>QRDG01000116.1:67737-415449 GCA_012064385.1 Puccinellia tenuiflora
ACATTGGGGAAGAAATATGGGGACATATCAGGCAAATGTCAAAGTTCTGAAAATTTGAAAATTTCTACTCCTGCCTCTTGGATCATGTACCAAGCGGAGATTGGAGTTTTTGTCCCTGCACCAACATATTTCATGTTCCGGGAAATGGTTAGCCGAGTCAGCCTGGAGATTCTTGTAGCGATGCTGAAATTGGGAACGAATGAACTCACAGTTGAAGAACAAAATCCGATCTGATCAAACAACCTCGGAACAATGGGAGAGAAAGGGAGCGATATGATTTCATGGTTCTTTTTGCAAGACTACCGGGTGGTGTAGACCTAGGGAAAATCTGAGAATTTTATACAACCTGACGCTTCACATAGGCATTTTCAGATTTGCAAAAGTTAGCATGTTTTCGCCTAATATGTTCCCGAAGAAATACTTTGAGATTCGTGGGTGCACGTGGCATTGTTTTTTTAGGGTCTAATTTGATACACGGTCTCATAGGATTATTTCCCCTTGACGTTCCATGGTAGCGGATCGGTAGGCCGATGGAATCGACATCGTTAACCGGACTAAGCTATTCGGACTGCGGGCATCATATAGGTGACAGTAGGTAGCCCAACATTTTCGTTCGTTTGAGGGCATCATAGGGCGCCATCTCAGCACCGGCCGTCGCGAGAATGTGGAAGTTGGTGAGCCAGAAGGCTACAAACGATGGTTATTGCATGCAACGCGGCAATTTCACATGTACATGGAGGTCCATGTGTGCTATCAGTATCAGAGCCGGGCATTAGATGCATCTAGTGGCTCACGATTTTTTTTGTCTTTACATTTACAGGTTGCCTATTCTAGTGCCTGATAAAATCATGCATATGCAATATTTTTTAAATTATTAAAGGATCTGTTAGTATGAAATGGATACAGAAATCTGAAAAAAAGAAAGAAAAAATAGAGACCGAACGTCCATTACTCATGCATGTGGTGTTGTGTTTTCCTTATTGCGCGTGTCCGTGTTCCCCAGCTCCGCTCACGGCGCCAAAGAACTCACCCGCGCTGGTACGGTCGGGTACACGGAGGCGCAGCTGCTGTACCGGCCGGTCCGCCGTCGGTTTTAGATTGAGTTTGTGATACGTACGGCAATGGTGGAAACACAATTTCGGTTATTCTAGATATGATTTCCGTTAACCGAATCAACTTGGCGTGCAAGACACGTTTGTACTGTAATCCCCCATTCATCTTTCGGCAAGTCTTCCTAAACGCTGCCGGCCGGTTGATCTGCTCGATCAGTAATCTCCATCCCAACCGATCACACGCCGCTCCGTTCGATCTGCTGCGGCTCCAGGTTGGCAAACCTGACTGGTGGCGGAGGCGATTTGAGATGAGGACGCCTCCTGCGCGGGTGACCGGCCGGCCGGTCAGCCCCGCGCGAGCGCGCTGCCGTTCAAAATGGCTTGTCGTCTTGCGGTGACCGGTCGACCGGTCACCCGCAAGCTAGCCTAAGTGATTGAGATATATATATAGAGAGCTGATTACTGATTACTGATTTGTGCAAATTGTTAGGCTAAGCCTCCGGGGCCGGGCCGGGCCGGGCTCGGGGAGTGTCGGACACACCCCTCCAACAGGTGGGCCCAACCTATCATGGGCACAGAGAACAACCTTGTTTAATGGCGCACACCCACCTTCTTCATTCTCACCGTGGTGGGAATCCAGCTTTACGCGTGTTGCCGTCATTAAACCGCTAAGACACATCGCCTCCCAATCATCCTGCGCTTCCCGCCCTTGCCATCGTTTACCATCGAGGGTTTCTGAAGAGCTCCCCCACCCACTAAAATGGTCCGTTGTGCCCCCATACCTACTCTCAATTTGTCGTCAATTCCTGAAGAGATGGCATGTCGTCTCCTACCATGTAGACCACCCTGACGGAGCGCGCGCAACCTCTACCGTCGCAGCCAACTCCTCTGTCTTCATCGGACCAGAAGGAGGAGAAAGAGACTGACAAAAATGAGGAATAGGATGAGTGGCCGCCCTTCCCGAAGCATGCCACCTTGCTCGCATCCTACGACACTGCGCACCAGGAGAGGCGCCAATGGTGGCTGAGGATAGTGGTTACGAAGCAGACCAATGATGCCATCGAGCAGCGCGTCACAAAGATCTCCCTCGCTACCACAGTGAGGGAGGCCGCCGCTCGTCGGTTAATGGCTAAACGAACATCAAGCCGCCCTGACGCTGCAAGCCCCCAGGGAGGCAGCACACGCCACTCGCATCTAGGTCCGGGTGGAGGAGGAGCATCACCGGGCAGCGGTGAGGAGGCTGGTGTGCAAAAGGTACTTCGCGCGGCAGCCATCGGAGCACGACAGCGAGGCTGGCTGCATCGACGAGCCACTACCATCGACCTAGATTAGGTTACTTTTAATTTCGTTTAATTTTCATTCTAAATTCTAAGGTTGAAAAAATTCCTGCCGTTCGTTATGATTTTGAGTTTTCATTTTATTTTATTTTTTAACAATTTTGGAGCATCGCTTGGGGCAGCTGCCCCTTTCTGTTCACCGTTTTGAAGGTGCCGAACAAATTTTCTGGAGATGCTCTAATTCAACCGAACTTTCCTAAATTATGGTAAAGCCAAGCGTGAGATTCTTATTATAGCACCAAATACTTAATTGACTGTAAACATATGTACTGTGTAATGTGTGTGTGACTACAAAATATTGGGCCCCGCCGCCAACACACCAAGACGTACGACACATAGCGACAAATAGCGTTTGGGCATCTCCTCATGGTTCTCTTATAGTATTGTTATTATTTATAGTCCGGTAATGTGACTAGGGCCCAGCAGGCATTATTTTAAACTCATCAACGCTTGAGAGCCCCAAACCTTCAACATGAGTAGTACGTGTGCACCCATGCACATATATATGTGCGCTTAATTTCTGCTTGCATGCACAAAACATCGGCAAACGCCATGGCACATGCAGCGGAAGGCCTGCATAGGGATTTGGATTTCGCCCGAGAAAAACGAATTTCGGCCATTTCGGTCAAGACCGGTAAATGTGTTTACCGGACGAAAACTATTGAATTTTGCGGAAAATTTGGTAAAATAAGTTCAAAACTTTGAAGTTCAGTTGAAATATGCTTGAAAATTCATTTTTTGGTCAAATTTCAGTTAATATTTGTCCAAAGTTTCAAGTTTTGGTTCTTTCTTTTTGTCCGAAATTTCATCGAAATTTCCGAAATATCCGAAATTCGGCAATTTCGTTCGGAGCCGATAAATATGTTTACCGGACGAAAACTATTTAATTTTGCGGAAATTTGGTAAAATAAGTTCAAAACTTTGAAGTTCAGTTGAAATATGCTTAAACCTATGCTGTGTAATGTGCGGCCGCCAACACACCAAGACGACACATAGCGACAAATAGCGTTTGGGCATCTCCTCATGGTTCTCTTATACTATTATTATATATAATATAGTCCGGTAATGTGACTAGGGCCCAGCAGGCATTATTTTAAACTCATCCACGCTTGAGGCCCCAAACCTTCAACATGAGTAGTACGTGTGCACCCATGCATATATATATGTGTGCTTAATTTCTGCTTACATGCACAAAACATTGGCAAACGCCACAGTGCATGCAGCGGAAGGTCTGCACCCAACAGACGAGTTAGAGAAAATATGACGTGACGCACCGGAGAAATAACGTCAAAACTACGGCGAAAAAGGCCGATCAACTCCGTGTCACGCTGGAGCTATCTCCTTCAACGAAGGGACAAGATGGAGAGTTAGACGGCCCATGCATGCATGTAGTTCAAATTAATGCTTAAGAACTTGGCATCTACATCTATACCATTTGTATTGGTCTCTCTTAATTACGTGATTTCACGTGCCTTTGCTATGATATAACGACTCAACTTTAAGTAGGAGCATTAATCAAATAATTCCCCTATTTGAGAACATATACGTAGAGACAACACTTACTCCGAAACACGACAATATAGTATCAATGTATCTGTGTATGTGTCATGGTCGCACACCACTTAATTAGCTCATGCTCTATTGTCGTTACTTCACCACTTAGGTTTGCCTCAACTCATTTCTGTTTGTGCTGCTCTGTCTGTGTGCAAGCTTGTTCGAACTCTACATGTGTTGCTCCGTCTACGTCTCAAGTATTAGATTACAGAAATAATATCAGCATTGAGACTATAGTCTTTTTTTATGGGATAGTCAAACTATAGTATTTCACTTATATGAGAAACTGAAAGACGATGCAGATGAATGAGCATGTCATGTTCCTTGCCATCCACCAAGGTGAAAATGCTACAGATTTTTTCGGACCGACCGGAGGCTCGCCTTCAGCAAATACGGAGTTGCCGATATTGTTATGGGTAAGAATAGTAATTCACGGGTATGGAAAATGAAGTGGTTTTATTAATATTCTTCAATATCCGAAGATATACCATATTTCATGGTAATATCTGGCACACCATTCGGCAACTAATACCGTACAAATATTTTTATGGTATAAGTGAATCTTTTATGTTTTAATTTATATTATTATTAAAATGACTTATAAAATTTATGGAATGTAAATACACTACATAAAGATTTATAAATAAAAATACATTCCATGTTTTGGATGTTATGTCTCAAACTAGCTGGTGGTATTTTATGGAATGTAATTTTTTAAAAGTTCACATTATGAGTTCTAACAATCTGAAGTATAACATTTTGTTGGAGGCACCCTCTTCGAATATAACAATACATAAATTTAGTTTCTACTATGTTGGTTCAAAACCTGTGCTACATGTGAGTCCTATTTTCGAAACAAACATTTGACAAAATAATTATCGGCAATCGAACCCTATTCGCCCTATGTTCGATCCATATTCCTAGCCAGCAAGCTCTGATTTCGTAATCATATCCATATACAAATGCTACGACTTTGAATCCATAAAAAATTTGATTACGGACATGGTTTCACTACTATTCAACCGTATCCGCTCCGTCTTCGTCCCTTCATGTACCCCTGTCCCACCCCAATTAGAGAACCAAGTTTTTTTTTTTGCGATTAAACTGCAAATATATTAATCAAACTTTGTAGTATAGTAACCCAAAGAACAAGGAAATTACAACCTGGTCCTAGGGAACCGACACGGACACCCTTAATGTACATGTTAAGGACAAGGGCATGAGGGAATTAGCTCAATCTATTCAAACCATAATTAATAGTTAAGATACTCCGGTAATGACTAGGGCCCAGCCATTATTTTTAACTCTCCCACGCTTCAACCCCCAAACCTTCAACATAAGTAGTACGTGTGCACCTATGCACGCACATATATATGTGCACTTAATTTCTGCCTAATGAACAAAACATTGGCAAACGCCACGGCACATGCAGCGGAAGGCCTGTGTCCAACACAAGAGTGCAAGAAAATATGACGCGACACAATGGAGAAATAACGTAAAAACCAATGGCAATCAACTTTGTGTCACGCCGGAGCTGAGCTGAAGAGTTTGACGGCCCATGCATGCACGTAGTTCAAATTAATTATATATATTAAGAACTTGGCATTTACATATACAGTATTACCTTCTGTATTGGTCTCTTAATTACGTGGAAATGATTTCGATGCAAAAAATAATACGTGATTAAATTGATTCACCACGTACTTACTCCCATTTTGCATGCATGTAGTTCAAATCAAAGCTTAAGCACTTGCATTTACGTACATATGCAACCGAAGTTGTATTAATTACCGGATTAAATTGACCCTCTACGTACGTACGTACCATTGCACTAGTCTCTTCTTCAGACACTATACAATTTGCATCCGGAGGCTCAGAATTCCGTTTGGCATTTGTCAGCCCCATAATGGAGTTGACGAAAGGTATATATATATACTTAACCATCTCCAAGTTTGCATGTTTAGAGTGCCTTGTCGGCGGTGCCATGAAGTAATTAACATGGAGTACTAACTACCTTTGTGTACCATGGTACCCAGCTAGCCTTTGAAGGAGAGTCGAGATGCCCTTGCCATCCAACTACTAGCTAGCTAGAATTGTTCTTGAGGAATGGCTTGGGCATACAATCGAGTTTGCGCGGACTTTTGGTGGCTCCCTAGTTTGGTTGTCACCCTGCTTGTTAAACTATCTTTGTGTCTTGAATATATAGAAATGGTGATTTGCGCGATGAAACTCATTCTTTCTCACCTAGTATGAACGGTTATACCGACCAAAATACACCGTACCGTTAAAAAGCAAGAAACAATATATGTTACCCATCAACCAATGTTGGAACTCGAGATTAATGTTCAGGATCTAAGAACGATATAGCAATGTTATCAAGATATGAACTCAGTTATATCTCCGACATACGACCGTAGATCGAGAACAACAACGAATTAACAGATCTAACTGACATACGACATACACGACGTGCAGAAGTTGAGCGCCTTAACCAACCGATGAAATTTAAGCTTCGAAATTGCGCTTGATCTATGCCGCGTCGTCAGCAAGGATCCCCAGCAGCCCGCCGGGCGGCGCCACCGGACCTGCAAGGCCTCCCGCGTCGTCAGCAAGGATCCCCTGCAGCACGGTCGGCGCCACCTGACCTGCGAGGCCTCCTCCGAGGCCGAGGGGCACCGCACCTCCCCACAGAGGGTAGCGGCGGTCGAGGAGGGGGAGGCGCGGCGGGTGCTGGACCGGGAGGGTGCGAGTGCGACGAAGGAGAGAGAGCAGGGGGATGCGTGGCGGCTCCGGGTCGGCGCGAGGGCGGAGTACTGGTACCTGAAGAAGCCGCCGCGGCGGCTGCGGGCGGGCGCGACGGCGGAGGGGCAGGCGGTGGAGAGGAGGAAGAGGTCTGAAGTGGAGCGTGAGGCCGAGGGGAACCCGGACGACGGGGTCGTCGTCGTCCTCCTCCTCCTCCTCCTCCTCCTCGCCGGCTAGCAGGGCAGCCATGAGCAAGGCGAAGAAGGCGAAGGCCAGGAGCTCGGGACCCAACCCCTCGAGCGAGGCGAGGACCGGGCGGAAGAGGGCCTCCATCCGCCGGAGGAGGGCCCCTCCTCCATCTCCCAGTGGACGTAGGGCATCGGCGAGGAGGTGGTTGGGCCGAGGCGAGCGATCGGCGGGGGGAGAGTCGCGGCGGAGATAGCCGATGGCCTCCTTGAGTAGACGCCAGTCGGTGAGTACGTCGCGGACGCGGACGCCGGGCGGGATGAGAGAGGAGAGGGGGGGCATCTGGAAGATGGGGGCCTGAGATAGGGCGTCGGCGGCGGCCCTCTCTGCGGCGGTGGCCATGGGTGGTGGGTGGGGAGGTTTGGGAATTGGGAGAGAGAGAAGAGGATTGGTTATTGGCTTCTTGCTTCTTGGAGTCGGATTGCGGAGGAAGGAGGTGATCGGCGTACGTGCTCTCTGTTATATATAGGGGCGGGGAGGCGGCCGTCGGAAGGCGCACGGGCCTCCGCGGGTCCGGTCGGATGTCTACGCCAGCGCGCGCTGTTGCCGTTCCGCACGCGACGCCGGCGCCTTCGAAGGGTTATGCACTTATGCTTTCCAGCCGGGACACCGCGCGGCCGACTGCGAGGTCGGGCCGGTGTGCATCCGCTGCGACGTGGAGGTCGAACGACTGCACGGAGCCGTAACGCCCGGCGTCGGAGTCTAGCTAGGACAGGTGCGAACCGGGATGCTCCGTCGCCGCGCATGGGTACTGGTGCACGTGCGCCCCCTCAAGAACAGGTGCGGCGGGAGGCACAGTGCGTGCCGCCGGCGTCCGCACTTCGGGCGGTGCCAGACCGTGTGGCCGGTGGCGCCCCGCGCGGTGGACGTGGTTGCGCTCGCTGCTCCCCCGCGGCCTACACGACCACACCTCGCGTCGCCCGGCGGCGCAACTCCACTGCGTTGCGAACCAGCGGTCTTCCGCCACGGCCGCCCTCCTCGGCGCCGTCGCTCGCGGCTGCGCGAGTGGACCGCTGCTTGCCCAAGCTAGTTCTGGCTATGGTTTGGTCAAAACGTTCTGGCCAAGGTACTAGTCTGATGGTACTTTTGGTCGCTGCATCTTAGCAAATTAGGAATGGATGGATTTGCTTGCTAGGTGCTTCTTCGTCAGGACAACCAATCAGGAGTTCATGACTGAACTTAGTAGCTGAGGATTCATTGGTTTTTCTTAATATATTTCAAGAATTTTGTCCTGCTATTCACCTCAAATTTTTTTTTTCTCCTGCTATAGAAGAGACTTCCCCTGCCGTCGAAATGAATTTGGGACACTTCTTTTAAACTTCTGCTTGTGCATAAGCAAATTTTTAGATTGTGGTGGGGAAATACTGTTGCCAGCTGTGTGTGGTACACTTCTTTTGCATAAGCAGGTTCTGCCTCCTGAAAAATATCAAAATGCTGACAACCCCGTCCCACTTGACAGTGGCTCAAATCGCACCACCGGAGCAGGTCGTCGGGGTGGAGGTCGGAGTCCGTCGGGGCGGAGCAGGGCGGAGGGCGTCGGCGTCGGGGGCAGAGGGCGTCGGCGTTGGGGGCGGAGCAGGTCCAGGCGACGGGACGACAAGCTCGACCTGCATAGCTCGAGCTGCGGAGCCGGCAAGCGGGGCGGGGAATGGCGGGATCTGGCCGAGGCGCGTCGGGATCTGGCAGAGGTGGGGTCGGCGACCGTCGGTGGCCGGCCTGTCCACCGGCGGCGGCGTGGTGGGGGGGGGGGTCGGGGACGGGACGGGCAACGCGGGAGGCGCGAGGTTGGAGGCAGCGGGCGACGCGGGCGGCGTGTTGGAGGTCGGGGACGACGATGGGGGGCGCGAGCAGGGAGGCAGCGGGCGGCGGAGGTCGGGGACGGGAGTGAGGTCGGGGACGAGAGAGGAAAACGTTTCGGGAAGAAGCTCGGGAATCTGGCTAGAAACCGCTCTGGACCAGTTTCTCACATCCTTCACGTTTTCAGTTTCGCGGTCCAAATAAGCAACAGAGAAGCTAGACACTTCTTTTAAGTTTCTCCGGTTTCGAACCCAGAAACTGGCCCTGAAACTTAAAAGAAGTGTCCCTTTGTTGTACACCGCATGAATGGATCCGAAGGAGAGGCTGCCATGTCAGCTCCTTGGTCGCCTTGCTGTTCGATGGTCATCTCTCCGCGGCGTTGCTGGGATCTTGCTGCACCTTTGCCTGAATATGAGAACGGCAGCAATCTGACTGGTTGGGGAACAGACTGTTCGATCGGGAATCGGGAATTCGGGATTTAAGATTCAGGTTAAGTGGATGGACTGCTTTGAGATTTGCATCACCAAGTGTCAATCCGAGGAGTTGGTCTAGCCTTGCGAGTGTACGACCCATGTCGTATAAGATTTTCTTCTTGAAACGATGGAGGCGGCGGTAGCGGAGACGCCGTGATTATCCGCCACTAATATATCTATCATGGTGGGTGTTCACTTAGGGAGTTAAGTGGATCTGGGCTTGGGACATTGTGGGCTGCCCTCCACTTTCATGTCTAGTCGCTTCTGGCTGTGATGCACCTCTCGGCACCTGCATGCCGTGGATTTGGGCAAGCGCCACCGAAGAAAGCTTCCTTTGCATGGTCCAGCTGAAGGCATTGGGAATTTCCACGTGCGACTTTGCAGTAGAGCTAGGATGCCTACCCGCAGGAGATGAGGGAAGTTTTCGATTCCGCGTTGAACGATCAACAGATGAGGGTGCTTTGCTGCCATCTTTGGATGACAGTGCCAAGAAGCTTTGCTGCGTTGGAGCCGTGCCTTGTGGTCACTGGAGCTTGAGTGCGTCTTGATGCGCAGAGGGAGGAGTCTAACTATCTTATGGATAGAAACCCTGAGACCGTGATGACCCACAAGTATAGGGGATCGCAACAGTCTTCGAGGGAAGTAAAACCCAAATTTGTTGATTCGATACAAGGGGAAGCAAAGAATATTTATAAGCCTTAGCAGCTGATTTGTCAGATCAGTCACACCTGGAAAGTAACTTGCTTGACACAATTTATCAGTAGCAACCGTAATATAATAGCAGCAGTAATAAAGAAAGAGCAGTGGAATTGTAAAACAGCAATAGTAGCAATCTTAGTAACAGCAGGATTAAAACACCGTAGCCATAGGGATGTAAATACGGGCGCTGCATGGATGAGATAGTTCATAAAATAATTACAAAGGGCAACATGTAGATAAACAAATAAACTGTATCAAGGTGCTAATAAACATAGGCATGTATTTCGTAGGTAGTCGTGCGTGTTTGCAATAAGATACTTGCACAACATTTTTTGTCCAACCATCCCGTTTCAGCGGGGTCTTTATGAGAAGCCTAAAGGTCATTAAGATACTCCTTTTACAAAGCACCAGAGTAAAACATTAACATTCAGTGAATACATATAACCCTCAAGTCACAGTCATCCCCTCCGGTTGTCCCAAAAGCTGTCACTTTGGGGCCTCGGGTTCCGGAAAATAGCAGGTGCAAACAACTTGTAGATATGATCCAAAACAATATTTATCATAATATGTTCAGATCTGAAAACTTGGCACTCGGGCCCTAAGTGTCAAGCATTACGCACACCAAGTTGCAACAACAATAAAAGGCACTCTCACAGATACTTGGCATCATGCCCTAACAATCCAACATCTTATTACATGAACAATCTCATCCAATCCCTAACACCCCCTCAGCCTACAGCGGGGAATTACCCACACATGGATGGGGGAAACATGGATAGTCGATGGAGAGGCGATGGTGATGGCGACGATCTCCCCTTCATTCTCCGTCCCGGTAGGGTGTCGGAACAGGAACTTCTGCTCCACGAATTAGGTTTCGAGGCGGCGGTGGTGCTCTATATCTTTTCTGAAAAAACAATAGGGTTCTGGCGTTTTTAGGTCGAGGGAAATAAATAAGCAAAAGGAGCGTTGTCGACCGAGCCACCAGGTGGCTAGGTGGGACCCAGGCGCGGCCCAGCCCGGGCCGCGGCCAGGTGGCACCTCGGGGCTGTGGGCTCCTCCCACAGCTTCCCTTTTGGCTCAGTGGGTCTTCTGCCAAATAAGAATTTCTGGATTTTTTCCAGAATTTTCCGAGAAATTTGATTTCTGCACAAAAATAAGACACCAAGGCAATTCTGCTGAAAACATCGTTAGTCCGCGTTAGTTCCATTCAAATCATGCAAATTAGAGGAGAAACAATATCAAAAGTGTTTGGAAAAGTGGATACAGTTTGGACGTTTCAAACTCCCCCAAGCTTAACATATTGCTTGTCCTCAAGCAATTCAGTTGGTAAACTGAATGCGATAAAAGAAACTTTTACGAACACATTTGCTTCTCATGATGTAAACATACTTGTTCTTATGATCAAAAACTTTAACAGGTGCATGATAAAACTTTAACACCTCCTAAGATTCATACCTTTCAATCAAACTAAAAAATCGAAAAAAATGAAAAACCTTCATATTGTGTCATTTTATATGACATATTATCAATATAAAATTATAAACTTGGAATAATGCAAATATTTTGAAAATTGGTTCTTATAAACGAGGTATCATGTATGAAGATCAATAGATTCATAACTTTCAAGCCAAATGATAAATGTTATGGCCATGTCCATAGTATTGTTTGCTCAAAAATCATTTTTAGGTACATAATGATATTTTATAAGACATATACAAATAGTTTCGCAATATTCAACGTCTCACTAAGAATGGTCGTGTCGTCAATTTTGAGCGCATTTTGAAATCGACATAAAGAATAAAAAGAAAATCAAAATATTAGAAATCCTTTGCAGTGTGTCACTATATGTGACCTAGTTTCGAGGAAAATTAATAAACTTTGAATACAACAAATATCGTGAAAAAGTGTTCTCACAAATTAGCTATCATGTACGAAGATTCGTAGCTTTCAGGCCAAATAACGAATGTTATGCCTAGATTTATGGCATAGTTTGTTCAAATGATCCCATATTGCGTACATGGGTGTATCTTGTGATGGAGAACAAAAGTGTCGAAGAAACTTTTCACTTTTGTTACACAAAAAAAATATTTTTTATTTTTCGAGTACAAAAAATGGGTTGTTTTTTGAAGCACCTACCAAAACTATGTTGACAATTTGAACCACACCAATTTTAAAACTATTTTACCATATTTTATGTACAAATAACCAAATTTTTGTGTGTAAAGAGGTTTTCATTTACCTCTCGTAAAAAAGACAAACTTCTGCCGATTCAGTTGGAACTGGGTAAAAGTTAAACTACAACTGCTTCATAGTTTGCTCATGCTTTTATGAAAAAAATCATTTTTAGGTACATAAAGATATTTTATAAGACATACACAAATAGTTTTGCAATATTCAACGTCTCACTAAGAACGGTCGTGTCGTCAATTTTGAGCGCATTTTCAAATCGGCATAAAAAATAAATAAAAAATCAAAATATTAGAAATTGTTCGCAATGTGTCACTATACGTGACCTAGTTTCGAGGAAAAATAATAAACTTTGAATACAACAAATATCGTGAAAAGTGTTCTCATAAATAGACTATCATGTATGAAGATACATAGTTTTCAGGCCAAATAACGAAAGTTATGACTAGATTCATGGCATAGTTTGTTCAAATGATCCCATATTGTGCACATGGGTGCACCCTATAATGGAGAACAATGTTGCCAAAGAAAGTTTTCATTTTCGTTACAGAAGAAAAGCATTTTTCATTTTTTGAGTGCAAGAAATGGGTTGTTTTGTGAAGCACCTACCAAAACTATGTTGACAATTTGAACCACACCAATTGTTAAAAATATTATACCATATTTTATGTACAAATAACCAAATGGTTGTGTGTAAAGAGGTTTTCATCTACCTCTCATAAAAAAGACAAACTGCTGCCGATTCATTTGGAACCGAGTAAAATTTGAACTACACCTACTTCTTAGTTTGCTCATGATTTTTTGAAAAAATTATTTTTAGATACACAATTATCTATTTTATTTGATATACACAAAGATTTTTCACAAAAATCAACCCGTAACTACGGTCGTGTTGTCAATTTTGACCGCATTTTGAAATATAAAGAATTCAAAAATTCAAATAAATGAAAATCCTTCGCAATGTGTCATTATATGTGACCTATTATATAATTATATGTGACCTATTATATCATTGCATCATGCATGTTTCATATTATATCATAAGCATTACATCATTCAAAAAAATTCATTGTAGTTGACTTGCATTTTTTAAAGACAAAAACTCAAAAGCCTAATTCAAAATCCCCTAAAGTCCCTATTAAAGAAATAAATTCTCATGGGAATGATTGTATTTTAGGTTTGTGAAAAGTGTTTCCATATGGTCTATAATGACTAGGAATAATTTCGCAATTTTTGCAAAATTGATTTCGGTCAATTTGGAAGGTCAAATTCAATTTATATAAATGAAAACAGAAAAAAAAAAAGTACCGAGCCAGCCCAACCCAGATAGCTACAAGCACGCGGACCAGTTTGCAGGCCAACTTTCAGCCCATTTCAGTCCGCACACCGGCCCGTAGGTGGAGGAATGGAGGCCTCGTTTCACCGAAGCCCAGGTAAGCAACAGAATAGGTGTTTAATAAGTCCGACTGCAGTTGTATGACATCAGCGGAGTGGTGCCCTGTGGCTAGGTCATCCCGCGGTGAGTTGGAGCTCCTGGGTTCGAATCCCAAGTTTTTCCTTTTTACGTGTTTATTCCCACGAACATAGAAGTGATAGAACCTGGGCCCACGTGTCAGTTTAGCACACGCTGGTAGGCCCCACATGTCAGGTTAGGTGGTTACAGGACCACATCTGAGTAACTTCAAACCATGGCTGAGCAGGGACACACAAGCGAAATGACACCTTACTGACATGTATGCAAGACTGCTGAGTTTGGCAGTCAATAAATATAAATGACTATTTAAATTGGTCGTAATTGACTAGAAAAAAGTTGGTAGTCTAGTGTCATCCGAATTATGACCAATTCATGAAATGAGGGTATGACCTTCCTGAGAAATTTGGTCGTTATATTTTTGGGTTTAGACCCTCCAAAACAGATTACGACCAAATGGTTCAAATTAGTCATAAATCTATGACCAATTTTTCCATAGACATTATCAGAAAGTCATAAACGAGCATATTTCTTGTAGTGTTCCATCTCCATCTCGTGGACCAATGCCGTGGCCGGCGTGCCCAGAACGGAGGTCTCGAGCGGCGCCGATATCCAGGCGATGAAGCTTGACAAGGGGGACCTAGGTGTACCCCCTCCAGGTCCTGCTGCCCATGGCCGGCCAGTGTGACGAAGGACCCCTCGGAATGGTGCTTGTCCTCCATCCCAACGGCATGCTCGCCCAGCTCGACACCCATCTCCTTGTCGGTTGTCGCCTGACAACACCTGCTCGCACGACACGTCGACCAGCAAGATCAGAACCATGCCGAGGCCCTCACCCGGACCTCGATCAGCTAGAAGAGGGGAGCAAGCCGAGGCCGGACGCGAGACCCGCGCCGACGACTCGTAAGGAAACTCCTGCCCAGCCGGTGATGGCTGATCCTACAGCCCCTGCATAATTGCCTCGCGGTCATGATACGTGTCAAACATATCTATAATTTTTGATTGATCCATACTAGTTTTGTGATATTTTCACATGTTTATACTATCTTATTATATCACTAGGAAACATGACCGTGCGTTGCAACGAGAGAGAAAATTGTATCTTATAAGCGCACAAAACAAGTTCTCATTGGTGTGGAGCAATGATAATGTGTGTCCAGGTAAGCATGCAGGAGGACGTCCGCCCAAGACTTAGTTCCTGTCCGCCTCGATTTCAAAATATACTGTACTCGCATGATGAACGTAGGCACGTATCTATACTTGCAAGAGAATCAAGAGAGCCACTTGCCTGGCGGACTGCCCGCCCCGTCCCGCCGGACAGTCCGCCTGCATGCCTATGTCTAGGGTTGACTTGCTTGGGAACAATCCTTTCCAGCATACCGTCCGAAAGAGGATTATTTCGACACAATATTTATCACATAAAAGGAATCAAACATGAAATCAACGAATATCGAAATCGCAGATGCAGAGGTAATGATGGTGTTTGAACAGTAATAAGACTCAGAGTTACATGAAGGTCACACAACGAATTACCCTCTAGAAATACTTCTACACCACTAAGACAACCCAGTTATTTTACTAAACTGAGGTCTTCAGAAAGCACTTTGTTACAGTAAACCAACATAATGCTTATACCGATTTAAATGCAATCTAGTTCAAGAAACAACAAAGTAAGGGCTATACTCAGAAATCAAAACAGAGAAACAAATATATTTCCCCTATGGAAACCAGAAAATTATGTATTTTATATTTAAAATTGGAGAAGATAAAGCACTCCAAAATTTTAATAAGGTCAAAATGTCCAAACAAATAAACCCTTTCAAATAGCACCACTGCCTCCCCTCCCCTCCATCGAGTTCCACGCATTAGAGTTACGTGACCTGGTCAAACTCAGCCTATGAAGGACATATACCATAAACTATGCTGAGGACTACGGTCAACTATGATACTATGCTATCATGATTATAACACTACGAAAAAATGCACTATGATCTGCTTGTCAAAATAATAAAATAATTGAGTTAGCCAAGTTAATCCAAGTAGCCAAGTGCAAAGGGTGATAGTTTAATCAACTGCGTCGCATGGCTAGAAGAAGGAAAATTATAGAAGTGAACATTCACCTGAAAGGCATGGAATCAACTCTGTTTCTATCAGATTTAGTTAAAAATTCAACTGATATCAGATTTAGATTTAGGTTGATTGTCAGCATACTTGCATATTAGTGTGTTTTCTTACCAAAGAGATTAGTGTAAGCTACCTAGCCTTATATTGGAGTATTATGCCTCGTGATTGTCAGCATACTTACATATTAGTGTGTTTTCTTACCAAAGAGATTAGTGCAGGCTACCTAGCCTTATATTGGAGTATTGTGCCTCATGATGGCTATGCTATCTAAAAATAGGGTGATTGTCTTTATAAATCATTAACAAGTTTTAGATGCACGTCCTATGTATATTTGGACTATAAATATGATTCATGTATTATCTGAAAATCATTGTTAGGGTAAGAAATATATTTCATGAGCTTGTTAGTTGCTCGTGCGGTGCTATGGAAGAAAACAAATATATAGAAGATATTACTAAAGGGGCACTATATTTCATGAACATACGTCGAGTTTAATCTACATGGATTTCCAACCTCGATGTTGTGGACATTATATTCGAACAATGCATCAACATATTTATATGTCTGATTATCTATATGGGGTTTGAGGAATGGGTGAAGGCACAATGAGAAACTATTGATATAATCAATAGGAATGGGATTAACCTTAAATATCACAAATTATTTCCTGTCTTTTCTATGTTCGCCATTTGTCCTCCTAATTTGTTTTGTCTCTCCTCCCCAAAGTGATGGAAAAGTATTTCAGCTCAACCAACAAATATCCATGTACGTTTACGGGAAAAAACATGATTTTCCCTAAACTCAGTGGCCAAAAATAATCGAGTGAGTTGTCACTAACTCCCATGGCCCAAAAATAAAGTGAAGCATTATGTGTACATACATATGTGTATGCTAGTCGTCTAGTACTTAAATTCCTGCGCAATATTCTTCAGAATTTTCGCAATGAACAAGTTACACTCAAATACATTATGGACTAATTCTCTGTATCAGAAATTATTGCGTGTACAACTATATTGCCCAAAAAATGAAATATAACTCGTCTGATTCACAATAAAGATCCACAAAAAAATACAGTGATATCTATGAGCACAACTCGATAACGCAACTCGATATAGGGCGACACAAACCTCCCTGAAGGTGCATACAATTGAACATATATAGTAATAATATACATGTTCCTAACATCTTAGCATGTCCGAAGGTTACAGTTTCAGTTTAAGGGATCCTATGCAATACTCATTGCGGTGATGAAGTTTCCCTGGCTGGATACCACAAAATCATAACCAACATATAAAATCTTTCTATAAAAAATGTGTAGCGGTAATCTATTCCGTGTAACATCGGCTCATGATGACAGCTTAATGACAGATTCAGGCCAATTGGTGACACTAGTGGAAAAACAGGCTCTAGTACCGGTTCCAGAGGTACTATAGTACCGGTTGGGCAACCGGTACTAATTAATCGGTACTAAAGGCCCCAACCTTTAGTACCGGTTTCCTCTGGAACCGGTACTACAGGGGCCTCCACGTGGGCTGGCCGGGAGCCTCAGGGCTGGAGACTTTTGGTACCGGTTCGTAACAGGAACCGGTACCAAAGGGTTGGGACCCTAAACCTGCATTCCCTGCCGCGACAGAGAATTATGCATTTCTCTGCCGTGCTAGAAACGCATAGAATCCAGGGTTTAGGGTCTGTATTTGGACCGTTCGTTGTACCAGTATCGCTTCGATGCGCGAGAAATGCGTTTGGTATATATAAGATATCTACATGAAGATCAATTTGATGCATATCAACTTGGTGCATATATATAACACATGTAATTAATTACATAAGATCGCAAATTAAGTAGTACGACTCTCCGAGTCATACTATATATTACATGTTCCTAGCTCACTATCACATTGAGGCATACTAAACCAAATGGTACTCTTCCCCAGGAGGTAGGACATCCCGAATGAAAAATCCCGCCAATTCCTCGCCAATTGCTTGGAAGCGGAGCTGTGGGGTAAGCTTCTCCCGCTTTCTTGCCAACTGCAAAAGAATGAGATCGAAATGAATACATGTGTCATGTGTATATGTATGTATCAAATCATAATAAAACAATTATGACTGAAACTCAGCAGAACTGATGGTAACAAAATAAATTTGTGAATATTGTTTACGTACCTCTCTATTGAATATACTATTCGCTCTCTCGTTGACAATCTTGTGAATGTTCTCACAAACATAGTAACCACACAGATGAGTCCCCTGTGGCTGTTGCGGGCATTTCTGTATAAGAATATAATTCAATCAAACAATAATCAAGTATGATAAATGTGTCTGGACGTAGCTAGGTAGTATTACGTACTCTCGGACGCCATATCAGCTTCGGTTTCCATCCACCTTCCGGATCTTCCGCGATGAACGTTTGCCATACGCTGCCCGACAAAGAAAATCAATAAAAGAGTTATTAATTTGTTGACATCATCAAATTAACGATGAAGCCGATAAGAAATAATTAAAATTACCTTGTGAGCATATCAAAACAGTGCTTGTATGTTATAGCCTTCATGGTTAGTGAGTCATATACTAGAACTTCTCCATCGTGTATTTTAATATTGAGAAGAATAAAGTGAAAGCTGCGCACGTTTAAATATGCAGTGTCATAGATATAACTCATTACTTAAAATTTTAACATCTAGCCAAAGTATTTAAATAATGACGATAAAGAAGACAGTAACACTCACTCGAACAAGTAAGGCCAAAGTATTTGTTTTTTGTCACGTTGTCGCTTCAAAAACCTTAGCAAAGTCGCCGGTGTATCCTTATTATGCAGGGGATCCGTTATGGTTACTTGATGCATTGTCTCCGGGTCAATGAACCCAATGTCGTTGATATCATTCCTTTTGCATTCGAGCATCTTCAATCTGTATAATATAGCGCACAAAAGATTAAATTGAGGACAATTGCAGAAAATGAACGAACTGAGCTAAAGACTTCTCAAATTAAATAAATAAATCACTTACAGACAATAGCAACTGAGCAACGATTTGTCGAGGGCCCGGAGATTGTATAACTGAAAAAGTTCCTTGAAGTCAACGGACACAGCGTATTCTTGGAAGTAGTGCTCCTCCTTAACTCTCACCATGATAGAATCGAACCCGTCCTTTGCACTCCTCAAGTACCAGCTATGCAGTTGGCGCATTCTTGTTGATAGGGTGGAGAGATTCTCGACCAAGTTATTCCCTTGAACAAATTCAGATGGTACTTCAAAAATGGCGCGATAATCGGTATCAGTTGTTTGTTGTTGACGACTTTGAACGGCCTTATCGTCAAACACCTTGAGAGGGGGGACCGATTGAACGGGTTGTTCTCCGAGCTGGGGAACTTGTTTACTTTTCTTTGACTCGACCACTTGTTTCCCTTTTTCCACTTGGACCACCGGTTCCCCTTTTTTCACCCTGACCATCTCGTCATATGACCTTTCAATAGAACGCGTATAGTCTGATACCACCGGTTCAGGGTCATATAGATTCTCCACGGTACGCACGACTTTCGCCGGATCTAGCGTCTTCACAAAAGGTATCTCTGGCACTTTCTTAGCAAAATGGGCATCCACCTGGGCTTGAACGATTGCCTTGTTTTCCTCTTCAGATCTTTCCCAAGGTAACTTCTCAAGAGGCGGCCGTGTTCTCTCCAATCTAGACATCTTCCTAGGCGGCGAACCGTTCCGCTTAACGGGCGCTCTCTTACGCGGAGGTAACCGAGGTGGTGGACTCGCGCTGGGCCCCCCCTCCGGTAGGTGTGGACTTTGTTGCTCATGTGGACTGCTACCACGAGGAGTCGATGGCCCTTGCTGCTCATGTGGACTGCTACCACGAGGAGTCGATGGCCCTTCCTGCTCATGTGGACTGCCAGCAGGAGTAGTCGATGGCCCTTGCGGCTCATGTGGACTTTGTTGCACATGTGGACTTCTACCACGAGGAGTCGGTGGCCTTGGCACGGGGCCTGAAAAGACGATGTATTGTTTTTTCCAGAGGGCGAAACCGCGCTTGACATCGCCCAGTGTCTTCTCCTCGTCACCTCCAGGATGATCAAGATCCATTGTTTCATAAGTAGGCACAATGTCATCCACCCCGACAAGAGCACAGTCAGCTGGAATGGGCTGATGATGGTGCGTTGCTCCATCTTGTTGTGGGTAAGCACAGCCGACCGCCACCTTAACGGACATGTTCCTTATTGGCACATGTAGCTCGCACTCTGTCCTCTCCGTGACATAATCCACGGGGTAGCTTGCTCCACATCCTTCAAGATGCGAGGAACCCACGCTGCTTTTCGGCTGAGATGGGGCGGCATCGGCTTGAGGATCTTCTATAAGAAGCTGCTGATCAGGTGCCCTCTGCCGACTAGTTGAGTCTGTTAGATTCTGCTCCAGCTGCTGCACCCTAAGTTCCAATGTCGATAATCGGTCAGCGCACTTCTTTTTCGTTCTGGAACGGCTTCTATAACTGTCTGCGCACTCCGGCCACGCATCCTTCATGGTGAGACCTGGGAGGGTTCGTACTCGTCCAACGTGTTCTGGATTCCCCAGAGCTAGTGTCAACTCGTCATTCTCTCTATCGGGAATGTACACTCCCTTTCTAACCTTATCTACTGCATCTTCAAGCTCCTTGGCGATTTTTTCAATTTTCGTCTTCCATTTACCCTTTGCAACGATTCGCCCTGTCTTTGGGTCCAACCCTGCCCCATGCGCGTACAACCAGAACTTGGACCGCTCGGGCCAGTCGTATGTCTGTGGCATGACCCCGTTTTTCAGCAGTTCAGCTTCATATGCTTTCCACTTAGGAATGGCACTCTTGTAGCCACCTGACCCCAATTTATGAAAATATTGCTTCTTCTTAGCATTTTCAACATTTATGGCTGATCGGGCCTTATACTCTGACGAGCTCCTATACGCCTTAAATGCGGGCCAGAGGGCTTTTAGCTTCTCAAATCTTCCAGTGAATTCTGGACCTTCAGGTCCATAGTTGTCCCATAATTTTTTCTTCCAGGTCTGGAATTGTACGGCCATCTTCTTAAAAAACTAATATCTAAGTACTTAAAAATTCTAAGTACTAAAAAAACTAATATCTAAGTACTTAAAAATTCTAATAATTCTAAGTACTAAAAAAAACTAACATCTAAGTACTTAAAAAAACTAATATCTAAGTACTTAAAAATTCTAATAATTCTAAGTACTAAAAAAACTAATATTTAAGTACTTAAAAAAACTAATATTTATGTATAACAATATTGAGACATTTGTAAGTAAAAATAGAAACTAGTATTTCTATTTACTTAAATTCTAATACTAATTCTTAGTATTTCTATTTACTAATATTAATAATCACTAAGAAAAAAAAACAAAAAAAAACTAGTACCTCTACCGAGGTCACCGAGGTGGAGGCGCGTGGAGGCGGCCGGAGTCGGAGGCGGAGGCGCGTGGAGGCGGCGTGGAGGCGGCCGGAGGCGGCCGGAGGCGGAGGCGGCGTGGAGGCGGCCGGAGGCAGAGGCGCAGGCGTGTTGTGGTGGCGGCCGGAGGCGGCCGGAGGCGCGTGGTGGAGGCGGCGGCGGTGTGGTGGAGGAGGCGGAGGCGCGGGCGCGTGGAGGCGGCCGGAGGCGGAGGCGGAGGCGCGTGTGGTGGCGGCCGGAGGCGGAGGCGGAGGCGCGTGGTGGAGGCGGCGGCGGCGGCGCAGGGGCGCGTGGTGGAGGAGGCGGAGGCGCGTGGTGGAGGCGGTGGCGGCGGCACGGCGGCAGCCTGACAGCGTCTCGTCGGCGATCAGGAGCCCGGAGGCGCGTCGGTTCGTCTGCGTTGGATTTGGCCAAGAATGGCCAAGTCCCGCGCTCTTGGACCCTTCTTTCTGACCTTTGGTACCGGTTGGTTCCACCAACCGGTACCAAAGAGGCATTGGTACCGGTTTTAGCTACCAACCAGTACCAAAGATCCACCAAAAATTGGGCACGAACCGCTCGACCTTTGGTACCGGTTTTTCTCACCAACCGGTACCAAAGGGTTTTCTCTCTTTTTCTTTTCCTAATTTATTAAAACAACTATAACTTTTGAAAGAAAAGTCCAAACGACATGAAACTAGTTTCTAAAATTTTGTAAAATTAAAAAATATCAACCCATAATAATTTTGTGATGTTTTGTAACATTTTCAAATTTTTAAATTTCAAAATGGAATTAAATATTTCTAGAAACTATAATTAAGTCTAGAAATTTGTCCCGTTTCCAGCAGAATCGGCAGAAATTTGTGATTTTTAAAAGCGGTGGATGGAAATCTTTTCTTAGAAAACAAATTGATTATTTGTGCATATAACATGTTCTAGCATATTAAAAAAATGAATCACCCAAGTTTTGCAACATATTTCTGGTAGGTCCTTCACAAAAAAAACCATTTCTGACACTCGGAAAATGGAAAATGGTTTTTTTATTCAATAAAAAAAACTTCCTTCGTCAACATTGTCCGTGCTTCCAAGATGCATGTTTGTGTGGAATATGGACCCATTCAAACAAACTATGCCATGTATTTGGCCATAACACCCGTTATTTCGACAGAAACCCTAGAATGTTAGGAGGAGATAGCTCTTTGTTGTGAACAAGTTTTCAACAGAACTGTCGTACTGCCTAGGACATATTCCAAGTTCCTGAGCCACGGGGTGCTGAGCCTCCGGCGCTGCGCATCCAAAGAGAAGGAACCCTCACAGGGTCATAGCTCACGTGAGAAGGAACCCTCTGAAGAAACGACCACCTACTGTCATACTGCCTATCCAATAGATACATGTAGCGACGGACGTGCTCATCCTCCTCCCTGATACGGCGACGTACCACCTCCTCGGAGGCCGGCTCCCTCTGCACCGAGCGTGGCCCACGCGACTGCCACCACAGAAGATCCGGGTCGACGATGTCACCCGGATTCCTCACCAAGCTGCGCGTCCCGGAAGGTAGCACCTCCCAGTGCCAGCCCGGTGGAGCCCAGTCCCGCACATCGCCCCTCTGGTCCAACATGGACATCGTCGCCGAGAACACCTAAGTCAAAAACGCCTAAGTCAAAATTTTGTTACAATGGAAGAGTGATGAGGTTGCAGATATGAGTTTAGATGTGATATGGCAATGGAGGCCAAGCCTACATATATAGAGTGATCAGGGCCTTTAGTACCGGTTTGTGTTACCAACCGGGACTAAAGAAGCACACGGATCGTGTGTTTCTTTCAAGCGCTTGTGAGCCGTTGGATCAGGGGTGTGTTTCTTTAGAGCGCTTGTGAGCCGTTGGATCAGAAGCACACGGATCGTGTGTTTCCTTCGAGCGCTTGTGAGCTGTTGGATCAGGGCCTTTAGTACCGGTTCGTGTTACCAACCGGGACTAAAGAAGCACACGGATCGTGTGTTTCTTTCAAGCGCTTGTGAGCCGTTGGATCAGGGGTGTGTTTCTTTAGAGCGCTTGTGAGCCGTTGGATCAGAAGCACACGGGTCGTGTGTTTCCTTCGAGCGCTTGTGAGCTGTTGGATCAGGGCCTTTAGTACCGGTTCGTGTTACCAACCGGGACTAAAGAAGCACACGGATCGTGTGTTTCTTTCAAGCGCTTGTGAGCCATTGGATCAGGGGTGTGTTTCTTTAGAGCTCTTGTGAGCCGTTGGATAAGAAGCACACGCCTATAAATAGCGACGTCCCTGCAGCGAAACGGCACACAACGAGTGGTGGTGGTGGTGGAAGTGGTAGCCATGCCCCTCGGTCGGATCCAAGCAGCTCCAAGGCTCTCTGATGATCTACAACATTCCCAACACTTTTTGGGACGGTCGTTAGATCATCAGAGAAGTCTTGGGGCTGTTTGGATCGAAGGTCGATTTGCTGCTCACGACGACGCCAGACAGATACGCAAGCTTCCGGATGGGCAAAATCAGTTTGGATCAGCCACATGACCCTATATGCAAATCATTCGGATTCCTGTCATACAGCCCAACGGTGCATTTGATATGCAGGCACTCACGAGCCACCGTTGGGCTGTATGACGGGGAAACCGTGTGCATTTGATAAAAGGTTTAATACATTGTCCGTGCTTCCAAGATGCCTGTTTGTGTGGAATATGGACCCATTCAAACAAACTATGCCCAGTTTATTATTACACATCACCAACACATCCCTATCTAGTCTTCTGAGTTTTCTTCGTGTGTTCCCCTTTCTTCTGATTGCGACGCAACCATGGGACAATCTTCGTTATTTAACACGATGCTTGGGTCAGTTTTCACCTTGAAGGTGCAATATAATCAAACTTATTATAATCTTCTGACATGTCTGTCTTGTCCTCCACTCCCACGATGTTTCTTTTTCCTGAAATAACTATGTGGCGCTTTGGCTCATCATATGATGTGTCCTCTTGCCTTTCTTTTCTTTTTTTCGGTTTGGTAGACATGTCCTTCACATAGAAAACTGGGCCACTTCACTGGCAAGCACGAATGGTTCGGTCTCATATGCTAGATTCTTGAGATCCACTGTAGTCATTCCGTACTGTGGGTCTACCTGCACCCCGTCTTTCAGGTTGAACCATTTGCACCGGAAACAAAGGGATCTTGAAAGTAGGTCCATAGTCAAGTTCCCATATCTCCTCTATGTACCCATAATATGTGACCTTCTTCCCATTGTCGTCTGCTGCATCAAAGCGGACACCACTATTTTGGTTGGTGCTCTTTTGATCTTGGGCGATCGTGTAAAATGTATTCCCATTTATCTCGTACCCTTGAAAAGTCGATATACAAAATATGGTTGCTTGGCCAACAAGTATAGTTGTTCTTCAATAGTGGTGTCATTAATGAGATGTGTTTGCAACCAACCGCCGAAAGTCGTCTGGTGTTCTCCATCAATCCAATCTTCACCTTGCTCCGGATATTTTGAGCGTAAAATATCCTTGTGTTCCAATATATACGGAGCCACCATGATGGAATTATGTAGGACTGTGTAGTGTGCTTTAGTGAAAGAATGTCCGTCCATATTTATTTTTGCTCTCTTTCCTAGCGTGCCTTTTCCACGCAGTCTCCCCTCATAGCGTGATTCAGGAACACCGATCGGCTTAAGGTCAGGAATAAAGTCAACACAAAACTCAATGACCTCCTCTGTTCCATAGCCCTTGGAGATGCTTCCTTCTGGCCTAGCACGGTTATGAACGTATTTCTTTAAGACTCCCATGAATCTCTCAAAGGGGAACATGTGTTGTAGAAATACAGGACCGAGAACGTGAATCTCTTCGACTAGGTGAACTATGAGGTGCGTCATAATATTGAAAAAGGATGGTGGAAACACCAACTCGAAGCTGACAAGACATTGCACCACATCCTTCTGTAAATTTGATAGAGTTAGTGGATTGATCACCTTCTGAGAAATTGCATTGAGGAATGCACATAGCTTCACAATGGGTACTCGAACATTTTCTGGCAGAAGCCCCCTCAATGCAATCAGAAGTAATTGTGTCATAATGACGTGGCAGTCATGAGACTTTAGGTTTTGAAACTTTTTCTCTGTCATGTTTATTATTCCCTTTATATTCGACGAGAAGCCAGACGGGACCTTGATGCTGCTCAGGACTTCAAAGAAGATCTCCTTCTCTTCTTTTGTAAGAGCGTAGCTGGCAATACCTTGATACTTCTCTGGATTTAGGTTGTCTCGTTCGTGCATACGTTGCTGGTCCTGCCGTGCATCCGGTGTATCTTTTGTCTTTCCGTACACGCCCAAGCAGTTTAGCAGGTTCACGCAAAGATTTTTCGTCACGTGCATCACGTCGATTGAAGAGTGAACCTCTAGGATTTTCCAATAGGGTAGCTCCCAAAATATAGACATCTTCTTCCACATGGGTACGTGTCCGGCACTGTTATTCGGAACAGATTGTCCGCCAGGACCCTTTCCAAAGATCACTTTTAAATCCTTCACCATATCATATATAACATCGCCAGTAGGGCGGGTAGGCTTCGTCCGGCTATCCGCCTCACCTCTGAAATGCTTGCCTCCTCCCATTCTTACGACATGTTGTTTTGGAAGAAATCGACGATGCCCCAAGTACACATTCTTGTTTCCCAAATATATACTGTCAGTCTCACCTAAACAGTGTGTGCATGCATTGTATCCCTTGTTTGATTGTCCTGAAATGTTACTAAGAGCAGGCCAATCATTGATGGTTACGAACAACAACCCTCGTAGGTTAAATTCCTTTTGTTCGTGCTCATCCCACACAGGTACACCTTCTTCATCCCACAACTGTAAAAGTTCTTCAACTAATGGCCTCAGGTACACATCAATGTCGTTGCCGGGTTGCCTCGGGCCTTGGATGAGCACTGGCATCATAATGAATTTCCGCTTCATGCACAACCAAGGAGGAAGGTTATAGATAGATAGAGTCACTGGCCAGGTGCTATGACTGGAGCTCTGCTCTCCAAAAGGATTAAAGCCATCTGTACTTAGACCAAATCTTAAGTTCCTCGCGTCATCTGCAAATGTCTTGAACTCTTTGTCGATTTTTCTCCACTGCGACCCGTCAGCGGGGTGTCTCAGCATCACGTCTTTCTTACGGTCTTCTTTGTGCCATCGCAACAACTTGGCATGCTCTTTGTTTTGAAACAAACGTTTCAACCGTGGTATTATAGGAGCATACCACATCACCTTGACAGGAACCTTCTTCCTGGGGCGCGGCTCGCCCTCAACATCACCAGGGTCATCTCGCCTGATCTTATACCGCAATGCACCGCATACCGGGCATGCATTCAAATTCTCGTACTTCTCACCGCGGTAGAGGATGCAGTCATTGATGCATGCATGTATTTTCTGCACCTCTAATCCTAGAGGGCAGACAACCTTCTTTGCTTCGTACGTACTAGAGGGCAATACATTCTCCCCTGGAAGCATCTTCTTTATTATTTTCAGCAACTTTTCAAAACCCTTGTCAGAAATACCATTCTCTGCCGTCCATTGCAGCAATTCTAATGTGGTACCCAGCTTTTTCTGACCATCTTCGCAATTTGGGTACAACAATTTGTTGTGATCCTCTAACATTCTCTCCAACTTCAACTTCTCGTTTTCACTTCCGCAGTTAATCTTCGCATCATGAATGGCCCGACCTAAATCGTCATCGGGGTCATCAAAAATGAGCTCTTCTGCGTCTTCGTCTCCCCCCATTGTCATATCATCGTGTTCAGTGAACATAGGATAGTTGTCGTTATCCTCTTCTTCTTCGTTGTCTTCCATTATAACCCCTATTTCTCCGTGCTTTGTCCAACAATTATAGCCGGGCATGAAACCGTTCTGTAACAGGTGGGCGTGAATGGTTCTTGAGGTAGAGTAATCCTTCATATTCTTACAGGAACTACATGTACAACACATGAAACCATTCGACCGCTTGCTTGCCTCAGCCACGTGGAGAAAATTATGCATGCCATTAATAAACTCGGGACAACGTCGGTCACCGTACATCCATTGTCGGTTCATCTGCATTATATAAGTATATCAATAACCGTTAATTACACTACTTCATAAATAGATGAGTGACAAATTAATTAATATTCAAGTTCATCACATTAAAAGCAAATTAGAGTACTGACCAAATGTAATACATAGTTCTCATAAAACATACACTCAAACTAACATACAACTATCTAAAAAAATTAAAACCAACAAAAAATGCGATGAAAATCGCAACTAAGGTAACTACTGAACCAACAGCATAATGATACCAAGCCTCTTGATTAATGGCATATTTTCTAATCTTTTTAATCTTCAAGCGCATTGCATCCATCTTGATCTGGTGATCATCGACGACGTCGGCAAACTTCAAGTCCAATTTCATCTTCTCTTCTAGGCATTGCAGACGAAGATCTTCACTTCTTTTCAATTTTTCTTTCAAATCATTATTTTCTTTCTCAAATAAATTGAGCATCTCGACAAGAGGGTCGGTTGTAATTTCTGGTTCAACTACCTCCTAGATAAAATATCTATGTCAAGTTGGTCGGCATAATTGTCACATGACAAAATGAAACAAATAGTTATAAAAGTATACCACATCCGAATCATAGACCGGACGAGGGCCGACGCGGACGGATATCAAAACCATGGCACTATACACAAAAAACAATCATACAAGTAAGAAAATGTAACGCCCCGACCCCGGAATTATACA
This sequence comes from Puccinellia tenuiflora, assembly GCA_012064385.1. Classification (NCBI taxonomy): domain Eukaryota; kingdom Viridiplantae; phylum Streptophyta; class Magnoliopsida; order Poales; family Poaceae; genus Puccinellia; species Puccinellia tenuiflora. The sequence goes on from QRDG01000116.1 coordinate 95,593, forward strand.
GAGAGGCTATGTAGTCAACACAACCCTCAATGTATAAAACAAAGATCGAGACTTGTGGAACAGAACTGGCACAAAGCATGACTCTACGACACAAAACATTTATATAGCAACTCATATAACGAGAAGAATACAAATATTACAAACAAAAGGATCACAGATCCAACAATTCAACAAGCGGAAGCGGGTAGTGTTGTCTAACAACAAGAAGCAAAATATGGCCTAAGAGGCCTACAATAAACATCATCCCAGCCAGCTTGTTCCACGGTCCCAAGCTGCCACCTGGGAACCCCAGACTAGTAGTCGACGTCAACGAAGAACCCACCTAGTTGCTCGGCGTCGTCCTCCTCTGAAATACAAAAATCATAGAGGCAGCAAAGAGAGACTGAGTACGATGTACTCGCAAGTTTAGTAGGGCGATATAGGCCCAATGACTGACGGAGGCTCTAAAGCTTTATATGTAGTTCTTTTGCATAAAGCAAATTTTCATAAACAGAAACATAAATGACACAAGGCATTCGTCTACTCAGAATATTTTTATAAAGGGGTAAGAGGGTATCATTATCATCTTCGGTTCTCGACGAACCTACTTGCAACCATCACCACTCATCTCACACTAAGGCACTCCCTCGACTCACCCTCGAGGAAATGAACCTTTATCTCATGTTTGTTATGCAACCTCTAGCTGCCATATCAATTAGGTTAACGTTATCTATGAGCTAATGCGCCTTTCCCAAGAGTTTGTCCATAACCGTGGACACGGCTTTTCGAAAAGATTTACCCTGCAGGGGTGTACTACTTTACCCATTGGTACCGTCCGACTCACCTAATTGACCCTCTTCCGGGGAAGGCCGGCAAGCAGGCGCAGTTAGACCTTTACAAAGCATGAGACTTACTCAAGGGCCATCAGTGGCGGAAGGACAGGTTCAGCGCTCCCAGCGCCCTGCCCCACCGTCACATCCTACACACCACCATCATCGTTTCCTTTTTCCACCAACACCACACACGCGCAAAATGGAAATAGCAAACTAGAGGACCCTTGACAAGCCCCTCACAGATTATTCGGTCAAAGGGGGTTCCATATGCCCCCACCTCCGGGAGCACGCTCGTTTTCTTGGTTCCAGCTAAAAGCACGTTCAGCCTAGGCGGCAAGAATGAGACAAACCACCCTCCCCGAGGGCAACTCATCCAAGCCTTCTTAGCATTTTAATTAAGCATCTCCATTATCCACCATGACCGAGACATTCCATTAATATCAACAATTACGGAATTAAATAACGGACATAACTAGCAATTCCACTAAGCATGGCTAAGCATAGCTAAGCATAAGAATACAACAATTATAATTTGTCTCCGGCCAACACATCAACCTAAGGTTCATAGGTAGGAATACATGCGATTGGCTCGGGGAAGAAACATGCATTCATAGGATCCTATGTTTACCAAAAGAGACCTTTGAACCGCATGCAATATTATGGTGGAATAAAAATAATTTGATCAAAACATAGGATGCTACATGCCAAGAAGGTTAGGTTATCTCTTGCCTTGCTGCCCTGGCGCGGAGTACTGCTCGTCGGGGTAGTTATCGGTAACCTCGACTCCGGAATCTATCGATACCCAAAGAAAAATACAAAGCACACATAAATCACATGATCACAAGGTGCAATGCGCAAACACATGATGACATGTCCAATTGATGCAAAGATATCATTATTTAAAGTAGAAGCAACATTAAATGGGGAGCCAAATAATTAGTGCAATTATTTGGAACCAACCCCATATTTATCTTAGTGACCACATTCTTCATAAATTATCAAAATATTATGGAAGTGGCTCAAATATGCATGAACATGACATGAATGGATAGGTTTCGTTCTTCCGATCATTTCGGTAATTTATTTGTAAATTTCGGAGTACCGATGAATAATTGACAAATTAATTTAATAATTGAATTTAATTCATTTAATCAAATTATGAATAACATCAAGTAAAAGTTTGTGATCATGATGTGATAAGTGTATGGTTTGATAGCATTTGACAAGTTGATCACTTTGATATTTAATTCGTAATTTTTGGATCAATATTTAATAACTTATGATTTTCTCAAATTCGGTATTAATTAGCCCATTTTAGAAATTCTTAAAACAAATACCAAAATATGGATTCAACATAAAGTCACAATGATCTCATATTGTAGGGTTTGTTTTCCTGATCAAATTGGTATTTTACTTGTTGAATTTGGACTAGCATTTGCAAAGTTTCAATTATTGGAAATTAAACAAAAATTCCAGAAAACACTGTTCGGGCCGGCCCACAGATCGGCCCAGGCCGGTTTGCAGGCCGGGACACTGCCAGAGGGAGCCGGCCTTAGAGCCGGCCCAACCCGGGCGTTAGGCCGGGCCACTGCCCGAAAGAGCCGGCCTCGTGGCCGGCCCAGGCCGGGCGCCTGGCCGGTCAGGCGGGCACGCGAGCGTCCGCGGTCAAAAGCCACGACCGGCGCGGTGACCACGCACGCGGCCGACGGCGCGCACGCTCGCCAGGGGTGAGAGCGAGCAAGCGCGAGAGCGGGGACGAGCGATTTTCGACGCGCGGTGTTACGGGCGGTTATACTACGGCGGCGCAGCTACCAAAGGGTCGCCGGAACGACGTATTCGACGGCGGCAGGAGGCGGCCGGCGACGGGCTACGACGCAACGGCATTCTAGGGGGAGATGAGAGCGAGGGAGATGTCCAGAGGGTTCGCCCGCTCACCCGGGGTGCGATGGCACTGACGGCGAGGTCGGGGAAGGCCGGACGGCGACATGAGCGTGCTCGGAGGCGGCGGCATGTGGCGGAAGGGAACGGCCCGGCGAGGTCGATTGCGGCGACCCCGGGCCGATTCCTACGGCTTGGAGGTGCATCTCGGCGAGGCGGAGACGAAGGCGGCATCGGCTTGCTCCAGCTCGGCCGGAATCGACGGCGGCGTTGACGGCAGCGAGCGGCAAGATACAGCCCAAACTAAGCTTTCGGAGAGAGAGAAGGAAGGGGAGGGCAGGGGGAAAAGAGAGAGGAGGGACAGGCGCGTCATGGGCGTCCTCCTTATCCTCCAGCGCGGCACAGGAGAAGGGGGGGGCCGGCGTCGACCGGTAGAGCGGCATGGGCGGCACAGTGAGGAAGAGGGCGAGAGGAGAGGCTGACAGGGGTGGCCCAGTGTCAGATTGTTATTATTTTTGCAATTTCCTTTTTCAATTAAACCCAATGGCTCTTTAGGGATTTTATTGAGGCTTTTAAACATTTTCAAAAATTATGGGAAAATTCACAGAGTCTCCCCATAATATTTATCACCTCCACAAAATTTGGTGTTGCAAAAATAAAATGTTTTGGCCATGATTTGTTCACAGGGTTAAATTAGGGCTTTTTTGATAATTTCCAAAACATATTTATTTGGAGCACTTAGGCATTTCCAAAAACAGGGAAAATATTTATGGAGGCTCATCTTATAATAGTGAAACACCCCATATTGTTATTTGAATATTTTGGGGAAGTTTAACTTGGTTCCAAGAATAGAGATTGAGTTAAGCCATTTTGGAACCCTCATATTTATTCCTCATTTGACAAAACTTGGAAATTGAGAATTGGGGATAAGAAGCCAATTTGGAACTTCCTAAACAATTTGGAAGTTCAAGAATAAATTATTTTGCCAACGTGAGCCTTGCATTTGATTTGAAAAATTTAGGAAGGGTTTTGCTTCCTTTGTTTTCATTTCTAGGTGTTGCTTTATTCCATATTAGAAATTTTAAAAGGATGCCATGATGCAATGCAACACAAAAAGTGAAAATTTGGCCCATATTTTAGGGTACCAAATTGGGGCTGTTACAGAAAATTATAAAGTAAAACTATGCATCTATCACATAAAACTAAGTTTTTTTATAAAACATAAAAACAAGTAGGCTCACCGAGGTGGTGCCGGCTAGGGACGGCGCTGGCGATCGACGGCGGTGAGGACGGGGAAGATACTAAAACCAACAAAGCATACTTTAATTTGAGCTCAAATTGCATATAAAACGAATGAAATCACTAACTTAGACATTTCATCAAACACCTTGCTAGCACTAAAAAGGTGAAAAGAGTTAAACTATACGAAATGAGCTAAATTAGGAACGCCGGAAGAAAGGATCATGTTGCTAACCCTTGGATAGATGGTTGCCGCCAATCTTAACAAAATGGTGGAGAAAAATGGAGATTTGTTTGGAGTGTGAGAGGAGAGATTTATGTTGGAAATGTGTTGGAGATGAAAAAATGAGCGGGTCGGGTTGATGAAATAGGCTGCACACCCTCTAGTACCGGTTTGCTATGCAAACCGGTACTAAAGGTGCAGCGCCGGCCCCGCGGCCGCAGCATTTTTGGCGCGAAACCCTTTAGTACCGGTTCGTAGCACGAACCAGTACTACAGATTCCCGGCGCACTAGGCTCTGGAGCCGGTACTAGTGCAAGCTTTAGTACCGGTTTGTAAGCAAACCGGTACTAAGGGTAACATCCTTTGGCTGTTTTTCCACTAGTGACTAGTCTTGTCGCTGGGTTAGAATTAGACATTGCCGCCGGATATTATAGTAAGCTAATACGCTATATACCTACTGGACCCTGCTACGTATGGTTGAGGGGGACCGAACCATGGGGGTGGCCAGGCCACCGCGCGCCCCCTGGATCCGCCTCTGAATACAAAGCCTTCAATTATTACAATAAATTACATTATATCTATCTTTACACCTTCAACCATTTCAATATTTTTTGTTGCTACTATTCTCAACATTGTCCCTATTGCTCAGTTGCTCGTGTCTCGAGCCGCTCCTCAACATTGATCGCCAAGCTTGAATCTACTTGTAGGTTGAACTATAATGTGTGTGAGGACCGAAACTTAACTTTCAGAAACCCTCTGTATAATCATGTCAATCCCAAGATCAATGTTGACAACACATCAAAATGAGTATCACTACAGAACGTTCAAAAGTAATTTATTACAAAGCTTGAATAGTCACAAAGTACATTGTCTTGTGTCCTTTTATTACAACCAGAGAGCTCAGCGGAAATATAAAATCGAAGTGACTCCTTCTTAGCCACAGGCAGTCGATGTAGTCCACGAGGCCTCACTCTTCAGCATCGTCCTAGTAGTCGTAGTTGTCTTCTTCTTCATAGTACTCCGAATAATCAACAAAGCAATGCTATGAGAACATAACATACTCAGCGTGTCCCCCATGCAAGATCTATAATAGATTCAAGTGGATTCAAGGAAGGTTGTATGGTTCTTTTGCATAAAAGCCAATTTTGTTTGCAATACTACAATAGTTTTTATAAAACATGTTTTAGATGAAAACGATGTTTTGTGTTCAATGTAGTATTTCTCATTAAAGTGAGTGTCCCCGACACCTCCATAGGATTTCGCCAAAGAGGTAAGTAGCAATCAGGTTCCTGTATTTCAAGAAGGATTCATGTGTCGTCCATGACCGTGGACACGGCTATTTGAATAGTTTTAGACTCTGCAGAGGTGGAACACTTTCCCCACATGACACAATCTCGTCTTGTTTTCCACTAGTGGAAACTGGTTTAGTACTCACCAATTTGAGTATTGGCAGTGAGACTGTGATTAGGTCTTTTGGCTAGATCCCCAAAATATGTGACATGCCCACCGGGTCTAGCGTCGGAACTGAGAGTATGTACCCAAAACAGTCCCCCATCACTAGTAGAAAATAGGCCTTTCGCCCTGGGCTTTAGTCGCGGCCGTGTCTCAACCCGCGACTAATGTTCAGGCCACGTCGCCCCGAAATCGGCGGAACAATTGTCGCGGTTCGTTAGGACCCTTTTGTCCCGGCTTGAGATACAAACCGGGACAAAAAAGGTCTGCGGCCCTGCTGCGGTAGGTGCCCCCCTTTTGTCGCGGGTCATGTCTCTAACCGGGACTAGAATTCGGCACAATAGTCGCGGCCTGGTATACGAGCCGCGACAAAAGCTACTGACCCAACGCCAGGCCATGTTTCGTGGCCTTTGGTGCCGGTTTGTATCTCAAACCGGGACAAAAAGTCTGGCCCTATATATATGCAGCCCCCTCTTCCCCCTCTCTTGTTTTTTTCCTGGTGGGAAGTGGTGTAGGTTTGTGCTAGTTTTTTTTTTTCTACATATGCACTAGAGGTGTTCGGTGAAATGCCTGTTAGAGCGATGCCACTTGAGTTCACACAAAACAAACATGATATGAGGTGCCCGAGCCACACTTAAGCTTCCTCCTCTTTGTTTCCAAGTTTCCTAAAAGGTTAGCAACTACTTTCTCGTTTAGACCACGCGGTACTAATTTTAGCATCGTGATTGCGTTTGATATATAGTTGCATGATGCAGATGGGCCACCCATGGATGTACGGTGACCGACGCTCTGGCGCTTATAGAGAAGGCGTGCGTTCTTTTATCGTTGTGGCCGAGGCGAACAAACGGCGGGATGGTTTTATGTGTTGTCCGTGTGTCGAATGTCGGAATGAGAAGGATTACACTTCCTCAAGAGTCATTCAGAGCCACCTGCTTCGGTCCGGTTTCATGTCCGGCTATAATGTTTGGACCTATCACGGAGAAAGAGGGGTTATGATGGAAGACGGCGATGAAGAAGAGAACGATGATGACAACTACCGATCTATGTTCCCTGAATACGCTGATACCGCAATGGAAGACAATGAAGAAGAAGGAGGTGAAGAACGGGCAGCATATGAGCCCGCTGATGATCTTGGTCGGGTCATTTCTGATGCAAAGCGAGACTGCGACACAGAAAAGGAGAGGTTGCAGTTCGAGCAGATGTTACAGGACCACAACAAATTGTTGTACCCAACTTGTGAAGATGGCCAGAAGAAGCTGGGTAGCACACTAGAATTGCTGAAGTGGAAGGCAGAGACCGGTGTGACTGACTCGGGATTTGAAAAGTTGCTGGTACTAATGAAGAAGATGCTTCCAAGAAATAACGAATTGCCCGCCAGTACGTACGAAGCAAAAAAGCTTGTCTGCCCTCTAGGATTAGACGTGCAGAAGATACATGCATGCCCTAATGACTGCATCCTCTACCGTGGTGAGAAGTACGGGAATATGGATAAATGTCCGGTATGCACTGCATTGCGGTATAAGATAAAAAAAATGACCCTGGTGATGTTGAGGGCGAGCCACCCAGGAAGAGGGTTCCTGCCAAGGTGATGTGGTATGCTCCTATAATACCACGGTTGAAACGTTTGTTCAGAAACAAAGAGCATGCCAAGTTGTTGCGATGGCACATGGAAGACCGTAAGAAATATGGGATGTTGAGGCACCCGGCTGATGGTCGGCAGTGGAGAAAAATCGAGAGAGAGTTCCCGGACTTTACAGGTGACGCAAGGAACTTATGTTTTGGTCTAAGTACAGATGGCATAAATCCTTTTGGGGAGCAGAGCTGCAGCCACAGCACCTGGCCCGTGACTCTGTGTATTTACAACCTTTCTCCTTGGTTGTGCATGAAGCGGAAGTTCATTATGATGCCAGTGCTGATCCAATGCCCGAAGCAACCCGGCAACGACATTGATGTGTATCTAAGACCATTAGTTGATGAACTTTTACAGTTGTGGGCCGAACCAGGTGTACGTGTGTGGGATGAGCACAAACAGGAGGAATTTGACCTACGAGCGTTGCTGTTCGTAACCATCAATGATTGGCCTGCACTTAGTAATATTTCAGGACAGACGAACAAAGGATACAGTGCATGCACGCACTGTTTAGATGAGACTGAAAGTATATATCTGGATAAATGTAGGAAGAATGTGTACCCGTACAATCGTCGTTTTCTTCCGCTCAGGCATCACTTAAGGAAAAAAGGAAAGCATTTCAATGGCAAGGAAGAAACCCGGACGAAGCCTGTCCCCCGTAGTGGTGCTGATGTATTTGGTATGGTCAAGGATTTAAATGTAATCTTTGGAAAGGGTCCTGGCAGAGAACCTGTTCCGAATGACGCTGACGGACACGCACCCATGTGGAAGAAGAAATCTATATTTTGGGAGCTAGAATATTGGAAAGTCCATGAGGTCCGCTCTGCAATCGACGTGATGCACCTAACGAAGAATCTTTGCGTGAATATTCTAGGCTTCCTGGGCTTGTATGGGAAGTCAAAAGATACACCGGAAGCACGGGAGGACCAGCAACGTCATAAAGGACGAGACGGCATGCATGCAGGGCAGTTTCAAGGGCCTGCCAGCTACGCTCTTACCAAAGAAGAGAAGGAAATCTTTTTTGAAGTCCTTTTCAGTATCAAGGTCCCGTTTGGCTTCTCGTCGAATATAAAGGGAATAGTAAATATGAAAGAGAAAAAATTCCAAAACCTAAAGTCTCATGACTGCCACGTGCTTATGACGCAATTGCTTCCGGTTGCATTGAGGGGAATTCTATCAGAAAATGTTCGACTAGCCATTGTGAAGGTATGCGCATTCCTCAATGCAATTTCTCAGAAGGTAATCGATCCAGAAAGTCTAACAGGGTTACAGATTGATGTGGTCCAATGTCTGGTCAGCTTCGAGTTGTTGTTCCCGCCATCCTTCTTCAATATTATGACGCACCTCCTAGTTCACCTAGTCGAAGAGATTAGAATTCTTGGTCCTGTGTTTCTACACAATATGTTCCCCTTCGAGAGGTTCATGGGAGTCTTAAAGAAATATGTTCATAACCGTGCTAGGCCAGAAGGAAGCATCTCGAAGGGCTATGGAACAGAGGAGGTCATTGAGTTTTGTGTTGACTTTCTTCCTGACCTGAAGCCGATTGGTGTTCCTGAATCTCGGTATGAAGGAAGGCTGACTGGAAAAGGCACACTAGGAAGGAAAACAACGGTATGTAGGGACGCGCTTTCTTTCACTCAAGCACACTACACAGTTCTACACAATTCCACCGTGGTTGCTCCGTATATCGAGAAACCGATCGAGAGCAAAGAAGCGACGGGAGGAGGAGGAGGAAGACAAGTTCAACCAGTTGCTAGCAAGAATTGACAAGCAGCAGCAGCAGATTGACGAACTTAGAGGAGAGCACCTGCAAGATCCTGCACTCAATATTACCGCCGGCCCATTCTGCGGAGAAGCAGCGTGGCTGAATCGGAGGTCCCGTCTGATGGTGCACTGATGATAGATGGCGGTCCCGGCTACCCCGTGGATGGAATCAAGGAGCAGATATCTTGTGAGCTCCATCAGAAGGTGAAGAACATATCCCTGAAGGTGGCGGTCGGAACTGCTTTACCTTGTCCACCTGAGGCACGTTGGCAGGGCCGTGGGATTCCAGCTGGCTATGCTAAAGTCGGGGTGGATGAAATCGTAAAGGGGTTTGACTCAATGGAGCTTGACATCCATGGACCTGAAGGTGAGAAGACACTCGGAGACGTACTGGGTGGTATCATTCTATGGGACAAGAACAACATCAAGCTTCCAGGCTCGGCGCCAAGTCCAACACCGCCTCCGAGTCGTCGCAGGTCACCATCACCTACAAGAAGCCCACCCCAAGACTATGATCAACACAGCGCGAGTCCATCTCGATCTCCGCCGCCGGACTTGGGCCGGCCGTCTTCGCCGCCGCCTTTGCCAGCTAAGGACAATAAGCGGAAGCGTGTTTCGTCGTTGAGTACTAAACAAAGCAGCAGCCCAAAACGAAAAAGGTCGCCCCATCCAAGAGTACCTCATAAGAATCTTCCCATCAGAACTTACGATCGTACTGACGAGGAAATAGCAGCGATCGCAAAGGCTGATAAAGATGCGCATTTTGCAAAGAAGAAAACATAGCCCACCCCGGTATACACTGAGAAGCAAAAAGCGGAGAAGAACAAATCAAGTAAAAGTGCAAGCGGGAGCAAAGCAAGTGAAAGTGCAAGCGGGAGCAAAGCAATTAAAAGTGCAAGCGGGAAACAAAGGGACGTTCCCCAGCTCGGAGAACAGGCCAAACAATCGATCCCACCCCTCAAGGTGTTATCCAAAGACGTTCCTCAGGCACAACAGCAGGATTTGGTAGAAGCTGCAAAGTTGGCGGCCGCTATGGGTGTGACTGTTGCTGAACTGTTAGGTTCCGAAGACGACAAGTTACCCATGGCTGATGTAGCCCCTACATATGTCCCAGGGAAGCCTTTGGTCAGCGAACAGAAGTTGAAACAACTGCCAACACAAATGCGAAATTTGCATCAATGGTACTTGAGAGAGGTAAAGGGGGACAGAATAATGATCGTGGCGAAAGTCCCAGCAGAGTACTTCTTCCGACCCGAAGAGGTCCATGTTGACTTTTCAGAACTCTTCCAGTTATTCAATTTGGACGCCCTCAACAAATCTCTCATGAGTTGCTATTGTCTGTAAGTTGTTGAATTCATTGTCTACATATAACTTGTTCAGTTCATTGCATTTGTAATTATTCTCATTATATATATCCTTTTGTACTCTATATTATGCAGAATGAAGATGCAGTCTTGTAAAAGAAAGGTCTATAGTGTTGGGTTCATTGACCCAGATAAAGTACATATAGAAACGCTAACGACGAAACCCGACGAGACGGCGGGAAACCTTCTAAGGTTTCTAACGGAGCAAAATTACTGTGACCACATATTGTTTCCTTACAACTTCGAGTAAGAGTGTTACTGTCTTGTACACACTAATTTTTACTTACTCGATGTTAAGTGTAATTGATGAGTTACTGACGTATATATAAACGGGTGCAGCTTTCACTGGATTCTGCTAGACATACGAGTTGATAAGGGAATAGTTGATGTCATGGACCCATTAAAGAGAAACCTGGAAGAGTTCCGCAACATGCAGGACATGCTCCAGAGGTAATATTCGCGCTATATCGGTCTCTTTCGTTGATTTCATGAGATATCAGGTAATGAATTAACTCATTCATTAATTCATTTTCTTTGCCGGGCAGGGTTTGGAACCGATTCAAGAGAGTGGTGAAGGGTTCCTTTAGTGAGAAGCTGACGTTACTCCGGTCTTGGTAAGTAGTACGAGATATGACCGCGCATCTCTTTACTTCTAGTTTCAATACAGTTATTATTTTGATGCTAGATTATTATTTTGATTGAATTCTATTCTCGTAAAGTGCGCGAGGCAGCCATCGGGGACGCATCTATGTGGATACTACGTTTGCGAGTTTATTCGCATGTTTACCACTGAGCACAAAGATTATAGAGTCGACGTAAGAAATACGTTCACAACATTATTTTATTACCTCACTTTTTGTTATCATGATTGATGTTCATATTGATCTCCCTTTCTTATACAGTTTGAGAGAATGCGGGAAAAGGTCCTACCGGAGCAACGCGTAATAGCAATTGCAGAGGACCTGGCGGGATTTTTGCTGAAAGAGATGGTAGACAACGCCGGAGAATTTAGTGTGAACAATAGGCGCAACCGATGATGCCGTGCCGTGTAATCGAATAGACGGGCTTAGTCCTGGTAATTGTGATCTCCATGTAACTATCAAAGTTGTATATATTTGTATGCTCGATCGTGTACGGTATGTGGTAGCGTAGAAATATACGAAAACTATTTTGAAATGAAGAAAATAAATGAATAAAATAAAACAAAATGAATTCTCTGCCGCGGCATAGAAAGTGCCCAAATTTCTGCCGCGGCAGAGATTTAGTAAACACTAAACCCTAAAAAAAATGAACTCTCTGCCGCGGCACAGAAAATGTGCCCAAATTTCTGCCGCGGCAGATAACCATTAGTCGCGGCCCGTTATACGAACCGCGACTAAAGGTTCTGCCTCCTAGCACACCCAGGATGAGGACCATTTGTCCCGGCTGGTGACAGGTCCGCGACTAGTGGTTGGACCATTAGTCCCGCCTCCGCTGTCGCGGTTGGCCAACCGCGACAAAAGGCCCTCACGGCCCGGGACAATAGGTCCAGTCTCCACTAGTGCATCTATGCCGAAGGTTCTCCCGTAGGAAGACACCTCATCTGCGGTATGGTGACATCGACACCTAAGCCTGACTAACTTAATTAACAAAGCCAGTTCCCATATAGCATGTGGTTGTACTGTGGTCACAATCTTCAAATTCAAGACTTATTAGGACACTTATGCTGCACGTACGATGGATTGCCCCCTCCAGCTTATGAAGGGCAGCCAATCGCTCCTTCGTTAGTTGGTCTAGCTGTCGTCCGTGCCATTGTTTAGATGGTAAGTTTCTCCTAGAGTAGAAGAGAGAGTAGAGGAAGTAACAACAGCTAATTAGCCTATCTCAACGAGGTCAACAAGTTCAAAAGGTGTTTGTGACCAAAGGTCAATCAATTCCTCTGAGGAGACAAGATAAAGATATCCTATTGATTATTTAGCATGGCTAAGCATTTCTACTTTACATGATTACTATATAATTTCTACTCAGGATATCAAGTATAGGGCGACAAGCTAATCAGGCTGGTGTGTCACTCGACACGCAAGTAACTTGAATAAAATAGCATGCATAATTGTAGAACAATAAATAATGGCCCATTTAAAAACATAGGATAAAACATGAGAGGGGCATGCCTTCATTGTTGAACTCTTGCTCTTCAGCTCCTTGGTCGTGATCATATCCCTCCCCACTCCCTAATCGTCGTATCAAAGCAATACCAATCCAAATGAATTAAAGCAATACGACAAAATAAAGAATCAAATGAACAAGTGTCGAATAAAATCGAAGAGGGGCTAGCATGGTTTAGACGGTTGGTGTTGGATGGGTTGGTTCACCCTTTCCCATGCATCCTAATAATAATATATTTAGAAAATATAATATTTACATAGTATAGCCACTATAGGTGGTATAGTATTACCATGCAATGCACAAACATTTTACCAAAAGGTCTACAACTTCTCATCCGACATCAAAGCATTGCAACGACTATCCTATACTCACATCAAATAAACAACCAACAATAATAAAGCATATATAGAAACACAACCACAGACTAACATGCATAGCTAACAACAATTATAAATAGAAACAAAACACCTGTGATCTAGCATGACATATTAACCAATACAAACAGGAGATAACAAAGAATGCTACATCATATTGAATCACAAGTAGGAACACATATAATTTTATAAGCAATACAACAAGAGAGGGGCGTTTTGGCACCCGGGTGCACCTGCACCCGGTATGCTTTTTGAAATTTAACAAATATGAAAATATTTTGAAAAAATCTGAAAAAAATTGGACACAAACATACGCAAGTAACGAACACTCGTGAAAAATTTTGACAGAAAATAACAATTTTTCTGCTCTGTGCAAAAAAGACAAATTTCTGACCAAAACTGAGATTTAAAAAGTATGTTTTTTGGTCAGAAATTTGTCTTTTTTTCACAGAGCAGAAAAATTGTTATTTTCTGTCAAAAAATTTCACGAGTGTTCGTTACTTGCGTATGTTTGTGTCCAATTTTTTTCAGATTTTTTCGAAGCATTTTCATATTTTTAAAGTTCAAAAAGCATAACAACAACGATTCAAACTACTACTTAAACAGAACCAACAGGTCCAAAATAAATACAGAAAATACTAACCACTACTAGTGTAACATACAAAATTTACCGAATTTTTGTACCAACTACTACTCATGCAAATAATTCAAAGACATCTAAAACAAGGTATACAATGATAGGTATCCACTACACATGCTCTGAAAATTCTACCAAAATCTAGAGAGTTTCTAACTACTAAAGAAACACAGGAAAAATAAATACTAAATAAATATATGCATGCAATTTGAATAAATTCAAAAATATGCTAGATTTGATCATATTTAAATATACTTGAAATCTACCCACTAAATATGAAATCTAATGGTTCCCGTGGGTTCTAGGAGTTAAGGGAAACAGAGCTATTTTGGTGTCAAAGATCGATCTTGGCTGTAAGATGCTCTATGGTGGCAATGTCGGCGATCCGGACGATGGCATCGACCGTGTAGGATTTCTATTGATCTTGAGATTTTCTGGACATGTCGTCTCCTCATATATAGGCTCCAATCATCTAGTGGCACGAACTGTTACGATCAGATTGCTCCATAGGCCGGGCACTGTATCTTCAGATCGACATGGCATGCCGACGGTGATGACATCGCTGGTTCGGGAGAGCGCAGCCAACAAGAACTAGAAGTCGCTGGAGGTTGTCTAGGAGGTAGGCTAAGCCAAGGGTAGTCGGTGGGTTCAAGGAGTCAATCAGGGATTGCTCACCTTACGCGGCATTGAAGATCTAGGCTGCAAACTGGCAGCCCTTCAGGGTGTAATTTGGGGGTGTGTGCAGGGTTAGAGAAGGGGATATCTAGGGTATTTTTAGTGCAGGTCCAGGCGTTTTCTGTGACGCGAACGGACTGGAAATTGGTTGCCAGAATTAAGAGGATTTGCTACGAGACGGCAACAGTTTCCTGTGTGATTTGCCGTTTCTGTTTAGTGCGTGGGTAAGCGCGCTGGAAGATGAAACGGTGACACTCTATTTTAGCTTTTATAAATGGAAAGTGTGACAGAAGTATCTAGATGTGTTTAGTGTATATATTTACTCATTTTAGTTCGAATTTAGAGAACGTATATATGAAACACCTAAAACATCTTATATTGTAGAACGGAGGGGGTACATGAGACAGTCAAGGATATGAAACATGCATGTGCATCGTTAGGGAAAAAAAGGAAAGGAAATAGAGGTGATATAGACTAAACGCGTACTCTCTCCGTTTCCAAATATAAGATGTTTTAACTTCCTCACATGTTAACTAAGTGTGGATCCAAATAGATGAACAAACACACTAAAACATATCTAAAAACGTATAGACTCATATGAATATGGAGAAAAAGTAAAACATCTTATATTTCGGAACAGAGAGAGTACAAGGCTAGGCGGTACGGTGCATGTGCCATGCATGGCTAGTGCAAGGCTTGTATGCACCATGCACATGCATCTCTATAGGTCAATCTTTCAATGGGATTTCTACATAAACCAAATAACAAATAAATTGACAAAATCAACATCAGATGCAAACAAGAAATCAAACTCTTATCTTAAGGATCAAATTAATTCCAAATACATTGAAAATAAATATTAGTACCTTTTAATAAAATATTTATTTTATTATGTTGCAACATCCTTTGCATAAAAAAAAGTTTCAACCCGTAAAAATCAGGATGTTACAATGTGGCGCACATGTTAATATTACATGGGTTAACTCCTTCAAGTCGTTTTTACACAGAAAACTGGTTGTGGTGACAGTGTTTGCAGTGGGGTTAAATTTTAATCACCAAAAAAGGCTTGTGAAAAAAGGCTCTAATAATCGCGTAAGTAGAATTTACTCTAGTTCCCATGAGACTAGATGTCAAGGGTAATAAGGAGTATTTACTATAGTTCGCTTGAGATTAGTGCTCTACCTAGGATATATAGAAACTCTTCTACTACGATCCATCCATCCAATCTAACGATATAGAATGGTAAAAAAAAGAGGATTTAACACATTTCGTCCCACATCTTGCACCATGTGGACGATTTCGTCCCAGATCTTGTAAAATGGACATCTCTAGTACATAAACTTGTTTAGTGGTGATTAATTAGTCCTGGGTGCGTCTGCTGCTGACACGTAAGCGCCATGGTGGCAGGTATACTTTGCAGAAAACCCCTCAATTAGTTCTGCGGAATTTCTTTTAGGTCCTCCCACGCGTGGCAGTTAGAGATCCGCGGTTATAGCGACTTAGGTCCTTCTTTCCTTAGTTGTGCGGTTAAAGCAGAGAAGCTCCTCGACTTCTACAGAGCGGCGCCAAAATCGGTGACGGCGGGCCTTCTCCGCTAACAAGCCGTTGGAGATGAGATACCGCAGTTCGACGACGCTCCGCCGGCGTACAGTAAGTTCAATTTCCCTCACGTTGCTCGTTATTCTCGTGCGCAATTTGGTCGAGCCCGTCGACGGGTGGAAGCTCAGGTCCTCAATGGCGGAAGGAGGGGGTCGGCTCCGGCGGAAGGACGGATCGACATATATGGATGAGATTGTCCTGTACCCGGTCTCTCCGATCGCATGGCCGTCTTGGTTGTTGTGGGTTTTGGTAGGGGTTTAGTACTTCATCCAATCGGGACTGAATTAGGGATTTTGAGTGCTAAAAATCGTTTAGAATCATGTTAGTAGTGTATGAATGTCCTTTTAGTACCGTCAATTTGTATAATTATCGGTTATTTATGCCAAGATTAGATGCCCTGTGTCATGTAATGTCTGAATTTTTCTGAAAAGATTTGCTACAGTAACTGAATTGTCCAATTGCTTTTACTTCTAGTTTTAGTCAAGTAAATGGGTGATTTAAATTCAGCGCAACAAATTTTATACACTATCATAATATTTGGTACAGTTTTGAATGCAGGACAAGAAACCACTATGTTCACTGTTGAAGTTTTGTACAATGAATTTTTTTGCGGGTTGAGAGAAAATTTGGAATATGTCAGGTGTACAACTGCACATTTTGATAATTGTACTGCTGATACATGGTCCCTTTTCTGGATTGATGAAATATTGAGAATTCTGGGAGAGAAGAGAGATGGAAGACTTCATGTGTATTGGTGTTTGCCAGACAAGGAAATTACAGATGGCTTAGTGCTGGTGGAGAACCAATCTCAAATTTATCAAATGATCAAAGCCAGAAAGACACATAAAACACTTGTCCTCTTTGTGGATCACACTGACTTTCTCAGGCAATTGAGACCAAATGTTGCAGTCAGGTTACCTTTTCTATGCCAAATGACAAGAGGAAGGTGAGTGTGGATGCATCTGCTCAACCTGAACCATCACCTTCATCTAGTATAGTGGTAGCAGACAAGAGGAAGCTCAAAGAAATTGCAGATTCAGATGAAAGTGAAAGTGACTGTGATTTTGAGTTGTATGACAGTGATTACATAGTTGATGAGGGTGATGATGATCTATTTGTAGAAAATATAGATAAATCTGTCAATGATCACAATGAGAAGGAGATTTGTGTGGAACATGAAGATGAGGATGCTCTAGAGGATGATGATCTAAACCTTGCTGAAGGAGATAGACAGAAAATGCTGGAAAAGTTCAAGGCATTTAATCCAGAGGTGGACATGGATAACCCTACTTTCAGAATAGGGATGGTGTTTAGTGGAGTTCAGGAGGTGAGGAAGGCTTTGGCAACATACATTGTCAGGAATAGAGTACAAATAAAGAAGATAAAGAATGACAAAAGAAGGGTAGAAGCTGTGTGTGCTCCTGGTTGTAGTTGGATGCTGAAAACATCAAATGATAGGAGTAGGACAGGTGGGTTTGTAGTCACTAAATATGAAGGCACCCACACATGTCAAGCAGGCTGGCCACTGAAAGCACTGACAACAAAAATTTTGACAGATAAGTTCATGCATGAATTCATAGACAACCAGAAGCTGGATCTTGAAAGTTTTGCTGCAAAGGTGAGAAGGGAATTTAAAATGTGCCCTCCTAGGTGGAAGCTGCGTAGAGCAAGAAAAGCTGCATTGCTACAAATCCATGGTGATGAAGAAGCACAGTTCCAACTATTAATGGATTATGGACAAGAACTTAGGAGGAGCAATCCTGGTTCTAAATTCTTCCTGACTACAAATTCAGTAAATGATCCTGACAGCCCTGAACATAAGCAGCATTTGGCCACTCAATATTGGAGTTATGATGCTTGCAAAAGGGGTTTCCTTGCTCGATGTAGGCCTTTGATTTTCATAGATGGTTGCCACATAAAAACAAGGTAGAAAGGACAGTTGTTGACAGTAGTAGGAATTGACCCAAATGGTTGTATTTATCCTATTGCATTTGGGCTGGTTTAAGTAGAATGCACAAGTGTCTGGCAGTGGTTTCTCACCAATTTAAAAGGTGATTTGAACATCACCAACACCTCCCCATGAACAATTGTTAGTGACAAACAGAAGGTATGGTTTTCATTTGAGGGTTTTGGGTTCATCATTTAGTGCCATTTCTGTTTTGGGTTTAAGGGGTTTATGTTCACATTTTTTACAGGGACTAATCAATGTTGTTTAGAAAGTGTTTCCAGATGCAGAGCATAGATTTTGTGTTAGGAATTTGCTTCAGAATTTTCAGAGGGCGGGGCATAGAGGAGAGACACTCAAGAATGACCTGTGGGCCATTGCCAGGTCGACCTATCTTCCAAAGTGGCAAAAAATGTAGATAAGCTACAAGTTGACAGTCAGACTGCTTATGAATGGATTTCGTAGCTTGTGCCTAGCACTTGGATAAAGGCTTTTTCTCAGTGAATTTCCCAAATGTGATGTGCTCTTGAACAATCATTCAGAGGTGTTCAACAGGTACATTTACAATCATTTTAATAAGTAATCTCATATACTATTGTGTTCCTTTCAATTCATAGTCTGATATAATTTTTCCATTTAAAACAGTTATATTCTAGATGCCAGGGAGATGCCTTTATTATCTATGCTTGAAACCATATTCTACAAGATTATGCAAGGAATTGAATCGAAGCAGAAAGAGTGTGAGAAGTGGTCACGAAGAATTTGCCCAAAGATTAAGAAGAAGTTGGAAAAATTTCTAGAATGGAGTAAGAACTGTCAAGTCCCACCTACATGTAACTACCTATATGCTGTGAGTAGCCATGGGTGGGAGAAAGATTATGTAGTAGATATGAAAGCTAGAAGCCTAGAACCTGTGATTGCAAGAGGTGGCACCTTAGTGGAATTCCATGTCACCATGTGATAGCATGTTGCAGCCTAGATAGAATAAATCCAGAAAATCCAGTGCATAGCTCCTATACTGTGGACACATTAAACAATGCTTATGCATACAATTTGGCACCAGTGAGAGGAAGAGTGTTCTGGGAAAAAATGAATGTTGTGCCTATCCACCCACCTTTGTACACCAAAGTCATGGGCAGGCCTAAAAAAAGCAGGAAGAAGGCACCTGAGGAGAAATTGAAGAAGAGAGTAAAGGTACTTACAAAGGCAGGGGTGTCAATTCACTGCTCACTATGTGGAATAGCTGGCCACATGAGTAAAGGTCACCAAAAATATCTTGCAATCCTACAACAGCAACAACACGTGAATATTATTGGGGAGGATGAAGAAATGGATATGCCAGAGTTGGTTCAGGTACAATATTTAGTACTCCACTGTTGAACATTTCAATTCTTGCTCAACAATGTTCTTCACCTTCATTACTTATCACAACTGTACTAAATGTTGCCATAATATGTGTTCAACATGTTATACCACATACTCATGACCCCAGGCTTGATCCTACACTTGTAGTTGACAACATGGTCCATATAATGCAACAACAGGTAAGAATTATTACTACTGGCGGATATAAAATAAATATTTCTAACTGAAATAAAACTTACAGTCTTCCCTTTAATTTGACAGCAAAAAGAAAATGTGCCTATGGAGAGAGTGCTTGGCCCTTTGCCTGAAAATGCATTTGTGGTTGTAGCTAGAGATAGTATTCCACAGCCTGGAATCAGAGTGACCACTGATTCATGTAGAGGAAATTTGATGCGAAGAGGTAGAGGAAAGTCCAGTGCAACAAGGGAATCATCAACATCTAATGAAGCAACAGAACAAGGTACAAGCAATAGAGGTAGAAAAAAAAGTCCCACAAGACATCAAAGTTTAATGCACCAAGACCAGCAAGAACACAGGCTGCAACTGTCATCCCAGATCTAAATGATCCATGTAATTTACAGGAAGATGCACAAAAGGTTCCTATCAGTCAGAATGCACCAGCACCAACTGGAGAAATGTAGCTGTGTTTGCCACCAACTAGACAAATAAGTCCTGTAATATATTGATTCTTTGATATTACATGCAAAAAAATATAAATTCAAGTGATTTTGAGACATTGTTGCTATTTGAGATGTTTTCAGTTCCATTTAGTTGCTAGTTCCATTTCCTGCTACTGAAACACTAATTCATTTAGTTCATGTTAAATGGAACAACACAAATGGTTCAGCTTTTGACATCCTTTTCCTGTGAAATGGAACAACCAAAAAGGTCCAACACAAATGCTAGAAAGGTAACAACGCAAATCATATTGAAATTTTCACATACTACACATGGATTTGAACATCAGCAACACATTACAGTACTTGATCATCACCAACACATTATTCAGTAGTTGAACATCACCAACACATTATTCAGTACAAGCACGAAATAGAACTAGGCAGCTAAATAAAACACTAACTGCAAACAACTGCATCTTCTTCTCTGCATCTTCTTCTCTGCATCTTCTTCTCTGCATCTTCTTCTTCAGACTGACATTAGGGTTTCCTGGCATTCAGACGACCCTGTAGGATGTCGATTTGGGTTTCCAGGCTCAGATTCATCGGAAGTTCTGGCCTCCAACCCGTCGGCTCTTCCATGGCCCTCTTCGTCTCCTCATCCGCGAGCTTATAATGCAGCAACATCACTTTCTTGTACAGCTTCTCCTGCCTCGCCGCCTCAGACGTCATCTCCTCCGACCCACCAGACCGCTCTCCCCCAGCCCCTAAGTGAGCAGGTGCATCGGACCTACCCGCATCCTCCGCTGCCTGACGCGATGGCGCCGCCATCTGCGAGATCCGCCGCCGACCAGCAGAACGTGGAGGATTTGGTGAGGGGATTTGCAGAGCGTGGAGGAATGTGGAGGATTTGGTGACTGCACAAATGTATCGGGGCATGTGTGGGAGGACCTAAAAATAAATTCTGCAGAACTTGAGGGGTTTTCTGCAAAGTATACCTGCCACCATGGCGCTTACGTGTCGGCAACAGAGGCACTCAGGACTAATTAATCCATGCTAATCAAGTTTATGGACTAAAAGTGTCCAATTTGCAAGATGTGGGGCGAAATCGTCCACACCGTGCAAGATGTGGGACTAAATGTGTTAAATCCTCTAAAAAATATAAAAATGGTAATAAATGAATAAAATATACTCCAAATCGTACAGACGAGTAGAGTTTGCTTGAGATTAGTGCTCTACCTAGCATGCCCTTTGGAGTTTGGACTACATGCATAGCCGTCGAATCCCATATATACAAAATACTCACAAAATACTGCCAGATCTTGTATGCATACATGATAGCATGATAGATGCATGGCGCCTGACATCGATCTGCGGCTAGTGGTACTTAATTATATGCTATGTACTAGAGCACTATATTAGCATATATATACACGACCGAGGAGAGATATCGCTAGCGAGTCTTGTTCATCAGCTGGCATGGAGGATAGATCATGCATATTTGCAATGCAACGCATCTGGATTTGTTTCTTAGTACTCCACCAGCATCATTAAAAGCGTTTATAAAGATTCCTTTGCGAGCATCCTTCTCCGGTCGATCCATCCCTGTGCTTATTTGTCTCATTGCGGCCGAGCCCTCTCGATGTATTGGTAGAAATGGTCGGGCTTATGCATAAGGAGCATGTCCAGTCACTGTGTCCATAGCCCTCCAAATAATGATATTGGATGCGTCGGAAGTAAAATCACGCTTAATCGTGGCCTAATAAGCGAGTTACGTAGGACGTGGCCTAGTAGTTCACCCGAGATCCGTCCCATTGGGAATCACCTGGTAATGCCAGAGCCGCGGGCAGGGGCGGACCCCGCGGCCCGCGGTGATAGACACAAACAAAGAGTCATTTTACGGTGTATCAGATCATATTGGGCCATTTATTTTTGGGATCCGACGGCCCAGAACGACGGTACGACACCATAATTTGTGAAGTATATTTTGTCGCCAGGGGTATTTTAGGTAGTTCACTGAACATAAGTACCAGATTCGCTCCAAAATCTGTACGTACCTTGTGTTTCAGAGAGAGAATGAGAGAAGAGTGATGTGCTAATCAAATTAATAATGGTGACGGCCGGCCAGAAGTGCGTGGTGATTGGTGACGGAATGTGTGACGGGTGGCTCCAGGACTCGGCGGCGTAAAAACACAGAGTTCACTAATTGGTATACCTATACGATAGAAACACAGAGTTCACTAATTGGTACTTACACACAGAAAAAGTAGAAAAGTAATTTTGTTATACATGACGACCGAAAGCTTCCTATATGAACTTGGATTTGTGGCACCCAAGCAAAAATAGTTCGCAGATTTTAAATTTGAGTCCGAAAAGTTCAATCTTTTTCCATTGGATACATACGGATTGCTTACATATATGCAATTTTTCAGTGCAAAAAAAGCGTATTCCAAGCTATGGATAAAATAAGTTGTGGCTGGGAACAAGGACAATAGGGTATTCCAAACTTGCTCTTTTTTGTGTAGTTTAAAATACAAGTTTTTTTTTACGGAGCTTCTGGCGTACGTGCAATTTGTGTATATGTAGTGTTTACTTTATTTCAGATGGTGTAAAGCCCTACAAATATTCTTTTCAAAAAACTAAAAATAAACAGGGCACTAGTGTGCTACTCTCCGGTTGGTTCTTCTACTACGATCCATCCATCCAACCTAAAACAATATAAAAATGGAAATCCATGAATAAAATCCTAGAATTCGCTTGAGAATAGTGCTCTACCTAGCATCTCCTTTGGTGTACACGCATTCTGTTTGACAGATGCATAGCCGTCGAGTCCCATACTAAATACTGGTTGATAGATGCATGGCGCCTGCCATTGCTCTGCGGCTAGTGGTACTTATGTAATATGTTACGTGCTAGATTAGCATATATATACACGACCGACGACGAGTCTGCATGGTTCATCAGCTGGCATGGAGGATAGATCGCATCTGGATTTTTTCCTATTGAACTGTAGCGCTAGTCAATTGAAGTATTGAACCAAAAATCCTCCGAATTGATGGAAAGGGCTAGGCTGTATATTTAACATGTCCCCTCACGTCTAGGTTGTGCAACTATTTAATAGTATTTAATAGTGCGTAAGCTGGGGTTTGAACATGAGACATGCCCGACTCTCGTACCATATTGAACTGAAGCGCTAGCCAATTGAACCAAAAGTACGAACTGATAGAAAGGGCTAGGCTGTATATTTAACATTCCTTAGTACTCCATCAGCACCACTGAAAGTATGTACAGATTCCTTGTCGAGCATCCCTCTCCGGTCGATCTATCCCTCTGCTCTAAAACACCCAGGTTGACGTGCTTTGTCTCATTGCAGATGAGCCCTATCGTTGTACTCATAGAAATGGTCGAGTTACATAAAGAGCATCTCCAATCACGGTCTCCATAGCTCTCCTAATAACGATTTTGTACGCGTGGTAAGTAAAATCATGTCCAGTCACAGCCTCATAGGCGAGTTACGTCGGATGCGACTCAATAGTTCGCCCGACGCTACAAGCCGGGAGAATCACCTGGTAATTCCAGAAGAAGGCGCGTGGGGGTGCAGACCCCACGGTGATAGACACAAACAAGACCATGTTTACTAAATACTATCAGATCTTGCATGGTAGCACGATAGATGCTTGGTGCCCACCATCGATCTGTAGCTAGTGATAGTTAGCATATATATAAACGACCGAGGACCGACATGGCTAGTGAGTCTTGTTCATCAGCTGGCATGGCTTGTATGCATACATGATAGCATGATAGATGCATGGCGCCTGACATCGATCTGCGGCTAGTGGTACTTAATTATATACTACTAGCGTATGTACTAGTACTATATTAGCATATATATACACGACCGAGGAGAGATATCGCTAGCGAGTCTTGTTCATCAGCTGGCATGGAGGATAGATCATGCATATTTGCAATGCAACGCATCTGGATTTGTTCCTTAGTACTTCACCAGCATCATTAAACGCGTTTATAAAGATTCCTTTGCGACCTTCTCCGGTCGATCCATCCCTCTGCTTATTTGTCTCATTGCGGTCGAGCCCTCTCGATGTATTGGTAGAAATGGTCGAGCTTATGCATAAGGAGCATGTCCGGTCACGGTGTCCATAGCCCTCCCAATAACGATATTGGATGCGTCGGAAGTAAAATCACGCTTAATCGTTGACTAATAAGCGAGTTACGTCGGGCGTGGCCCAATAGTTCACCCGAGATCCGTCCCATTGGGAATCACTTGGTAATGCCAGAAGAAGCCGCGGGCAGGGGCGGACCCGCGGTGATAGACACAAACAAAGAGTCATTTTACAGTGTATCGGATCATTTTGGGCCATTTATTTTTGGGATCCGACGGCCTACACCATAATTTTTGAACTATATTTTGTCATCAGGGGTATTTTAGGTAGTTCACTGAACATAAGTACCAGATTCGCTCCAAAATCTGTACGTACCGTGTGTCCATTAGACACCTTATATTTAGGAACGGAGGGAGTAGTATTTAATAGTGCGTAATCCGGGGTTTGAACTTGAGACATCCCGACTCTCATACCATATTGAACTGAAGCGCTAGCCAGTTGAACCAAAAATCCGAACTGATGGAAAGGACTAGGCTGTATATTTAACATTCCTTAGTACTCGACCAGCACCACTGAAAGTATGTAAAGATTCATTGTCGAGCATCCCTCTCTGGTCGATCTATCCCTCTGCTCTGAAACACCCAGGTTGACGTGCTTTGTCTCATTGTAGATGAGCCCTTTCGTTGTACTCGTGGAAATGGTCGAGTTACATAAAGAGCATTTCCAATCACGGTCTCCATAGCTCTCCTAATAGTGATTTTGTACGCGTCGTAAGTAAAATCATGTCCAGTCACAGCCTCATAGGCGAGTTACGTCGGATGCGACTCAATAGTTCGTCCGACGCTACAAGCCGGGAGAATCACCTGATAATTCTAGAAGAAGGCGCGTGGGGGTGCAGACCCCACGGTGATAGACACAAACAAGACAATGTTTATTAAATACTGTCAGATCTTGCATGGTAGCACGATAGATGCTTGGTGCCCACCATTGATCTGTAGCTAGTGATAGTTAGCATATATATAAAAGACCGAGGACCGACATGGCAAGCGAGTCTTGTTCATCAGCTGGCATGGATATATAATATATATATGTACGATGGAGGAGTTCCAACCCTAGCTGCCCCTAATACTAGCCGCCGCCCCCAACATCCTACCCTCCTCCCCTCGCCTCCGCCAGAGTCACCGCCGGGCAAAGCCCGTGCGTGACGGTGACGGCGGCGGCGGGGCCTCTCTCCAGGCGGGCGATCCTCCCTTAATTTGTGGCGACGGTGATGAAACTGACTCGGTGGTGGCGTGGTGCTGCGGCTCTCCATCGGCGATCCCGGCGGGCGGAGGAGGTGGTGGCCTGCTCCTGGAGGTCGCGCCCCCATGGCTGCGCCCGACATCCCTAGATTCCCCCAGTCTTTGGGCCTGCCCGGGCTCGGTCTGGCGACATCACCATGGGCATCGTGTCAATACCTGGCTACAAAGGCGGAAGGACACCACGGTGGTATCGCCGACGACGAGCTAGGTGGTGCTGGACCTTGGGCGGTGGCCCTAGTGGTTTTTGGCGATGGCGGTTGTCGTGGCTGTGGCGGATGGCGCGGCGGCCGGAGTTGGTGGTACAGTGCCAATCATGGCGCCTTGCCTCCAATTTTGGAAAGCGTGTAGCACAGGGCATGCGCTCGGAATAAATGGCGGTTGGCCCTGCTGTCCTTGGAGCGTCAACATCCAATCTGATTCATGAAGGCTCCCTGATTTGGCCGCCGATGAGTTCCGGTCTTCCTCTCGGAGATTTCCGTAGTTTGGAAAAAAGTGCTACTTGGATATCTAGAGGGAATTTTATGCGGTCGCGCTCGCCCTCCTCTTCAGCCAGAGTGGCTTCGTTTGGGCGAGGTACGAAGCTTCGCCTTATGCCAGTGCCATGTGACATGTCTTATAGATTTCCATACATCTGATGGAGGTGGAGAAATTTATGGTGGCTGCAATCAGAGGTTGGTAATGACGGAGCAGGTATTGGCTGCAATGAGGACTATGTGACACAAGTTTTTCCTGTGTGTGTGTCGGGAGTTTGGAGACTTGCAGCAGCAGCCTTGGCAAGTGGGGGTGACAACACAGGTGGATTGCACTCTTGGTGGTGCTTTCCGAGCATGGAGACATGTGTGATTTCAGGGTGAAAGCTCAATGTCTGGCCTTTATTGGTTGTATCTGGCAATGGCCTTGCTGAAGCCAGTGTTTTGGAATCCCGATCTTTCTTCAGGGTGAAAGCCCAAGGTCTGGCCTTGATTGGTTGTACCTGGAATGGCCTTGCTGAAGGCATTGTTTTTTGGAGAGAACCTCTTTTGCGATCCGGGTGTTGTATTTTGGTGGTAGTTAGAGTGTTACTGTTGCGAGTGTGTCATCACTCCGACGGGTCTTTGTTTAATTTTCTCTCTTTTTTATTTTTCTTGGTCGTGTGCATCCTTGATGTCTTTCGATATCTTGTTGGTGCAGAGGCTAGGTGTAATTGGTATCTTTGCGATATTAATATATTCCCTTTATCAAAAAAATGTACGATGGAGGACATATCATGGTTGAAAACGTAACATCTCGATGTGTTGGTGGAAATGATCGAGCTTTATGAACAAATACAATCCTTGTCGATCTACATCACATTCTATTTCTCATTTGTGAGGCACAACATGTAATGCGTACTATGCTATCAAGTACTTTACGTTGACCTCTCGCGCCTTGGGGGCTTGTAAAGTCCCCGCCGCCATGTTGCTGCACGTAGGCCGCCACCGCCGTTGCCCTCTTGATCGGCCCGTAGGCCCGGCCGGACCCATACAGGCCCACGAAGCTCCCGCTGCCACGCTGCAGCAGGCACATACTCATCACTCCCATCGCCGTCACGAGCCTCTCGCCAGGCCAACCGGAGGAAACGAGACAGAACCCGCCCTAACCCAGATCAGGCCTGAACGGCCCAGATCTGGGCCTGCAGGGCCAGGGCACCACCACTGTCATCCCCGCCACCAATGGCAGCGCCACCACCACATCGGCCACCCGCGCTGCACCAGGGAACCCCGCCGCCACGCCGGACCATCGCCGCCGAGCTGCACCTCCTGGACCATGGCTGCCCGCGCCGCCCAAGACCAAGAGGGGAGAAGCAGAGGGTCCGCCGCCACCAGGGCCACCCGGCCAAGGGGCGGCGCTGCACCCCGGTGACGGTGGGAGGAGGAGAGGAGGGAGGGGCTGGGAGGCGGGATCTACATAAAGGAGGGGGGGGGGGGCAGCTATGTGCCGCTTTTCTGACTTTGTAATAAAGACTTGGAACCATGATACCATAGTCTATAGTCTATACTCTACAACATATGCCATCGACTTCGACTTCGACACTACGACAGAAAACAACAAAAGGCATTAGAAAGCACATGCATGCAATAGGCCGGCTTAAACTAACGTGACGCTTAGACGAGATCTAAAACTAAGGTGCATCCTATTTGCATGTGGCTCCTTAATTTGTGATCCTGAAGAACCAGAAAAACACACTGTAGTAGCTAGCCTAGATTGAGACTAGGTTCTGCCTTTATAAGCGCCATTGCATGCAGCTGAGCATAACACAAGCACAGCTGCAGCAAGCAAGCAGAAGCAGTTGTGACTTGTGACAAAACAAAAACTGCAGCAAGCAAGCATGATGAATGCCCAAGTGCACCAGCTAGCTCTAGCCTCCTCGCCTTTCCATGCCCACCTGCCCAACTCCAACATCCGATCACCCGGCGCAGTTGCGCTACGTCGTCGACCTCTCCACAAGCTGACCACAAAGCTGCACTCCACGCCCACTGCTGCTGCCGCCGCCGCCGCCATTGGTGGCATGGAGAAAGCCACCGACCGCTTCCCCGTGATGGATTTCCACCACGTCGAGTTTTGGTGCACCGACGCCGCCTCAGCAGCCGCACGCTTCTCCTTCGGGCTCGGCGTGCCGCTCGCCGCTCAGTCCGACCTATCCACCGGGAACACTGTGCATGCGTCCCGTCTACTCCGCTCACGCTCGGGCTCTCTCGCGCTCCTCTTCACCGCCCCGTACATCTCCGACGACGCCGCAACATCCACCACGGCGTCCATGCGCTCCTTCTCCGCCGACGCCGCGCGCCGCTTCACCGGCACTCACGGCCTGGCGGTGCGCGCCGTCGCCCTCCGCGTGGCGGACGCGGCCGAGGCGTTCCGATCGAGTGTCGCCGCCGGAGCGCGGCCGGTGTTCGCCCCCGCTGATCTTGGCCGTGGGTTCGGGTTCGCCGAGGTGGAGCTCTCCGGGGACACCGTCCTCCGCTTCGTGAGCTACCCAGACGGCACGGACGTATCCTTCTTGCCGGGGTTCCAGGACGTGGTGAGCTCCGGGTCTCCGGACTTGGGACTCACGCGGTTCGACCACGTCGACATCAACGTCCCGGAGCTGGCACCGGCCGCCGCCAACGTCGCCGGCTACACCGGGTTCCACAAATTCTGGGGGTTCACCGCCGACGAGATCTACACGGCCGAGAGCGGGGTGAACGGCGTGGTGCTCGCCAACAACTCGGAGACGGTGCTGATCACCTTCGTGGAGCCGGTGTACGGCACCAAGCTGAAGAGCCACGTAGAGACGTTCCTGGACCACCACGGTGGCCCGGGCGTGCAGCACCTTGCGATCATGAGCGACGACATCCTGGGAACGTTGAAGAAAATCCGGGCGCGGTCCTCCATGGGCGGGTTCGAGCTCCTTCCGCCGCCGCCGGCCAGCTACTATGAGCGTGCAAGGCAGCGCGTCGGGGACGTGCTGTCGGAAGCGCAGATGAAGGAGTGCCAAGAGCTCGGCGTGCTGGTGGACAGAGGGGACGACGACGGAGTTGTGCTCCAAATCTTCACCAAACCGGCCGGAGACAGGTACAAACGTCGCTGTTTGCTTGCTTCTCCACATAATCAATATGACTGAATTAATTCTAACAACAAAGAACAAACTCGACTGTATATATGATGCAGGCCAACCTTACTATTGGAGTTTGTGCAAAGGATCGGCTGCATGGACAAGGACAAGCAGAGACCTGGATGCGGCGGGTTTGCCAGGAGGAACGTCTCTGCTCTCATCAAATCCATTGAGGACAATAACAACAAGACCCTTGATGCTCCAGCTAGCATTCACGGCGGTGGCGACTTGATAAAAAAAGAACTCCAATGTCGTTCCGCCCCTCCATATTACAGCAAGGTTAATAATAAAGCCGGCTGCTGGCTATATACCACTGCCTTTACAGTCTCACAAGACGTATAGAATCATGTGCTGCAGCTGGTTTTTGCATGAGATCCCGTTTCCATTCTCTCTCATGTTCTCTCTCCTCCATTTAAGGATAAATATATTATTTTAACATTTACATCCTGCTGACTGGAAGCTTATTATACTTACTCTTACTACTTACTATTATCACACACTAGTTGAATTTTGGCGTGACGTCACGCCACGCCCTTGGTGATTTTTTTGTGCAATGTTTCTTTTTCTTTTTTTTAACCAAAATGTTGGCTAAATTGGAGTGTTGAAACATTTGGTTGTTTTCGTATGAACAGGTAGCATTTTTTTGTGTGTGCATTTCTGTTATATTGTGCACAATATTCAATTGTTGAAGGTTTGAAGTGGTCAAACATGTTTGTATTTCAATGTCAATATTTAACTGAAATCTGAACAATCCATTTGAATTTCATTTCATATTTACTGAAAATTTGTTCGTGTGGTGTCGAAATGTTGGCCAAATTGAAATGTCGAAATAAATTTGGTATTTGTTATGAGTATACTGCAGTTATTTTTGGTGAGCATTTTGGTTTTATTTTATGGAACATCGGAATATTCGCTTAAATGTTGGACTAATTTTTTATTGGCGATATGTTGTTGTAATATTTCGTGAGCAATGCTTTATTAAAGTATTGCAGATGTCCAAAGCATATTAAAGGAATGTTTAGAATTGAGAAGATTAAGTAACAAAATCACTTGGGGGGGGGGGGGGGGGGGCTTCTTATTTTCTCTGCATGTTCGTATTAAAATGTGCATTATTGTAAACAAATAGCATTCGTTTAATTAATTTAATTCCATATTTTTGGAATGGTCAGGTATCTTTGTAATTTTCATAAATATCGAAATATTTAGTTTAACTCCATAGTTTGAGGAAGTGCATTGTAAGGGATTTCGTTAAATTCAATCCATAATTAGAATAAATGTTTTTTTATTTTCTTCAAATATTTAGTGAATGAAGCATTTTTAAATTTTATGTCCATAATTAGAGAGTTTTCAGCTAAATTATCTCTGAATATTAAACATCTTGGGAAGATATAATAAGTTCGTATTTTGCCTTCAAAATTTAGTTGAACTCCATATTCAAATGGTTTACATTAGGTGCACATTTATTAAATTCAATCCATAATTTGAGGGAGTTAACTTGGATTTTATCCAAATATTTTGGCGAACTAAAATCCTGAAATATGTTTTCATTATGCCATAAGTAGTGCAAATAATGTTTTTTTTCCCGACTACGTAGTATGATCAGAGGAAATGTATTCTGTGAGCTTTCACTAAATTGTAATCCATAATTAGATGAAGTGCACATACAATGTATACAAATATTATGCAGTTTGAATTGTTTAAGGTTGTTTGTATGTTGGCATTAGTAAGTAACCTTTTTTTTTCCTGAGCATGTTGATATATTTTGGGGTAACTCAAATATTTTAGTATTTTGAAATGTTGAAATGTGCTTCTTTTTCCCAAATAACATTCAAGTTATATATCTAGTTAACGGCACTGCATGTTTTCTCGATTCGTGCTAACAAATGGAGAAAGTCTGTCTATGTTGCATTCAAATTTTGACCATTTTGAATTGTGCATTTATATTTTGTGTTTTCCTATATGTAGTTAGTGTTGATTTTTTTTAGCATTGTGTACACAGTTTAGTGAATGTCCAAATATTTATCGAATTAAAGTATTTGAATATGTTCGTATGTTGGCATGAATTTTTAATTGTAATTAGGGGAGATGTTTTTTCAAATATAATCAAATTTTTAAAAGTTTTGAATGTTCAGAAAGTTTTGTTCTATGGCATAAGTAATTACCACGTATTTTTCTGATTATTTTGTTGCATTACCCATATATTTGTCGGTGGTTATACTCAGAGTTTTTGATGTTGAGCGATTTCTAATTTTTCTGAAAAATATCTAGCCCTCCACGCTAATACGTGGGAGGCATTTTTTTGAAATATTGAAATTTGAATGCAGATCATATGTCATGAGTAGTTTTTTTTAATGTAGGTTTTTTTACTACCATGGTGTAAATAATTAAATTCTGGAAATGTGCTTACTTAAAAGTTTTTTGGTTTCTAATATGTTCAATTTCAAGGGAAGTCTACATTGTTAAGTTGTTTGAATGCTAAATTTGGAAAATTGGGAAGTTATTTATATTTATTAAATAAATTTAGAAGCAAGGTACATTTGGAGCAAATAAATTTGCATTTTGTTGAAATATTCATCTAATCAAAGATTTTTTTAATGCAGTGACTATTTGCTTTTGTTTACAATTTTGTGGAATTTGGTCGCATTTGATTTAGAAATGTATGTAATCATTGTTTTTTTTTTTTTGAAGTTTTTTATATTTGTTAGATTCAATTTAGAAGCAAGCCATAATTAGAGCAAATGAACTTACATTTTCTCGAAACATTCACCTAATCAAACGGTTGTTTTTTAAATGAAGTGATTTTTTTTCTTTTTTTTGTTTCGAATTTGTGGAATTTGGTTTCATTTGATTTGGAAATGTAGCTAATCAATTTCTTTTAATGCAGTGGCTATTTTGATTTTGAAAAATTTGTAGAATTTAGTGTTATTTATTTTGAAAATGTCTTTGAAAAGTTCCCAAAAGTTCGAAAAAATGGAAAAGCCGAACAGAAAGAAAGAAAAGAAAAAAAATTAGGGAAGCCCAGCCCAGCAAGAGTTCGTGCTAACAAATGGAGAAAGTCTGTCTATGTTGCATTCAAATTTTGACCATTTTGAATTGTGCATTTGTATTTTGTGTTTTGCTATATGTAGTTAGCATTTGGTTTTTTTTTTTTGAGCATTTTGTACACAGTTTAGTGAATGTCCAAATATTTATCGAATTAAAGTATTTGAATATGTTCGTATGTTGGCATGAATTTTTAATTGTAATTAGGGGAGATGTTTTTTTCAAATATATTCAAAATTTTAAAAGTTTTGAATGTTCAGAAAGTTTTGTTCTATGGCATAAGTAATTACCACGTAGTTTTCTGATTATTTTGTTGCATTACCCATATATTTGTCGGTGGTTATACTCAGAGTTTTTGATTGTTGAACGATTTCTAATTTTTCTAAAAAATATCTAGCCCTTCACGCTAATACGTGGAAGGCATTTTTTTTGAAATATTGAAATTTGAATGGAGATCATATGTCATGAGTAGTTTTTTTTTATTGTAGGTTTTCTTTTACTACCGTGGTGTAAATAATTAAATTCTGGAAATGTGCTTACTTAGAAGTTTTTTGGTTTCTAATATGTTCAATTTCAAGGGAAGTCTACATTGTTAAGTTGTTTGAATGCTAAATTTGGAAAAGTGGGAAGTTATTTATATTTATTAAATTCAATTTAGAAGCAAGGTACATTTGGAGCAAATGAATTTGCATTTTGTTGAAATATTCATCTAATCAAACATTTTTTTTGAATGCAGTGACTATTTTGCTTTTGTTTACAATTTTGTGGAATTTGGTCGCATTTGATTTAGAAATGTATGTAATCATTGTTTTTTGAAGTTTTTTATATTTGTTAGATTCAATTTAGAAGCAAGCCATAATTAGAGCAAATGAACTTGCATTTTCTCGAAACATTCACCTAATCAAACGCTTGTTTTTTAAATGAAGTGACTTTTTTTCATTTTTTTTGTTGCGAATTTGTGGAATTTGGTTTCATTTGATTTGGAAGTGTAGCTAATCAATTTTTTTTAAATGCAGTGGCTATTTTTGATTTTGAAAAATTCATAGAATTTAGTGTTATTTATTTTGAAAATGTCTTTGAAAAAGTTCCAAAAAGTTTGAAAAAATGGAAAAGCAGAACAGAAAGAAAGAAAAGAAAAAAAAAATTAGGGAAGCCCAGCCGAGCAAGAGCCCGTCTGTAGCCCAGGCCCACTGTGACGTGGCGGTGGCGTCACAGTGGCCGGAGATGCAGCGGCAACGGCGACCACGGCGAGGCGGCGCCACCGCGAGATGGGAGGCGTGGCTGGGTGCATCGGGTGTGCCTGGGCACGGGGTGTCTACAGGTGGCGGCGCCGCTGGAATTTGGCCGCCGGAGTGTCGTCGGCGTCGTCCGGTCGCTGCGGCGGCCTGCGAGCACGGCGGCGTCGATTTCGGCGAGCTCGCGGCGTCCTGGCACGCGAGAGCGGGCGAGGAGAAAGAGGGCGCGACGGCGGAGGTCGGCGGGGCGTGGATCTGGACGGGGAGGGCCGGAGCAGGGCGGGCATGTGTCGGCGGTGCCGCCGGCGACTGCAGTGTCGCGGGAGAGAGAAAGGGAAGGGGTTTCTGCGATGGCATTTTACGAAAAAGTCCTTGATGTTTTCTGTAATTGCAAGAAGGTCCAAAATAGAGGAGAGGTCTGGACTGCGGGTTTGATTTACCGTTTAGGGAAGGGTGTTTTTGCAAAACTGTCATGGGCGCGTCCTGTGGGCGGTCCGATCGCCGGCCGACGGCTCGGATCGAGTACTGTATGCTACAGTAGCGACTGTTCACAGCTACAGTTCGCGAGCGCTCTCAGCGCGAGAATGCGTCCGGCTTTAATATAGTTATAGATTAAATAAGGCCGGCCCAGTCGACCGACCTTTCTGGAAAACCCACCATGCTACGAAGCTCCGTACGTGTGTGTTGTTGTATGCTAGCTAGGCTGCCATTATATGGCAAGTGCGTCTTCTATTATACGTAGTATTTGTTGTTCCGTGTGTCAGCTAGCCGGCTATTATATTTTTTTATTTTTTGATAAGACCATATATTAATATCGTGGAGATATTAATTACACACCCAGTCTCTGCAACAACGTGTTGCTATAACAGCCACACGGATGTACTCGGCCTAAGAAAAAACAAGAATTATAGAAAAGAAAAGTCCTGCTACATTGATCTATTCCTTGTAAGGAGCAGAACTAACACCATCAAAACAGTACCAGAAATTCAGCTTCTCCAAAAGCGTTGCCGGTTCCCGTGAATTAACCGTGCGATGTTTGGGGTTTGGGTCCGGTTTCCCTTTCTAAACTGGACCAATTTCTTTCTTCTATAATGCAATGCAGGAACTCCCCGCCCTCTGACGAGGTTTCGTCAAAAAAAAAGCGACGCCTTAAAGAAAGGAGTAGTGCTCAAGCGCCATCGTCGTCCTGATCAAAGATCATAGGTTTTCAACCTGAAGAAAGTCCGCGCTCACAAAAACAATGTCTTGAACAAGGCCATTATCATGCACAACCAATTAAGTCCGCGGGTTCGGGTTCGGATTCGCCGAGGTGGAACTCTCCGGGGACACCGTCCTCCGCTTCGTGAGCTACCCAGACGGGGCAGACGTGTCCTTCTTGCCGGGGTTCCAGGACGTGGTCAGCAGCTCCGGTGCTCCGGACTTTGGGCTCACGCGGCTTGACCACGTCGACGTTAACATCCCGGAGCTGGCACCGGTCGCCGCCCATATTGCCAGCTTCACCGGGTTCCACAAATTCCATGAGTTCACCGCAGATGAGACGTGCGCGGCGGAGAGCGGGGTGAACTTCTCGGTGCTCGCCAACAACTCGGCGACCGTGCTGATCAGTCTTGTGGAGCCGGTGCACGGCACCAGGCTGCGGAGCCACGTAGAGACGTTCCTTGACCACCACGGCGGCCCAGGCATTCAGCACCTGGCCGTAATGAGCGACGACATCTTGGGCACGCTGAGGGAGATCCGGGCGCGGTCTTCCATGGGCGGGTTCATAGTAGCCGGAAACGGGAAACGGTAGGCCGTCCCTCGATCCGGATTCGTCGTCCCGGAATCGGATTCGGGGACGTGGTTCGGTACGGTAGGATTCGATGAGCGAAACGCGTCCCCGTCCCCGAAGAGTCATTATGCGTTCATGGAAGCCTGCGGAGGAGGAAGCAGCACGCGGCGGCCGCCGAAGAGCATCTCGATTCCTTCAACCTGCTACCAGTCCACCACTCGCAGATGACGCAGCCGTAGGACGAGGCAGAGGGACAGTGCCTACGTGTTCGTACCGGAGTCATCGTCCCCAAATCGATTGGATCGCGTTTCCTCCTCAGGAAAATCGTTCGAGGGATGTATACCCTCACTGTCCCCTATTTTTTCCAGCCTCCGACTCCCGTCCCCCGTTTCCGTACCCCGTCCCCGTCGTACCGGAAACATGGCTACTATGGGCGGGTTTGAGCTCCTGCCGCCGCCGCCGGCCAGCTACTACGAGGATGCAAGGCAGCTCGCCGGAGACGTGCTGTCGGAGGCACAGATGAAGGAGTGCCAAGAGCTGGGCGTGCGGGTGGACAGAGGGGATGACAATGGAGTTGTGCTCCAAACCTTCACCAAACCGACGGGAGACAGGTACCAACGTTAGCTTGCATTTCACCACATTCTCCAACCATCTACATATATACCTCCGGCTAACCTGTTATATATATATGATCTGATATGATGCAGGCCAACCTTACTACTGGAGTTTGTGCAAAGGGTTGGGTGCATGGACAAAGACGGGGGCGAGCAGAGACCTGGATGCGGCGGGTTTGCTAGGAGGAACGTCACTAATCTCATCAACTCCATTGACGTCAATAACAATGACACCATCGATGCTCCAGCATGCTTAGCGGTGGCTTGACCAGAAAACGAGATCGATCAATTGATGCCGTCCCGCCCTAATGCCCGTATTACATCTACAGTACCATTTGTTTAATAAGACGCAGTCAGTCGACTAGTTAAGACGGTCCACCTTCCTGTGTTGGCTAGCAACAAGTTATGTTTTTTCTTCATCGATGGATCACGGATTCTAATCTTTACATATAGTGTATGATTTTCTATTATTTTTCTCCAAATTTGCGTGTGAAACTATGAACCATTTTCCAAGAATAAATCCCCTTCATTACCTAATTCGAATTTTGTCCACTCTGTGTTCTAGGGATGCTTCATTACAGATATAGTCCAAAAGTTACTCCACTGGGAACGGTATAAATGGTCTTTTTCATTTCCTGTATGGTGAGGAAAAGATTACATTAATGATGGGAAATCATTGGAGAATAAGATAAGAAATAATGGAATGTACACATTGAGACTATTATTTCTGCAATATGAAAATAACTCGGGGTACTTTATGTATAAAGTGGAGGACTTGCTGACAAGGAAGTAATACAACTTAGCTTGCTTGCTGTAAAACAGCAGCATGAATTTGAAAGCAAAAGAAAAAAAAAAGGGAATTTGAAAGTAGAGTTGCTTTTCACGCTTGCTTGATATTGTTTTAAAGTTAGACTTGTGCCTCCATATGTTCCGGCTCTAAGTGACAGTAGTAGAAAAACCACCTTTCGGACGCGCCGAACCAGCCATTCGTCCCGGGTCAGTGAACAACCGGGACCAATGCCTGGCATTGGTCCCGGTTCGAGCTGCCAGGGGCCCGTGGAGCATATGTTCCGGCTCTAAGTGAGATGGCTTTCAACGCAGCAATGCCATGCCTAGTTGGATGTCCACCCACTATCATGACAGTCGAATTTGCATCCAACAAAGGAAATGACTCCTACTAATTGATGTATTGAGAAAAAATCATGTTAATGCAAGGTTTTAGTTTTTTTTGTTAATGCATGTTCGAAAACTTCTTGTCAGTACATGGATATAAAAAATTATATAAATCCATGAATTATTGATAATACATTGATATTTGAAGAATCATTGATAATTTGTGCATGCATCCTAAACCAGTTGGACATCCCAGATAAGCGGGGGATGTCCAACTAGGTGTGGAGTTGCCTTTTTCCGAGGGATTTGTAGGTTTGTACCCCCAACTATAAGCGGCATGCATGCACTGCAAGAGATTGAACCACGGGAAAAAAGCCGTCCGGGCCGGACATCGAGGAAACAATCTGATTTAATACCAGGAAAATGAATAAAAGGGAGGCATATATCCCGTAAATTAACCATACTTACACACAGAAAACATATATGCATGTACGTTTGCCCTTTGATTAATTTGGTGGAATGTAATGCAGCCTCTGTTGGGATTTACAGGAAAAAGGTAGAAACGTAATTTTGTTACATGACGTACGAAAGCTTCCTATATGAACTTGGATTTGTGGCACCTGAGCAAAAAAAGTTTGAAGATTTTAAATTTGAGTCCGAAAAGTTCAATTTTTTTCAATTGGATACATACGGATGTTGCCTACATATATGCAAATTTTCAGTGCAAAAAAAAGCTTATTCCAAGCTATGGATAAAATAAATTGCGGCTAGGAACAAGGAAAATAGGGTATTCCAAACTTCCTATTTTTTGTGTAGCTCAAAATACAAGTTTTTTACGGAACTTCTGGCGTACGTGCAATTTGTATATATGTAGTGTATACTTTATTTCAGATTTTGTAAGCCCTATTAATATTCCTTTCAAAAAAAATTAAAAAATGGGCACTTGTGTGCTACTCTCCGGTTGGTAAGATTCATCGTCTTCCATTAATCTGCATATGTAGGAGCTGTTGAGTTGGAATCTTCAGTGACATGTTGATCTATACTACTCGTACTAAGCTGAGCCATCGATGGAATCTATTTTCTGATCTCCCGAACCCCTAGATGCCTTAATTATGATTTGTGTCGACAGCCTGAGATGGCCCGAAAATTAAGTTGAGATAATAGGCCAATGTTGGCTCAAGACGCTGGAAGAAACCAAGTTAATACCGGTTCCATGTTGAGCTGCAACCTCATGAGCTCCAACCTCAACTGTGACGTACGTATTACATAAATGGGGATTATCGTAAGTTGTTTACAATTGCGTGTGATGTGAACTCATTCATTAAATTGATGGACATCGAGACAATATATGATATACCTGGACTAAATTTTCAAAAGGCTTTCTAAAATTAAGATGGGTTCTAACACCATTTTTCCTCTTCGTTATCCCGGAGATAGGGGTATCAAGACATGAAAATTCATGATCCTTGTCACTACAGGGAAATCAGAACGTCACTACAAGGATTTCGGTCTATTGCAACAAAATTTATTGCTACAGCTATATTTCATTGCAATAAAATGCGATATTACTACAAAATTCTAGTTCATGGTAATAGGATCAACATATTGCCATAGTTCCGTTTCGTCGCACTAAGTACTCTTCCTGTTGCAATAGAAGCCACGTATTATCACAAGTTGTATCGTCGTTGTAATATGGTAGTGATATTACGACAGTTGCGTCGCGTTGCGTGAATTAGTCATTTTGTTGCAATAGAGACTAGGTATTGCAACAAAGTAAATATTTGTTGTAATACTCAGACATATATTTGAAGGGGTCGTTGCATAGAAAACAAAAATTTTCCTACGCAACAAGCGGAATAAACCCCAAGGATCTAGATCTATTAGACGGAGGTAGCGAAGATGAGATCCAATCTCTTACCCTTGAAGATCAACAAACGCGTTTTGTCGGTGCAGGGGTTGGCTAGTCGATCCCGCAACTAGACTCATCTAGTCGTGAGGAGATGTATTTCCTCGAAGATCCAATCCAATGAAGTGCCACAAGGGGTAGCACCTCCGCGGTATCCACACGTACGGCTCGATGTAGATCTCCGCCTTCTTGATCCCGCAAGCAAGGTGGAGATGGCTAGATGGATCTCGGCACCACGACGGTTGTGGTGGCGTTGATAGTGTAGTCTCCACAAGCAGGGCTTCACGAAGCCAAGCAAGAGGAGAGGGAGAGGAGGGCATGGTGCAGCAGCCCTACGGCTAGGGGTGGTGCAGCAACTAAGGTGGAGGAGATGGCGGCAGCCCTACGGGAGAGGTGGCGCCAAGGAGAGGTGGAGTGTGGCAGCCCTCCGGGGAGAGAGATGGTGCACGGCGGCTAGGGTTTAGGGTGGGGTGCGGCTAGGGCAGCCTTGGCCTAGGTGTGCCGCACCCCCACCCCTCCTTTTATAGGTGGAGGCAAGGGGAGGGGCGTGCTGGCCCTAGGGCTTGGGAGGCTTAGCCCCCAAGTTAGGGTTTGGGGCGCCCCCCACTTGGGCCCCTTTGCCCCTTAGCCGCATGGGCCTAGGAGGCTGGTACGGCCAGCCCATGAGGCTGCTGCACCACCCCTATGGTCCATGTGGGCCCCATACTCCTATGGGACCCACTTCTAGACTCCTCTAGAACCTTCTAGAATATTCCGGTACTCTACCGGAAAATTCCCGAACCTTTCCGATACCTCCGGAAACCACTTTCCTTATATCAATCTTTTTCTCCGGACTCTTCCGGAACTCCTCGTGATGTCTAGGATCCCATCCGAGACTCTGAATCACCATTCGTTCATTTCATCAATTATCTCATCGCTAACCCTAGCTACATCGGAGCGTGAAGTGTGTGACCCTACGGGTTCGAGAACATGCAGACATGATCAAATCAATAATCAATAGCGGGACCGGGATGCCCATATTGACTCCTACATATTCAACGAAGTTCCTTATCGATTGAACCACGATGCCGGAAATTCTTAATCTCATATACGATTCCCTTTGTCTTACCGATATTTAATTTGCCCGAGATTCGATCGTTGATATCTCCATATCTAGTTTCATCTCGTTACCTGGCAAATTCTCTTTACTCGTCCATAATATAGGATCACCGTGATTACCACTTAATCACATGGTTGCAACCTTTCTGATGCTATATTACCGAGAGGGCCCAGAGATATCTTTTCCGTCACAAGGAAGGACAAATCCCACTCTTGATTCATGTCACCCAACAAATACCATCAGAGATACCTGAAAGCCA
Source organism: Puccinellia tenuiflora (assembly GCA_012064385.1). Taxonomy (NCBI): domain Eukaryota; kingdom Viridiplantae; phylum Streptophyta; class Magnoliopsida; order Poales; family Poaceae; genus Puccinellia; species Puccinellia tenuiflora. The sequence continues at coordinate 135,383 of QRDG01000116.1, forward strand.
CCTTTATAATCACCCAGTTATGAAGTGACGTTTGATGTCCACAAAGTATTCTCCGGTAAACGGGAGTGACATAATCTCATGGTCTAAAAGTGTTGGCAATGAAACTTGTGTGACACGATCAATTGCAACTCTTTATTATCGGGTCTTGTCCATCACATCATTACTCCTAATGATATGACTCCGTTATCAAGTGACTGTAACAAGTCCATGGTAGGAAACTCTAACCATCTCTTGACTAACGAACTAGTCCGGTAGAGGCTTACTAGGGACACCTGGTTGTTTATATTCCACACATGTATTATGTTTTCAGTTAATACAATTATAGCATGGAGAATAAACTATTATCATAAACATGAATATGCTAATAAACCATTTTATTATTGCCTCTAGGGCATATTCCCAACAGTCTCCCACTTGCACTAGAGTCAATAATCTAGTTTACATTTTCTCGATCCAACACTCATGGTGTCTAACACTCATGGAGTCTCAGTGCTGATCATGTTTGCTCGTGGAAGAGGTTATGTCCGTGTTCTGTACTATACAGTTCTTTATGTTCTTTGCAAAACGTCAATGTCACCTAATTTGACATTACTTTATTATCTCATGACAAAACTATTATCATCACATGATAATTCACATCATCACATGATGAATATAATATATTTGGTTAGAGAGTGAGATTTTCGTTTCCCTTGCATGCCTACATGACGTATGATCAGTCAAGAGGACTTTCACATAGCATGTGCACCCGGAACTCACTCAGTCTTGAAATAAAATTTCTCAAACCATAATATTATATCTTTTAATCCTTGAATTAATCATATACTCCTATATGTTGTAGACTCACAAATCGACAATGCAGTCAAGTCACTTCGATATTTTCGATCATGCTTTCGCTGCGCTTCTGCTATTATGAGATCCCCAATCTAGTTTGGTTTTATGACTTCAACCAAGTCTACCAATCTCTAGATTACTTTATCTCATCTTCATGTTAAAATGACTCCTCATTCTAACACGTTCTTCTAACCAAGAACTTGGGTCACATATCATCAAATACAAAAACATGGTTCTTATATGTTTAGTCCTATGAACAATTCATAGCGAATACCAACATATCCTCCAACCATCATTTTTTTTGTATTGAGTTATCAACTCAATGTTTCACCTATTTCTCACAAGCAGATGAACCTTTCTTCTCTTGTTCCATTTTGAACTCCTTCAAAATCTTACTTAGGTTAAACATCCTGACATAATGCTTATCAAACATATCTATCCTCCATAGATACACCAATCTCCATGGATATTTGACTAAGTTCATAAGTTATACTTTGGTTCCTGACTTATTTACAACATTTATGAAATCTCCATTTCACACAAACAAGATGTTGTAAACTCCCACTCAAATATACACCATACACATATTAAATTGTGAAACCACTTTGGCTCCCACTCAGAAATATGTTATCCTTATATTTGACCATGAACTAGCTCCCACTCAAACATATGTCTCCACATATTTTGATCTTGGAAAAATAGTTTCTGCTCTAACTTAATATATGTCACCACATATGTTAATTAGATCCCACTCGTGTATTTTCTCGATATTTTGGACACCTCCAAAATTCTTAATTAACTATTAATATCGAGAACTCTTTATACGAAATGCTAGTACATTGCTAGCATCAATCCACTTGACTTCAAGCACTACTACACCATGTAGTTAACAACATTGAATATGTTAAAGAGCTTTACCTCTTGTGCTTTTGTCCAGTAAGTTTTATTTATTCCTTACAAACCCTTTTGAAGAATAAATATGTGAAACAACGCTTTCACAAAATCAAGTAACAATTACTTTGTGATTTAAACTTAACATAGGATGACTCTTAGTCACTTTCGTATTTAAGGTTTCTATTTCTTCTTTGTAGTTTCGTAGGTATGTCTTGTTTCTGAAACATGACAAGTAAATCATGAATATTATTTTGTAACCTGACAAAATTTTATATTCTTGAATCCTACTTTTCTTTAGACAAGCTAAACCGAAATTCAATGATCACCATCATCAATTCCTTTATGTGTCAAGTTTTAACCAACATAGCACTTTACATATGTGCCACTTGATACATAAACAAGCAAGGTTTTAGCTTTTCCATTCCATCAATTCTTTTATCAATGAAACCTTTTCACGATAAATCCACTAAAACATTTAACACAATCAACAATTGATTTGTCCCTTTTAGTCTCTCATTGTGGAATCTCTATTCATAGTCACATATGAATATACTACAAACTTTATTTGCAATAGTTTCTAATTATCTCATAATTAATGAAACCACTCATAACTCATATGCGAAATGCAAATCATTAAATAGATCCTTATTTCTAAAACAGAGTGTTTATCAAATAAATCTAAATGCTATTATTAAACCCCCGAAATAAAACCCTTCTTTGAGACCACACAATATCAAATAGTGTGTGATTACAATATCTTAGGACATATCAAACTCCTTTGAAATATTCTAAACATTGTAATTTGTGATAACACTTTTCACAAGTCCACATACTAACATATAACTCAAATATTTTGTCTCTTTTGATCAAATCATAAAGACTCAATTTTCTTGTTAACTTTATATCCTAAACTCCAGAAATTTATTTGATCTCATCAAATATCATAACTTGAATAAATACACCTATTTAATCATTTATGATGGAGTACACAAAATAATGACATCCAACATTTGCTGAAAATACAACCAACACTTGTGTTTACTTTCGGCAATTCATGGCACTCTTCCAAAGGGTGGCATTTTAGTCATACTCCTTATAATAAGGCGCATTGATAAAACATCAAAATGTTTATTCAATATTCAGCACGACTAAAACAATTGTCATTATTAAGTTTTGGATATTTTAGTATGTCTCTTATTTTATAAATGTTCAACCAATTTATCATCTAGATTATAATAAGAATAACACACTTATAATCGAAACTTGTGATTTCCAAAAAGGATCACTCATGAAAATAGAACAACCATTGTCTTTAACATGAATAACCGTCTCACATAAGTAAGACACACTAATCAAAATCACACTTAGTTCGATTACAAAACTTATTCAAATCCTCTAATCCAAATGATAAATGTAGGGACAGATCATTGCCGGCATCAACTTCTTGATTGCCATCATTCCGCAACGCCTTCCTATATAATTTATGCAAATCTCAAGCAGCAGGTTCTGTTTTCATAAAATAGAATGAGTATCAAATACTTATTGAAACTGCCACAATTGCAATTTAGACTTAAACACTTATAACTTGTATATCAATATATACTTTCTGCTTTGTCAACTTCTCTTGCTATGGGTTCCATTTTGACATGACGTAGCCGAGACACAAACTCACAGAAAGTGATCAAATCCCTTCCCATGACCTAGTCTCCGACACAATTCTTGCAGCTGGGGAGAAGCTAGCGTATCACCCCATCTATCGCGAAACCGTCATTCATCTCGTGGTTCCAAACAAGCACTAGACGATGATGTATCTCATGCATTATCCTCAGGTGTTGTTCCAAGCAAGTGTTCTCTTCCATCTAGTGTGAAAGAAAACCGTTCAGACATTCGAACCTTACAATTCTAACTTGCGCTGAAAAACTATTTTTCAGTTCATCTCCATTGCAATCAAGTTCTTGAATTGTCTACTTAGGTCAGAATTCATGAAGGTGCACATCATCCACTTGACTTTCAAGTAGGTGGTTCAAAACCACTCCATGTACTCTTCATAGCTTGCAGAAAATTTTTGGGTTTATCTCCTATAGGTTCTTCTAACATGTAGAGCTCATCATTGGTGTGTAGGACTTCTTTCAGGACGCAGGTACTACTCAACAAAATTGACCCATCGAGACGCAGTTTTTCAGCAACGAACAGACTACCGTAGTCGACCATGATCTACAAGGATTTTTGCAAAGACATTTGGACTTATGTTTATGAAAATTTCAGTTCATCTTAATGAACTCCCACTAAACTCAACATCTCTCTGGTTGTTTAGTGACACACGATCCAAATCCACTACACCACAACCGATCATCACGTGAGATGATGTAGCTTCAATGGTGAACATCGCCATGTTGATCATATCATCCATATGACTCGTGTTTAACCTTTCGGTTCTTGTGTTCCGAGGCCATGTCTGTACATGCTAGGCTCGTCAAGGAAACCGTAGTATTTCCGCGTGTGTAAATCTGGCTTACACCCGTTGTATGTGAACGTAGAATCTATCACACTCGATCATCACGTGGTGTCTCAAAACGACGAACTTTCGCAACGGTGCATACTAGGGAAGAACACTTCTTGATATTAACGTGAGAGATCACCTTATCATGCTACCGTCACGATCACATCTAAGCATAACAATAAGGTGCATAAAAGGATTAACATTACATGCAATTCATAATTGTGATATGATATGGCCTTTCTTCTTGTGCTTTTGATCTCCATCTCCAAAGCACCGGCATGATCTCCATCTCCGGCATGATCTCCATCATCGTGGCGCCATCACCATGGTTGTCCACCAACTATTGCAACTACAACTAATGCTACTCTTAGCAATAAAGTAAAACAATTACATGGTGATTCAATGACACGCAGGTCACATAAAATAAAAGACAACCATATGGCTCATGCCGGTTGCCGTACTCGACGACTTGCAAGTCGCGAAAAGATTACAAACATGATCATTGCATACATTATCACAAATCACATATTGGCCATACCACATCACATGACCCCCTCTGCAAAAACAAGTTAGACATCCTCTACTTTGTTCATGCAATTTTTACGTGGCTTGGGTCAACGAGATAGAACCGTTCTAATCTACGCAAAACCACAACGGTGATATAGTAGTTGCTTATTTACTCATCCTTTTGAAAGGCCTTCCATCGAAAATTTCATCCTCACTAAAGCAAGAGAAACAGACACCCACCAGCCACTTATGCAAAACAAGTTGCATGTCACACTAGTAGGGAAAAGGCTACCCGTGGCGCACCAAACAAGCTTACCCGTGGCGCAGGGGCCTACGCCACGGATTGCCACGCCACGGGTAACCACACTTACCCGTGGCGCAGGCACAGATGTGCGCCACGAGTATTGCCCATGGCGCAAATGTCTACCTTGCGCCACGGCTAAGGAGAAGTACCCGTGGCGCATCTTTTACTCGTGCGCCACGGCTAGGGTGCGCCATGGCTACGTTCTGTCATGCGCCACGGCTAAGTTTTTCTGTATTTTTTTATATATAGAAAATACAGTATTTATACAGGTATTTATACAGTTGTTAATACAGATGTTAATACAGATTGCAGAACAATATACAAAATACATAGATCACACATGCACTATAACTGAAAATATATCACGGATCATCATATATATACATCGAGCGGTATCGAGTAGCAAGTTCGAACATCACATTACAAACTAAAGAAGGTTTAATTACAACACGTGTTTCCATCCATTGTCGGAACATAACCTAAGACAAGCATAAGATAGCTAGGCGTCGACGGTCTTCGGGGCCGGGAAGGGGCGGACGCCGTCTATCATGAAGGGTCGGATGTCGCCTTGTGCCTTTAAACGTCGTTCCACCTCCGCATTATCGAGTGGAGCACCGTCGTAGTAGAACTTGCCTCCAACGGTGCAGACATCGTGTAGTATGATCCGCGCGAACGTCTCCTGGATGCGATAGAATTCTTGTCGGAGATCAAGATCTTGGATCGTCGCCAAGTTCTCGGCCCAGCGTTGTAGTTGTTCTGGCAACTTGAGTTGGTCTGCATCCCGTACGAAGGCACGGATCTGGTGGATGGCGTAGTAGGCATCCCTCTCGCTATTCTTTGGTTGCGTGACGCAAGCAAAGTTGACAATATGGTGGAATATGGCAATACCTCCTCTTCCCTTTCTCTTCCTTTTGAGGACGCCTCCCCTCATAGTGAAGCCAACTAGAGCACTATCCAAAGCCTTCTTGAGGTTGGTGTAGTCTTTCGGTTTGTGCTCCCTACCCGAGTCCAAATATGTGACTAGGGAATAAGCCGGGCAAAGAACGAGCAGGACGCAATACTTGTCTCTGGGCAAAACAACAATTTAGACAGAGTGTTAGAAAAACAATGATACAAAACTAATTTAGACAGAGTAGAGAATGACTACTTACTCGGGATAGTAGGGCAAGAGAATGTAATCCTTCCACTTATTCTCCACCATCGATCCAATCCGTTACCAAGGTCATGACGGAAGGAAGGAAACCGGCTAGCGCCTTGGCCACTAGTTCGTTGACTATATCCTCCTTCTTGCGCTTCTTCCTCTCCTTTCGTGTGTCCTTGTCCTCGGCATAATAGTCACACCATAGGACCTTGCCATGGCCGACAACACGGCCACCTGACGGTGGCTTGTCCAGATCCCGCCCCTTGACCTTGTTCAACGCCGTGTTGAATGGAGTGTCCCACACGGGCTTCGTCGAACTCTGGGAGGAGCTTTCTTCCGTGGCTCTAGACTTTTCCACTTCCTCCAGAGCCTTTTGGAACTTCACGACTGCGGGATCCGTCGTAAGTTCCTTGGTAACCGGGTCCTCCGTGAACCGAGCCCTGACAAAGTTTCTAGTCTGCTTGTGTTTAATTTTGGCGAAGGGGTTCTCTATGCCCTTTTCTGCCCACTCAGCGTCCTGCTTCTCCCATTTGGGCTCTGCCGCGAAATAACCACCACTTCCGAGATGGTGGTGACCTACATTCTTCGAGTTCATCCACCTCCCCCATTCACTCATTTTCTTGGATACAGGTAGTCCGAGCCTGCCCCGGAAAATCCTAAGGTCTTCTTCGTTGACCCGCTCCTTGTTCCAGATCTCCTCGAGACTTTTATCGTCTTCGATCAATTTTTTGACCCTAGCTCTCCAACTGGCCAAGGCCTTGCTCATCTTCGTGAGGGCAAAGTTGTTGACGGCATTGAGTTTTTTCATATCATGGTTACCGTCTTCATCGGCCCTGTAGGCCGGCGGGAACTCATACCGTTCGTGCAGCCTCTTGATGAGGCGGAGGCGCAAACCCTCTTTACTAGCATCCCTTATGTTATCCTCATAGACCGGGACGACATCTCGAAGGATGCATGCCACTTGGAGGCCATACCCTCCGGCGACCCCTGTAGGCTCTAGAGGCGCCCCACCGGGGGACACTTCGGTGATCGCTTGCCTCAAGGCCCGGACCTTGTTCTTGCTCCTCTCTTTCCTAGCCTTTTTGGCTTGGCTACCATCTGTGCGTTCTCCGCCATCCGTGGTCTCGTTGCCATCCCCGGCGCCACTAGTGGTGGTCTCGTCATGGTCATCCTCGGCAACATGAGCGTCCTGGGCAACATCCCCTGTCGGCTCATTGTAGAAGCTCCAGAAGTCCGCGTTGTTCTCTCTCGCTAGTTCTTCCACGCTTAACTTCCGAGAAGCTCCGGCCTCATCTTTGTTAGCCATGTGTTATGCGTTTGACAACAAAATGGAATGTGTTAGTTAAAAGAAACAAAAAAATATATGCCGATGTCGAATCATTTCCGTTCCGGCAAATTTCCGGCGGCACTCCTAGTGCCAAAAATTAGCAAAGGTCATGCCGAATTTTTCACGGAAAAATTCGGCATGACCTTTGCTAATTTTTGGCCATAGGAGTGTCGGAAATTTGCCGAAACGGAAATGAATCGACATTTCGGCAAAACATCGGCACTCATATAAAATCCCTACAAGATTTGATACATATATATAACCCGCACACAACTTGGGATTTCATATCAAAACATCATCACAACATGACCATTACACATCATCACGACATCATCATTTCACATCATTTCACGTCATCACAACATCATCATTTCATCAGCATTTCACATCATTTCATCACCAAGCAGACCCCTACCTATAGGAAAAAGCAGCAGCAGCACCCCTTGTAGCAGCAAGCCACCACCTGAAAGATATAGCCACAACAACAGATTAGAGGATCGAGTGCAGCAGCAGGTTTAATTTTTTTTGGTCAACCAAACGACGTCTGAAAATTTTGATATTTTTACACGACCAACGTATAACTGTTGTTGACCTACTGTACAAATTTCAGGTTAATCAGAGTTGAATTGAATTGCTGAAAAATTGTAGAGCATTTCATCCAGAAAATTCAAAAATTAAAATTTATTCGAAGTTTGATATTTTTTATTTGCAATATTAGTTGCATTGCATTTTGCATTTTGCTCTAACAGCAAGCATTGCTCTAACCCTAACCCTAGCCCTAATTAACCCTAATAGCAAGCATCAATATTAATAGCAATCCTAACCCTAACAGCAAGCAGCAAGCAGCAAGCAACAAAATTAACAACAAGCACAAGCATCACTAACCCTAACAAGCATCACTAAGCCTAACAGCAAGCACAAGCATCACTAACCCTAACAGCAAGCACAAACATCACTACAGATAATCCTAAACATTTTTCTGCCATTTCATATTAAGGTATAACCATTTCGGCAAACACCCTATGGGCGGGGAAGAGGGAGACGTACTTGTCGGAGGAGGAGGCCGGTCGCTGACCGGAGGAGGAGGGGAGGACGAGGCGCACCGGTGCGCTGGGAGAGGAGGAGGCCGGTCGAGCATGGGCGGGGAGAGGAGGATGAAGGCGAGCGGGGAGGGACGGATCGGAGGAGGACGGTCGGGCGTGGGCGGGAGAGGAGGAGGAGGGACGGCGCGCGGCGGGGAGGAGGAGGGGAGGAGGGACGGCCGGGCGGAGAGGACGGCCGGGCGGAGAGGAGGGCCGGCCGGACGGAGGGAGGGAGGCAGGCGCGCGGCGGTTTCGATCGGAGACGAAGGAGACGAAGGAGATGGTCCTCGACACTTAGCCAAATTTGGAGATGTGTTCGCGCACGCACCGGCTACTATAGTGGGCCTATCTTAGCCGTGGCGCAGGGTTGTGGGCCTGCGCCATGTGTATAATGGATAGCCGAGGCGCAGGTCCTATCACCTGCGCCACGGGTAAGTTACCCATGGCGCAAGGTTGTGCCCTGCGCCACGGCTAAGGAGTTTTTTTATATTTTCTTTTTGCATTTTGTTTTTCATTTTCTGCATTTCATGTAAGACATTCATTTTCATTTTCATTTTCATTTTCATTTTCTTATCATTGCATTTTGCATTTTCATTTTTCATTTCATTTCATTTATAATATTTCTTATCATTGCATTTTCATTTTTCATTGCATTTCATTTATAATATTTCTTATCATTGCATTTTGCATTTATAATTTCATTTAAGACACACATTTCAATATTAGGATTACATGTGATATTAATTCCTAGGGTTACAAAATCAAGCGTCGTATTTCCCACACCATCTAGCTACCGTTTCACAATCTTCTTTCCCTTCTTGGTGGCGGTTGAATAATTTAGACCCGGAACATCTCGACTTCTTCTTGCGAACGGAAGACCACCTGACTTGGGTAGTGTTGTCCTACTTCTTCTTGTGGTGTATGTTTCTCCGTCATCGTCGCCGTCATCTTCCATCTTTGGGTCTCCGTACTGGTCAAAATCTTGCTCGTTGGCGACTCCATCCATTCCGATGATGCTCCTTCTTCCTCTTCTCACGACAACACGGCTAGGCATTGTCGGGTCGGTGATGAAGAAGCATTGGTCAACTTGGCTAGCCAGTACCCACGGTTCAGTTTTCGCGATGACGCTCGCGGTAGCAGCAGACTTGGAGGCTTCGGGTATAGACATGGTGGTGAAATATCCGTCTTCTTTTTTTGGACTGACGCTCTTAGCCCATCTGACACGGAATATCGGCACCTTGTCTCCAGAGTAGTCCAGCTCCCAGATCTCCTCGATCCTTCCATAGTACCTTTCTTTGACGTCACCGGTGAAGGATTCCATCGTTACCCCTGAGTTCTGATATTCGCTATTCCTGTCTTTTTCCTCTGTGTAGAACGTGTAACCGTTGATATCGTATGCCTGATATGTCATCAGGTTGGGCGCAGGGCCCTGTGACAAGAGGAATATGAGTTTTCCTTCTGCGGAAGTCATTGACGGAGGATTATCTAGAAGGTGGCGTTTGAACCAACGTGTGAAGGTGGCGTTTTGCTCTTTGATTATTTCGACATCCGTTCGATGCTGACCACGTTCACTGTACTTCTTCTCAATAAATTTTTTGTGCTTTTCCAACCAAGGATCGACCACTTGTATGTGTCTTAGCGCTACAAAGTTTGCACTGTCAAAGTAGGCGCGTCGGCCAGAGTCGTCCACTTGTAGTTCCCTCCTACCTGTTTTGTGACCTGCTCCATCGAGCCTGCCAATATTCTTATTTTCGGGCAGACCAACATGGTTCTCGACATCTAGAAAATTCGTGCAGAAAGAGATGCACTCTTCAGTGAGATAGCCCTGGACGATGCTTCCATCTGGACTTGCCCTGTTACGAACGTATCCTTTGATGACACCATTCATCCTTTCGAACGGCATCATGCCGTGCAGGAACATCGGCCTGAGCTGGATGATATCATCCACGACATGGATCAGCAAATGCACCATAACGTCGAAGAATGCGGGAGGGAAGTAAATCTCAAGCTCATTTAGTATCACAATGATCTCTTCCTGTAGCCTTACGGCTTTCTTCATGCTGATCGACTTTCGAGAGATGACGTCGAAAAAGTTGCATAGGTCCAATAGCGTTTGGCGGACGTGTGGGTCCATTATCCCTCGGAGTGCAACTGGAAGTATCTACGTCATCAGCACATGACAGTCATGAGACTTCATCCCGCTGAACTTTTGTTTCGCTGCGTCCAGATATCTGCTTATCTTCCCCGCGTAATCGGAAGGAAATTTCACTCCGAGAAGGCACTTGATAAACTGTTCGATCTCCTTCTGGCTTAGAGTGAAGCACGAAGGAGGGCAGTAATAGTCATTCTGTTTCGCCTTTTTGCCCTTTCGACGACCTTCCATCTCCTCCTCCTCGGACAGATCATTATCATCGTTAGGGCGTCCTCCGTGGAGATCTTTCCTGATGCCCAATGATCTTAGGTCGTTTCTTGCTTTCGGCCCATCTTTGGTCCTCTCCGGCATGTTGAGAAGGGTGCCAAGCAGACTCTCACACACGTTCTTCGTGATATGCATGACATCAAGGCTATGAGGTGTTTCGAGGATCTTCCAATATGGCAAGTCCCAGAAAACAGACCTTGTTTTCCATACCTTCAGCAGTGGTGGCGCAGCCTTTTGCTTCTTCCCCGGCGGAGGGCACTCATCCCAACTTCTCAACAGCATGTCGATTTCTTCGCCGCTCCTCTTACGTGGGGCTCTTCGGATCTCAACGGTACCATCGAACAGCTCTTTGCGGTTTCTCCACGGGTCGTCCCTGCGAAGCCACCTTCGATGTCCCGTGAACACTGTTTTTGAAGACCCGGGATCTTTCTCTAGCTGCATATATGTTGTATCGTCCATGCACCTAACGCATGCACAGTGTCCGTGTGCCACCTGGCCTGCGATATATCCGTAACCGGGATAGTCTTGCACCGTCGTGATCAACGCGGCTCTCATAGGGAAGTAATCTTCCGCGACGGCGTCCCATGTGCTGACCCCTACATTCCATATCTTGTGTAGCTCATCTCTCAAGAGCTGCAGATACAGATTGATGTCGTTTCCTGGTTGTTTCGGCCCTTGGATTAGCATGCTCATGTGAATGTACTTCCTCTTCATGCACAACCATGGGGGTAGGTTGTATATCCATACAAACACGGGCCACGTGCTATGTGTGCTGCTCTGGTTGCCAAACGGATTGAGCCCATCGGTGCTCACGCCCGACCTGACGTTTCTTGGATCGTTCCCAAAAGTTGGGTATTCAAAGTCTAACGCTTTCCACTGCTTAGCATCTGAAGGGTGTCTCAGCGTCTTATCTGTCTCTTCGTTTTCCGGCTTATTCCTTTCCGCGTGCCAGCGCATTAACTTTGCTTCCTTAGGATCTATGAAAAGTCGCTGCAGACGAGGAATGATCGGAAGGTACCATACCACTTTCCGAGGAGCTTTCTTTTTCCCTTTCTTGTATCGAGCAGCGCCGCACACCGGACATGCAGTTGTCTCCGTGTCATTTTCCGGATAAATGAAGCAATCATTGATGCAAACGTGGTATTTGATGTGCGGTAAATCAAAAGGGCACACGATTTTCTTGGCCTCTTCGATACTACTAGGACACGTGTTCCCCTCAGGAAGATGATCGTGCCAAAATTTCAAGTTATCGTCGAAGCTTGCGTCTGTCCATTTTTGTTTTGCCTTCATCTGCAGAGCCATGAGCGTTACTTTCAAGCGGGTATCCTCGGGCCGACATCCCGCATACAACGGAGCATTCGAGTCTATGTCCAGCTGCGCCAACTTAGCCTCTCTAGCAGCGTTACTCGACTTTTTGAGAAGCAATTCTTGAACATGAGGGTCCCGCACGACTGAAGTTAGCAGCGTCGGTGTGCCCGCGTCTTCTCCACCGTTTACATCGACTTCTTCTTCATCATCATGCCTGACATATTCTTCGTCATCATAATCGGGAGGCGCCTCATCATCTTCCTGATCATTTCCCGCCGCGCCCCCACGGACGTCCTCATCATCATCCTCGTAACTGAAGTCATCCATAAAACCTTTCCTGAGCAGATGCTCCTGCAATGTGCCGGAAAAGGGATCGAGCACGGTGCCGAGTTTGCATGTTCGACACGGACACTTTATCCCGGTGTCATTGTTTTTAACCATCACGGTCGTCGCATATTTCAAATATCTAGCAACAATACTTTCGCTCATCATGATGACCATTGTCGGCTACGCTCTACATATAGAACAAAAGAATTATATTCGAAACAAAATATTTCACGGAAAAATTCGGCATGACCTTTGCTAATTTTTTGCCCCTAGGAGTGCCGGAAAATTCGCCGAAATGGAAATGAATCTACATTTCGGCGAGCACATCGGCATGACCTTCTCATCCATCACATAGAACCACACACATCAAAGCCTCATGCATCCATCACATACACTCACCTTCCAACGAAGACGTCGAAAGAGAGAGCGCCCGGAGGAGGAAGATCGAGCACGAGGTGTGGGAGATGTTTCCTCACATATACATGAAGAAAATAAGTAGATTTATGTGGCAAAATATGTGAAGATAGAGAAGAAAATGAGGTGGGGAGAGGAAGGGGCGTGCAGATTTGGAATGAGAGGTGGGGAGGAGGAAGAGGAGAGGAAAGAGGAGAAAAGGGGGGTGGTGGGGGGGTGGTGGCAGCCAAAAAGTGCACCCCACTTAGCCGTGGCGCACATAGTGTCTCTGCGCCACCAGTATTTACTAGCCGTGGCGCACGGTAATGCCCTGCGCCACGGCTAAGTGGGGTAAAATTCGCGCCAGAAATGGTAAAGGTGGGACCCACGCTTACCCATGGCGCACAGGGGCACAGTGCGCCACGGCTAAGTGGGGTAAAATTGGCGCCAAAAATGTGCACTGGGTCCCACACTTAGCCGTGACGCAGTGTATTACGGTGCGCCACGGATACGCTGCTACCCGTGGCGCACATGTTTCTGCCGCGCCAGGCCTAAGTGCGCACAGGCCGGCCGGCCAGGTCCCAACTTAGCCGTGGCGCACATCTTAGAGTCCTGCGCCACGGCTAAGTTAGTGTCCGTGGCGCAGCCTGAAGTGGTGCGCCACGCATATTTAGCCATGGCGCACCATTATTCCAGTGCGCCATGGATATGTGGCTTACCTATAAGCCTTTTCCTAGTAGTGTCAGTCGTGGAACCGGTCTCTCGTGCGTGGACGAGTAAGGTTGGTCCGGGCCGCTTCAATCTCACAATACCGCAAAGACGCAAAGTGCACGCGAGAAGGTAGCAACATAAAATATCAACGCCCACAACACTTGTGTTCTAATCGCACTAACATCTACGAATAAACCTGGCTCTGATACCACTGAAGGGGTCGTTGCATAGAAAACAAAAATTTTCCTACGCAACAAGCGGAATAAACCCTAAGGATCTAGATCTATTAGACGGTGGTAGCAAAGATGAGATCTAATCTCTTACCCTTGAAGATCAACAAACGCGTTTTGTCGGTGCAGGGGTTGGCTAGTCGATCCCCGCAACTAGACTCATCTAGTCGCGAGGAGATGTATTTCCTCGAAGATCCAATCCGATGAAGTGCCACAAGGGGTAGCACCTCCGCGGTATCCACACGTACGGCTCGATGTAGATCTCCGCCTTCTTGATCCCGCAAGCAAGGTGGAGATGGCTAGATGGATCTCGGCACCATGACGGTTGTGGTGGCGTTGATGGTGTAGTCTCCACGAGCAGGGCTTCGCCAAGCCAAGCAAGAGGAGAGGGAGAGGAGGGCATGGTGCAGCAGCCCTACGGCTAGGGGTGGTGCAGCAACTAAGGTGGAGGAGATGGCGGCAGCCCTACGGGAGAGGTGGCGCCAAGGAGAGGTGGAGTGCGGCAGCCCTCCGGGGAGAGAGATGGTGCACGGCGGCTAGGGTTTAGGGTGGGGTGCGGCTAGGCGGGCAGCCTTGGCCTAGGTGTGCCGCACCCCCACCCCTCCTCTTATAGGTGGAGGCAAGGGGAGGGGCGTGCTGGCCCTAGGGCTTGGGAGGCTTAGCCCCCAAGTTAGGGTTTGGGGCGCCCCCCACTTGGGCCCCTTTGCCCCTTAGCCGCATGGGCCTAGGAGGCTGGTGCGGCAAGCCCATGAGGCTGCTGCACCACCCCTATGGTCCATGTGGGCCCCATACTCCTATGGGCCCTACTTCTAGACTCCTCTAGAACCTTCTAGAATATTCCGGTACTCTACCGGAAAATTCCCGAACCTTTCCGATACCTCCGGAAACCACTTTCCTTATATGAATCTTATTCTCCGGACTCTTCCGGAACTCCTCGTGATGTTTAGGATCCCATCCGAGACTCCGAATCACCATTCGTTCATTCCATCAATTATCTCATCGCTAACCCTAGCTACATCGGAGCGTTAAGTGTGTGACCCTACGGGTTCGAGAACATACAGACATGATCAAATCAATAATCAATAGCGGGACCGGGATGCCCATATTGACTCCTACATATTCAACGAAGTTCCTTATCGATTGAACCATGATGCCGGAGATGCTTAATCTTATATACGATTCCCTTTGTCTTACCGATATTTAATTTGCCCGAGATTCGATCGTCGATATCTGCATATCTAGTTTCATCTCGTTACCTGGCAAATTCTCTTTACTCGTCCATAATATAGGATCACCGTGATTACCACTTAATCACATGGTTGCAACCTTTCTGATGCTATATTACCGAGAGGGCCCAGAGATATCTTTTCCGTCACAAGAAAGGACAAATCCCACTCTTGATTAATGTCACCCAACAAATACCATCAGAGATACCTGAAAGCCACCTTTATAATCACCCAGTTACGAAGTGACGTTTGATGTCCACAAAGTATTCCTCCGGTAAACGGGAGTGACATAATCTCATGGTCTAAGGAAACTATACTTGGCATACTAAAAGTGTTGGCAATGAAACTTGTGTGACACGATCAATTGCAACTCTTTATTATCGGGTCTTGTCCATCACATCATTACTCCTAATGATATGGCTCTGTTATCAAGTGACTGTAACAAGTCCATGGTTAGGAAACTCTAACCATCTCTTGACTAACGAACTAGTCCGGTAGAGGCTTACTAGGGACACCTGGTTGTTTATATTCCACACATGTATTATGTTTCCAGTTAACACAATTATAGCATGGAGAATAAACTATTATCATAAACATGAATATGCTAATAAACCATTTTATTATTGCCTCTAGGGCATATTCCCAACAGTCTCCCACTTGAAGTAGAGTCAATAATCTAGTTTACATTTTCTCGATCCAACACTCATGGTGTCTAACACTCATGGAGTCTCAGTGCTGATCATGTTTGCTCGTGGAAGAGGTTATGTCCGTGTTCTGTACTGTCGTGGGGCTACCTTTCGGGTACCCCACGGTGGTGGTACCTGGGTCACGCCAAGAGAGGCCCATGAAGTGTACCGTGTGGCCCAAGTAGCTGGTTAGGCCGGTGATGATTTTCTTCATTCTGTAACGTGCAATCCGCACCGTCCACCCGAGACCTGGCCTGTGATATAAAGGCCAGGAGGGTGCGTCATCTAGGTCAAGCAAGCAACGCATAAGCAAACCCTAGCGAGATTGCCATCTCGCCATTGTAGCCACCTCGATAATATCAGACAAGCAGGAGTAGGTCTTTACCTCACCTCGAGGGGCCGAACCTGGGTAAACTCGCCCCCTGTTAGCCGTCACAGCCACCAACGTTCATACTTTCTCCCCCTCAATCAACCTGGGGTACACAACCTTGGGATTTGCCGAGCCCCAACCTCGACAATTGGCGCCATCTGTGGGAAAGAGCAGATCGTTGGAGTCATGGTTGCGCCGGCCCCATCCGCAATGAAGAACGGCATCAGCGCCAGGGAGTCGATCTACACCGGCTTCCTCGAGTTCGTCCACCACTCGTCGGCGGATCTCCCGACGTATGCTGAGGTGCAGCAGAGCACGTGGATTACCTTCGGTAGTCTGCGCTATCTGGTGGACAGTCGCGGAACGCTCCGGCCCACGTTGGCCACGTTGCGTGCGACGGCTACGCCAGCATCTACATCGACTGCGCTGACCGCGGCTTCACCCACCGTGAAGATCGCGTCCACTTCGACTGCGTCAGCACCATCTACGACTGCATCAACGGCGACTGCGGTGACCACACCCGCGGTCACCAGAAAAATCGCATCTACTGCAACCCCGGCGCGAAACAAGTCTACCCCGACCTTCTTGTCCGCGCCCCGGATGAAGCCAAAATCTACGCCAATCGCGCCTCCGCATCGCGGAGTCGCCAGTAGCAGTGGCCGTGGCACCCGCCACGTCGCTGTGATCTTTGACTCTGAGCATAGCTCGGACGAAGGAAGCAGGACTGGGAGCATCAGCCCCACTCGGCGGGTTTACCCCGCGCAAGTCTATATGGCCAGCCCAGCACGATCCAACGGCGGGGAACCCGTATACCCGCTGGAGGTGACCATGCCGGACAGGGTGACACGACTCACCATCACTCGGGAGATGGCGATCCAGGCCATGAAGCACGTGGACGAAGGCACGTTCCCTTCACCAGATGAACCCCGAGAAGACCAACTGGCGGTCCAATACTTGCTTTGGAAGGAGTCCGAGCGAGTCCGCCAAGAGAAGGCCGATCTGATTCAGCGCAAAGAACTAGCCGACGCGTCGAGTGCCAGGAGGGCAGCACACTCGTTCTTGGCCGGATCGGAGGAAGTCACGCAAGGAGGACGTCACAGGGCTCGCATGCCACGGGTGCCAGAAGCTGATCGCGTCCACCTCACTCGCAATCTGGAGTCGTCATTCATGACGGAGGACGCGGACGAAATCCCCGTCCCCAAGACACCCGCTTCGGCCCTCATGGCGGTCGAAACCTACCTACGACTAACACAGCCGCCGGAGGGTGACGCCCACGCCCGCCTCCACAGGCGACAAATTCAATCCCTCAGGGAAGTCGAGGAAGTCCTGGCAAAGTCAGCACCAGCAGAAAGGGGGCACGAGAATCGAGGCCGCCGCGATCGCGAACCCGCACCACTTGCAGACCCAGCCCCAATTCGACTGAGACAACCGCAGCCAGGCGAAGATGTCCGTAACGTCGTCGCACAGAGAAGGGTGGACCGCAGTCGACGGCTGCGAGCAGCGAGTGCACAAGCCAACGACTACGACGACGACGACTTCGAGCCACGCGGAGCCGCATGTTTCAGCTTCAACATTCGTGACACGAAGATGCCCAAAGGCTTCAAGCTAATAGCAGAGACACCCAAGTATGACGGGAAGCAAGACCCAAGGGACTGGCTGGAAGATTACCTCATCGCGTTCAGCTGTCAGGGTGGTACTTCGACTACTGCTATGCAGTACATCCAGTTGATGCTCACGGGATCTGCTCGCGGGGGCTCAACACTCAGCCCAGGGACGCTTTCAGCACCTGGGACGAGTTCAGGAACGCCTTCGTGAAGAGCTTTCTGGGGACATACGCAAGGCCAACAACCCTCATTGAGCTCCAGGCGTGCAAGCAAGGTCGAGACGAGCCACTCCGTTCATACATCCAGCGGTGGACTTTACTTCGCAACACCATGGATGGAGCCACCTCAGAAGACAGGGTAATGGACGCATTCATGCACGGCGTTTACCGCCGCGACCTCCGTGAGGAGTTTGGTAGGCTTAGGCCGAGGAACATGATCGAGCTCATGCAGATAGCCAACCAGTGGGCAGATGGAGAAGACTCTGTTCGTGATGCACCACGATCTCCGAGGCAAGAAGCAGGACCTAGCAACTGGCGAGAAGGGCGCCTGAAGAAGAAGCCGCGTTACGTCGGCAACGACTCGATCGAGTTAGTAGCGGCGGGATTCGAAACCCCCCGTGAGAGTGAAAGGCAGTACAACCAGGACGGTGGCAGCGGCTACCATAGAGACGGAAGTCGCAAGCGCGAGTGGCGGAGACGCCCACTGACCGAAGAAGAAGAGTTAGAGCAACCCTGCAAGCATCATATGTTCAGGGACCCAGAAACAGGCAAGTGGGGATCCCGCCACCTATTGAAGGATTGCAGAAAGGCGCGTAAGATATACAGGGCGTTTGCGCGAATAGTCCCTCAGAATGGACAGCGTGATAATCAAGCGGCACCCGTGGCACAGCCAGCCGCACAGCTGGCCCTCCAGGCGCCACCTCCTCCTCCAGTCGCCAACCCAGCGCAAGCAGCGCTGGCCTTCTACCCGCAACAGCAACAACAACCACAGCCACAGCCGCAGGACCCTGCTAACGTGTTCCCGGCAGCACGTGGGCAGATCAACATGATACAGAAGGGACGTCCTTCCAACAGGACCCAGAAAATCATCACCCGCCAGGTCTACCAAGCACTCACCAATCCACCTGCAGTACCCGATTACCTGAGAGGCTCAGAAACAGCGATCACTTTCTCCAGAGCGGACCACCCGCCGGCGATACCACGACCCGGGCACGCTGCTCTGGTAGTCGAAGCTCAGATCAGGGAGTACACCTTGAAGAAGGTGTTCATGGATGGAGGCAGCGGTATCAATATCATCTTCGCCTACACCCTGAGAAGGATGAACAGGTCAACATCCAACCTAACGCCATCAGCAAATACCTTCCACGGTATAGTACCAGGGCAAGCAGTCACGCCCATGGGAACCATTACACTCGATGTTATATTCGGCACACCCGAAAACTTCCAGCGAGAGGCGATCGACTTCGAGGTAGTCGACTGGAAATCACAATATCACGCCATACTGGGTCGTCCGGCCTTCGCCAGATTCATGGCAGTGCCCCACTACGCCTACCTCCTGCTCAAGATGCTGGGACCAAAGGGTGTCATCACGGTGAAAGGCGACTTCGACCGGTCTGATAGCTGCGACCGCGAGTTCAGCAGGATTTCTGAGTTCTTTGGGATGGACGAGCACCTGGAGATGATGGCAGTCGACAACGACAAAACTCTGTTTCCACCACGGAAGAAATCATCCAAGGAGTCTGCATTCAACACAAGCGACGACACAAGGGCCCATCAGGTACACCCGACGGACGCCGACAAGACGGTCAGGGTGTCATCAAGCCTGACTAGCGCATAGGAAAGCGCGCTCGTCGAGTTCCTGCGCGAGAACTGGAAGATATTCGCCTGGCAACCTTCTGACATGCCAGGTATACCAAGGGAACTCGCCGAGCACTCCTTACGCGTCCGCAAAGACGCCAGACCAGTCAAGCAGACCATGAGGCGCTTCGCGGGTCCCAAGAGAGATGCCATTAGCAAGGAGATTGACCGGTTGCTTCACGCCGGATTTATTCGAGAGATAAAGGAGTCAGAGTGGGTAGCAAACCCGGTACTGGTGGAAAAGAAGAAGACGAAGAAACTCCGCATGTGCGTCGACTTCACAGCCATCAACAAATGCTGCCCCAAGGATCACTTTCCGCTCCCGCGGATTGATCAGATCGTCGATTCGACTGCAGGCTGTGCACGCCTATCCTTCCTGGATGCCTACTCTGGGTACCAGCAGATCAGGATGAAAGTCGAGGATCAGGAGAAGACGGCGTTCATCACACCACACGGTGTATTCTGTTACCAGATGATGCCCTTCGGGTTGAAGAACGCTGGAGCCACATACCAGCGCACGATGCAGGCCTGCTTGAAGGAGCTCATAGGACAGATCGTCCAGGTCTACGTCGATGACATAGTCCTCACCACCCGCACAGAGGACAGCCTCATCGACGACCTCCGCAAGGTCTTCGACGCGCTTAACGAGTACCAGATCAAGTTAAACCCAGAAAAGTGCGTCTTCGGCGTCCCAGCCGGAGAACTACTGTGGTATCTTGTCTCTGCGAGAGGAATCGAAGCCAACCCTAAGAAGGTGCAGAACATACTCGACATGCCTGCACCGACCAAGCTTCATTGAAGTACAACGCCTAGCTGGCAGAGTCGCAGCACTTAGTCGGTTTATTAGTAAGTTGGGAGAAAAGGCCCTGCCCTTCTACCAACTGATGAAAAAGGCAGACAAGTTCGAGTGGACAGAGGAGGCACAAGATGCATTCGACAAACTGAAACAGACCCTCACAACCCTCCAGTGCTGGTGGCACCACAGGAGAACGAGCCACTGTACCTGTATGTGGCAGCCACGAACAGAGTGGTTAGTACCGTACTCGTAGTCGAGCGGGAGGAAGAAGGAAAGAGCCACCCTGTTCAGCGACCTGTGTATTACCTCAGCGAGGTGCTAACTGATTCCAAGCAGCGGTACCCGCATTACCAGAAGCTGGCATACGGAGTCTTCATGACGTCCAGGAAGGTGGTCCACTATTTCTCTGAGCACCCGATCATGGTGGTAAGCTCCTCTGCCCTATCCGACATCCTCACTAACCCAGCCGCGACAGGAAGAGTCGCCAAGTGGGTTGTCGAGTTAGGGCCATGGGGGCTGAAGTACGCACACCCGAAGGCAATCAAGGCCCAGGTCCTCCCAGAGTTCACCACAGAGTGGATAGAAGCACAACTGCCTGACGAGCCCGACTTGTCCAATGCATGGACAATGTATTTCGATGGATCCAAAAATTCAACTCAGCCGGAGCAGGAGTCGTGCTCATTTCACCTAAAGGCGACAAGCTGAAGTACGTGCTGCAGATGAAGTTCCCAACTCCTTCCAACAATGAAGCAGAGTACGAAGCCCTGATCCACGGCATGCGGATGGCCCAGAACTGCGGCGCCACTCGCCTCATGATCTACGGCGACTCCTATCTGGTTGTGCAGCAAACCATGAAGCAGTGTGATGCCATCGCTGACAACATGATAGCCTACAGGGAGCTGTACAATCAACTGGAAGGCCTCTTCGACGGCTGTGAACTGCGGCACATCGGCCGCGAAAGCAACGAAGAAGCTGACGTCCTGGCCAACCTAGGTTCGGATCGAGCTCCGGTGCCACCCGGAGTCTTCCTCGAGTGCATCACACAGCGCTCAATCAAGGTCCGGCCCCCGCCAGGACCCTCTACATCGGCAGCAAGCACCGCCAACCCGCCAAGCACGGAGAAGGAGGTCATGGAGATAATGCTGGTCGAGCCCACGTGGACAAGCCCGTATCTGGCCTACATGCTGCACCAGCGGCTGCCAGAGAACCCAGTCGAAGCCAAGCGCATCGTCCGCCGTTCCAAAGGCTTCACCATCATCAACGGCGAGCTCTACAAGAGAAGCATCTCAGGAGTCCTCCAAAGGTGCATCGATCCAGCCGACGGCCAAGCAATCTTACTCGACATCCACGCCAGCATATGCGGGCACCACGCAAGCAGTCGAGCACTGGTGGCCAAGGCCTTGCGAGCAGGGTTCTACTGGCCCAGCGCAATGCAAGACGTAGAAGAACTGGTCAAAAAGTGCGTTGGCTGTCAGGAGTTCGCCAACAAGCCGCATGCACCAGCGTCGGCACTGAAGACAATACCACTCGCGTGGCCCTTCGCGCAATGGGGGCTCGACATGGTAGGTCCCTTCAAGAAATCCTCCCCAGGTGGGCATACTCACCTCCTGGTGGCAGTCGACAAGTTCACGAAGTGGATCGAGGCGGTCCCAATCACAAGCTCAACCGCAACCTCAGCGGTCAACTTTATCAGGTCGATCATCTTCAGGTTCGGCGTACCGCACGGCATCATCACCGACAACGGGACGAACTTCACAGCCGAAGAATTCAGGGATTTTTGCTCTGAACAAGGCGTCAAGCTCAGCTATGCATCCGTCTCACACCCGCAGTCCAATGGGCAAGTCGAGAAGGCCAACGGCCTAGTCAGCAAAGGCATAAAGAAGCGTCTGCGAGTACCATTGAAGCGAGCCGCAGGAGCCTGGGTGGAGGAGCTACCAAGTGTGCTGTGGAGCCTACGCACCACGCCAAACAGATCTACCCAGTATACACCATTCTTCATGGTGTAACGGCGCCGAAGCAGTCCTACCCTGCGACATCAAATTTGATGCTCCACGAGTAGTGGCATACGACGAGTCCGATGTGGAAGAAGCACTCGAAGATGATGTGGATGTCCTGGATGAAGCACGCGACATCGCCCTCAGCCGCACAGCCGTCTACCAGCAAGACCTGCGCAACTACCACGGTTGGCGACTGCGGCCTAGAGCATTCGTCCCAGGGGACCTGGTTCTCCGGCTCAAGTAGAAGAAGGTGCACAAACTCGCCTCCCATGGGAGGGGCCATACATTGTGACAGAGGCAATCGGCAACGGAGCTTACCGCCTGAAGGACTCGAAGACAGGGACAGTCTGCAGCAATCCGTGGAATGTGGCACAGTTACGCCGCTTCTACCGCTGATCAACCCCAGCTTGTAAGCTTCACCTTGTTAAGTAGCAGCAGGTTCTTACGCACTCTTTCCCTCGCCAGGGTACCTAAGGGGACTGGAAGGGTTTTAACGAGGCGGCCTGTTTGCGAGAATCAATAAAGATGTTTGAAGGAAAAGACTTGTCATTTCTTCCTTTCCGAGCAATCTACCTAAATGCTAGGCCGCCACTCGAATCATTCGGGGGCTCGCGCCATACAGGTCTAAGTCCAGCCTAGGCCGCCACTCGAATCACTCGGGGGCTGCGCCACACAGGCATAACTCAAAAATCCTAGGCCGCCACTCGAACCACTCGGGGGCTCGCGCCATACAGGTCTAAGTCCAGCCTAGGCCGCCACTCGAATCACTCGGGGGCTGCGCCGCACAGGCATAACCCGAAAATCCTAGGCCGCCACTCGAACCACTCGGGGGCTCGCGCCATACAGGTCTAAGTCTAGCCTAGGCCGCCACTCGAATCACTCGGGGGCTGCGCCACACAGCATAACCGGAAAATCCTAGGCCGCCACTCGAACCACTCGGGGGCTCGCGCATACAGGTCTAAGTCCAGACTAGGCCGCCACTCGAATCCTCGGGGGCTGCGCCGCACAGGCATAACCCGAAAATCCTAGGCCGCCACTCGAATTGCTCGGGGGCTCGCGCCATACAGGTCTAAGTCAGCCTAGGCCGCCACTCGAATCACTCGGGGGCTGCGCATATAGGTCTACNAGCTCAACCGCAACACTCAGCGGTCAACTTCATCAGGTCAATCATCTTCAGGTTCGGTGTGCCGCACGGCATCATCACCGACAACGGGACGAACTTCACAGCCGAAGAATTCAGGGATTTCTGCTCTGAACAAGGTGTCAAGCTCAGTTATGCATCCGTCTCGCACCCGCAGTCCAATGGGCAAGTCAGAAGGCCAACGGCCTAGTCAGCAAAGGCATCAAGAAGCGTCTGCGAGTACCGTTGAAGCGAGCCGCAGGAGCCTGGGTGGAGGAGCTACCAAGTGTGCTGTGGAGCCTACGCACCACGCCAAACAGATCTACCCAGTATACACCATTCTTCATGGTGTACGGCGCCGAAGCAGTCCTGCCCTGCGACATCAAATTCGATGCTCCACGAGTGGTGGCATACGACGAGTCTGATGCGGAAGAAGCACTTGAAGATGATGTGGATGTCCTGGATGAAGCACGTGACATCGCCCTCAGAGCCGCACAGCTGTGTACCAGCAAGACCTATGCAACTACCACGGTCGGCGACTGCGGCCTAGAGCATTCGTCCCAGGGGACCTGGTTCTCCGGCTCAAGCAGAAGAAGGTGCACAAACTCGCCTCCCCATGGGAGGGGCCATACATTGTGACAGAGGCAATCGGCAACGGAGCTTACCGCCTGAAGGACTCAAAGACGGGACAGTCTGCAGCAATCCGTGGAACGTGGCACAGTTACGCCGCTTCTACGCCTGATCGACCCCAGCTTGTAAACTCCACCTTGTTAAGTAGCGGCAGGTTTCTTACGCACTCTTTCCCTCGCCAGGGTACCTAAGGGGACTGGAAGGGTTTTAACGAGGCGGCCTGTTTGCGAGAATCAATAAATATGTTTGAAGGAAAAGACTTGTCATTTCTTCCTTTGCGAGCAATCAACCCAAATCCTAGGCCGCCACTCGAACCACTCGGGGGCTCGCGCCATACAGGTCTAAGTCTAGCCTAGGCCGCCACTCGAATCACTCGGGGGCTGCGCCACAGGCATAACTCAAAAATCCTAGGCCGCCACTCGAACACTCGGGGGCTCGCGCCATACAGGTCTAAGTCCAGCCTAGGCCGCCACTCGAATCACTCGGGGGCTGCGCCACACAGGCATAACTCAAAATCCTAGGCCGCCACTCGAACACACTCGGGGGCTCGCGCCATACAGGTCTAAGTCCAGCCTAGGCCGCCACTCGAATCACTCGGGGGCTGCGCCACACAGGCATAACTCAAAATCCTAGGCCGCCACTCGACACTCGGGGGCTCGCGCCATACAGGTCTAAGTCCAGCCTAGGCCGCCACTCGAATCACTCGGGGGCTGCGCCACACAGGCATAACTCAAAAATCCTAGGCCGCCACTCGAACACTCGGGGGCTCGCGCCATACAGGTCTAAGTCCAGCCTAGGCCGCACACCGAATCACTCGGGGGCTGCGCCACACCATAACTCGAAAATCCTAGGCCGCCACTCGAATCACTCGGGGGCTCGCGCCATACAGGTCTAAGTCCAGCCTAGGCCGCCACTCGAACACTCGGGGGCTGCGCCGCACAGGCATAACCGAAAATCCTAGGCCGCCACTCGAACCACTCGGGGGCTCGCGCCATACAGGTCTAAGTCCAGCCTAGGCCGCCACTCGAACACTCGGGGGCTGCCGCACAGGCATAACTCGAAAACCTAGGCCGCCACTCGAACACTCGGGGGCTCGCGCCATACAGGTCTACGAGTGCAAAATCACACGTTATACATTCGAACAACATCACATGGGCATACATACATGCATATTTATTACAAGCTAACATCATACAACAACAGACTGCTATTCTTACTCTACAGGTTCCTCCTTTGGCGCATCAAGCGGCCCCACAAGCTGCTCGCTGAAGGCCTGGACTTGCTGAATCATCTGACGCGCAGCCGCAAGAGTATCGGCGTAGTCACCTGCTCCAGGCAAGCCGTCAAGCACCTTGTCCAAGGGAAGATGGGGCCGATGCATTCGAACGTACGCCAGCGCCACGTTCGCCCCGGCAACAAGCTGGGTGTGCACGACTTCCTTCAACGCCTTGACTTTACCCTCACGGTACCTCTCCAGCAGCGCAGCCAGTCCGCTAGGTTGCTCGTTGTGCGGAAAGAACACCTGTTGACCTGCAATAGAGTGTTTCTGCAACCTTCCAAGAGCAAAGCAGCCCGCCAGGTGCGATCCAGCATTCTTGCAAGTATACTGCCCTTGGACTTGTCCGACCAAAATTGACGAGCTTCGAGTGAGTCACCGGCGGCTTCTCTATCCACTCGCTCGTCCACTCGACCCTGCTCGGCCGTCCGGTCAGCATTCACATCTGCATGAAGACCCAGCACTTAGAACAGTGCAAGCATAAAGAAACAAGAGCAAAGCGTCAGAAGACCAACCTTGCAGTTGTCGACTGATCAGGTCCATCTGGCCAAGAAGGAATTCCTCACGCTGTGAGAACGGCGCAGCAGGCCGTGACTTCAAGCGCTCCAACTCCAACTTGGCAGTCCTCACCTTCGACTCAAGTTCAACAATCTTGTTCCTCATATAGGTGAACACTCGTTGGTCATTGGCGCTCCGCGCGTGGGCTGGAGGAGCTTGACGACGAGGGCGAGTGGGTGCAGCCGAAGAAGTATCCTCGTCCTCACCCACAACAGCAGCCCCAGCAACCTTGGGAGTCTCACCCATCTCAGGCTGCCAGTTCGACAGTGTCAAGCAAGGAAAAGGCATGTTCTAGAAGAAGTATGACAAAGACTCGAAGGCACATATTCACATTTCAGAATCAGTTTGTCCGCGGCCAGAAGACCCGCAAACTGTATGGTTCATTACAGGCTATGACCCAAAAGAAGAACCCTAAGACACAGTAAACTACATGGCAGACTCTGACTGGAGCGTTTCTTCCTAGCAGCCAACTCCTTAGCCTTGGCGATCTTCTTCTCGAAGGTGGCTATCAACTTCTCAGCCAGCTGACTCGCCTGCACCTTCACACCGCTGAGGGACGCGGTCTTGCCGTCAGGCCTCCGAGGGAAGTCGCTGACAACCTTCTCAAAGTCACCTGCGACTTGGTGACCAAGTAGGAGCTGGAAAGTGAGCTCTGAGCCGCGTACCGTCTGAGCACGCGTGAAGTCTGCCAGGGGTAGTCGCTTCGCCTTCAAACGGAGCCAGCAAGCGCATCGACATCGACCGCGACGGCTGCTCGGGGAAGATGCTCCGGTGCACACTCGCCAGGGCATCCTTCGACTTCTGCAGCGCCGCCGACGATTGCTTCAGCGCAGCCGAAGCATACGCGTAGGCGCGGTCAACAAAGCCAACAGCTTTCTCCAGGTCGAGATTCTCACTGGAGGTATCTTCCGGAGGAGCGCCTCCGCACGGCTCTGAACAACGAAGAGAGGACCAACTTGTAAGAAATCAGACAGCGACACAAGACAAAGTAGGCAATGAGCCGAGATATTTACCTCCAATGCTCTGGCGAGTGTGAGCAATCGCTCAACCTGGGTCTTCTCTCGATCACCCCGGGTTTGCTCACGCTTTTGAGCCGCACCCAGGATCTCTCCAGCTCCGCGACCCGCTTCGCTAGGCTCTCCTTCTCGCCTGTGGATCACTGGAGCAGTCAATAATGAGGGCAATCGCAGCACCACTCGAACACAAGGGTTAATACTTACTGTTAGCTTGCTCCAAAGCAGCGTGGAGTCGGTTCTTCTCCTTCTCCATCCCCAAAAAGGCCTTGGCTCCCTCCAGCAGTTGGCGACAAAACGGCTGTGCACAGAATAAGATATCAATCTGTGCCCGACTATTCTAGTCACGCACATCTTCGGGGGCTACTCCCATCGGGAGCGCTGTTCGCGCACCCGATACAGATCTTGAAGAGCGAGTCAAGAAAAACTTACATGCTCAAGCAATCCGGCATCCACCGAGGTCGCATCAGCAGTCTTCTCTGGCATGGAGGAGGTCGAAGCCTTCAAGATCGACGCGCCGCCCGCCTGCGGCTCTTCTTCGGTCGCCTTCACAGTGCGCTCGAACACAGGAGCAGAAGTATGCTCCGTCTCTGGAGGCGAAGAACCGGCAGCACCAGTGCGGTTGCTGGAACAGGATAATTCAACTCAAAAACTCGCAAGGCAAAAAGGGCACTCGACAAAACAAGATGATGACTGAAAGACTAACCTGGTGACGTCCTGATCATCATCGCTCTCCACGGAGACGGAGGGCAATCTCGCGAACCTAGCCGGCGGCGCAGAGCTAAGGGGAGGCGCGGCCAACGGCTCCGTCGGGTCGCTCGCGTACCTGGCACCCGAGGACGACTCGCTCGCCTCGTCCACGTCCTCCACCTCCACCTGCTTTGCGGGTGACGAAGCCGAAGCAGACTCGCCAATTCTTCGCCTTTGTCGCTTGTGCAGCGGCTCTTCGTCTTCATCATCCTCTTCCACCTCCTCGTTCGGCGAGTGGGCAGAAGGGACTTCGTCTTCATCGTCGTCCTGCTCGACGACCGTGGCCTCGTTGTGAGGTCCATTCTCCATCAGCGGAGGAAGGCTCACATAAGCCCTTCGATCCTGACGAGCAGCGAGGAGAAAAGCGAGTCAGGAAAAACATTCGACTGAAGCAAAGCAAAGACAGTTCAAGGTGCTTACCTCAGGTACGGGATTGTTTGGCCCGTATGGTTCGACCGGGCACTTAACATTGCACGGATCGGCGACCCGGAGGCTGGTGATGTTCCTCACCTTAGTCGCGATCTGTGCATCATCAAGTGAGGTGTCGACTGCAAGCTCCCACATTGGCTCGCGTTGACGCAGCGGCTGCACCTTCAGCCTGTGGAAAGTCGCGATAAGGTGAATGCCACCTGTCTCGCGCCCGAGCGCCGTCAGCAACCCGCGGAGCAGCGCCAGCAGCGGCTTGGTCGACTCCTTGTCCTCCTTTGACAGAGGGTGCGACCAGGCATTGGTCCTTCGCAAAGCTCGATCAGCGGCGAACTCGGGAAGGCCCTCTTGGTCCCACTTGATGTAGAACCATTTCTTCCGCCAGTTCTGGACGGAATCAGATTTCTTCAGCTGGAAGAAGCACGTGTCGCCGCGCAGCTGGATTCCGAAGCCACCGACAGGGAACGTCCGCTTCGACCGCCCCACCATCCGTCGCACCATGAAGAGCGACTTCCAGAGGTTCCAGTTGGGTGCGATCCCCAGAAAGCACTCGCATAACACAATAAAGCTCGCGATGCTCAATACGCTGTTGGGATTCAGATCATGGATCTGAATCCCATAGGCGTAAAGAAGACCACGAACAAAATCGTGGATGGGGAACCCGAAGCCCCGTGGAAGGAATTCCACGAAGCACACACGCTCCCCATCGCGAGGAGAGGGGATCACATCCTTACCGGGGGCGCGCGTCGTCGCCGTGCTCGTCGGCGGCAGCAGTCCTTGTTCGCGGAGGGCGTCCAGCTCCGCCGCCTTCACGGACGACTTCCCCCAGTCGCCCTCCAACTTCTTCATGCCGGCGTCTTCGCCGGCGGCGGAGCCTTCCGCCCCCTTCACCCTCTTCTGGCCCATGGTGCTAGCGGAGGAGGGGAGAGTTTCTGGTGAATCGGGCGCAAGGGCAGCAATGGAAGAGGAAGCAAGGGAGACGACGGCGAAATGGGGATGGATGAACTGTTCCCCACCACGGTGAAAATTATATACCGCGGGATCAATTCATCCTGGCCGTTCTCCACGAAGCGGCAATTCGAGGCAACATCCGGCCGTCCACGTGTCGCGTGGAGATAGCAACCGTCGCCGGTCACGCCGCCCACTCCGCGCGGGAATCGAGGCGCCATCATCATACCACGAAAATTTCGCGCCCAACGGTCAGGACAGTCAATACTGACACTGGGACCACTCTGTTACGTCCCATCGGGAGCAGAGCACGCCGGAAACGTCAGCCCTGACGTCATCAGCGGAGGCGTATCAAGTAAGCTAACGGGCTGATGGAGCACCCGGATAGTTTTTCGAGTGCAACAAGGAACAGTAAGCTCTGAGAGCTGAGTCGACCCGGCAATCCATTCGAGTGAGACAAGTACATAGTAAGCTTTACAAAGCTGATGACACCTGAATTCACCATTCGAGTGAACTCCAACCAGTAAGCTTTCAGAGCTGAGTTTAAGACGATGCAGTAGGCCATCAAGGCTGAGTGCAAAGTAAGTCGAACAAGGCCAGAATTGACTCGACCATTTCGAGTCATCTTTTTACTCCCATCGGGAGCGGGCTTTTCGACTGAAGAAAAATTGAGTTTAACCCCAATTGCAAGCAATTCAGCTTAATCTCGGGGGCTACTCCCATCGGGAGCGCTATTCGCGCACCCGATGACTAAGGACAACGGCAGTCGAAAGCTGACGAATCAAGAAGATCATGAAGCGCACCCGATTATTCAAGACAGCAGCAGCCGAAGGTTGGCTCGTGAAGGAGTTAGGTGGCGTGCCCGGAGGAAGGAGTCCTTTACTCGACTCTGCGATTCGACTAAGCACTCGGGGGCTACTGTCGTGGGGCTACCTTTCGGGTGCCCCACGGTGGTGGTACCTGGGTCACGCCAAGAGAAGCCCATTGAAGCCCATGAAGTGTACCGTGTGGCCCAAGTAGCTGGTTAGGCCGGTGATGGCTTTCCTTATCTTGTAATGTGCAATCTGCACCGTCCACCCGAGACCTGGCCTGTGATATAAAGGCCAGGAGGGTGCGTCATCTAGGTCAAGCAAGCAGCAAGCAAACCCTAGCGAGATTGCATCTCGCCATTGTAGCCACCTCGATAATTCCAGACAAGCAGGAGTAGGTCTTTACCTCACCTCGAGGGGCCGAACCTGGGTAAACTCGCCCCCTGTTAGCCGTCACAGCCACCAACGTTCATACTCTCTCCCCCTCAATCAACCCGGGGTACACAACCTTGGGATTTGCCGAGTCCACTCCTCGTCAGCCGTGCAACCCACCATGACAATCGACGCGCGATTTCCCGTCGGCAGAGCTGTAGTGGCGGGGACGAGCACCGGAGGGGCGGAGAAGAGAAGGAGAGAGGACGATGTGATTTTGGGGGAAGAAGCGCGAATGGGGAACGGTTGCCTTATTTTTCCCTCCCCTCTCTGTTTTAAAGGGGGGAGGCGGATAGTGGAACTGTTTCCTCACCTTGCGACACGTGGACAGCCCCAACCGCAGAAGATCCCCACGACGAAGTCGAGGAGACGGTTGCTTTTCCTCGGGAAGTGGGACACCTGACCAAGACCTAACTTAAGGACGTGGCCGACGTCAGCTACATCCCTTCGCGCCAGCCGGTCAAGACGGCATCATCTACAGAGTCGAACGAGCCGCCCCAGGAACAGCCGGCTCGACCCAACGCCATCTTCAACGACCGAATGTGGGGAAGCTCACGAAGCCTTTGCAGCCAGCGCCCAAGCCTCCACGCACTCGGGGGCTAGTGTCGGAGGAATGAACCCCAGGTATCATCAAGAAGCCTCAGTCCAAGACCGAACCAGTGTGCCAAGAATAGAAGACCAAGAAGGCCGAGGCTAAAATCAAGGGATCAGTCGGCAACCGGCTACTCAAGGCGGCCCGGACAGTCCGGCTCCAGGATTAGCCGGATTTACCAACCGACCGGCCCGTACCGGTGGGCCCGTCCGACTGCACCCCTGTCGGGCGTTACGACAGCACCTCATGATGATTCTGTTGGTCCGGATAAAGGACCAGGGGTAAACTTGTAACTTCCCTGTAAAACCCTAACCCTAGCCCACTGCCTTTATAAGGCGGGCTAGAGCCTCCTGCGAGAGGCGACTTAGCAGATTACTTAGTGATACGCGCATACTCTCTTCCACCTCTAGCCGGCTAGTCACAGTAGCCGGCCTACTTCAGAAAACAGCTCTAGGAGCAAACCCTGTAACCGAACCTTGTGATCGCAGCAGTAATAAAGAACAGAAGCAGGACGTAGGGGTTTCCTCATAGCGAGGGCCCTGAACCTGGGTACATCATCCGTGTCATCGGTGCATGTGCCCAATCCCGCACGGATACCATCGTTGCCTTGCTCCACAACTCTTCTCCGTCCTTGATGGATATGCCGTGCACACCACCACGACACCAGCCTTTCGATGCCGACCTCCACCATTAGGGAGCCTAAAGCTTGATAAATCTCGTGTACACCTTGCACCTAGATCATCCCCACCTAACATCCATGGATCTCTCCTCTCCATCACCTACCCTAGATGCCTACCGACATGACAATCCCACGTCAGCTTCCGTCCGTTGACGACCTCCTCGACATTGGTGGTTAGGGGGGTCACCAGATTCATGTGTGTGGACGTGTTTTGCTTTAGGGGTAGATCCTTTGTAGCTTATATTTTTGTCTGCTCGGTTTCTTGACTCCGGTGGAAGGATTGCGGAAGCGACGATGGTGGTGAAAAAGTGTTCCAAATCCTCCTCCGGTGAGGAGTTCTACTCTGTGGCCAGCAATAGATCCAGTGGTAGTACGTTCAAGTGTAGACGACATGGCGGCGATGACATCCTTGTGGTGGATTTGTGTCCTTGAGCTCCGTTGCTGCAACCGTGCTCGCTCCACCTTCGGAGCGGAGTACGGGAGGATGTACGGGGGCACGTTCCATCGGTAAGTCTTCATCGGTGGTAGCTGAAAGATTGTGAATCGTGTATTGGCTACATGATTGGAGAATGGCAGATCATCATCCCCCACCATCGTCGCTTGATTTACGTGCCATGTCCGGAGTGCTACCATGTCCATATTCCTTCAACGGTAATGGCTTTATCTTTGGCGAGCTACTTTAGAAATCCATAAAGTGGCAGCTCAGTGATGTAGACGCGTCAAGTTCGGGTGAAGAGATGATATGTCCATTTTCTCTTGGGTGGCAACTATGAAGGCGTTGGTAACGAGTGACATGGGTTGTTATCTTGCTCAGGTTATCCTGCTGATGGGTTTTCTCGGCCTGGATTGCAATTCTCTTTCTTGGTTGGCGTCCTTTTTATAAACATATATAGGGTTCTCCTATGTTTTCAGTTCTGACAAATAGGTGTTTACGTGGTTTGTAATTTGATTTATATTCTATAAATGAGACATGTATTGCCTGAAAAAAAGGCAAAAATAAGAAAATGAAGAAAATCTAGTACAAATTGAATCGGAAAGAAAACAATAGTATATGAGGCCTTGTGGGCTACCCCACAGCGTGCACTTTCCACAATTCCACTCGACAAATCGAACGGCCCAATATACTTTCCTTTCCATATCGGCCACGGCCGGTTTCCACCATCGAAAGAACACCCGATCGGCCAGGGATAGTCGAACCGAGCAGAGCAGCCATGGCGGCGGAAGAAAAGAAGAGGGAGAACATGGTGATGCCACGGAGCTGGGATGGCGTGGACTTCGTGGTGCCCGAACGGGAGGCGAGCCTGTCCATGATCATCGAGGCAAAGATCAGCGACGACCCCGCCACCTACATCATCCCCTCCGACGGCGGCGACGAGACCAAGTACAAGCCTATCCGCCTCCCCGTCCAGCGCAACACCCTCTCCATGGTCGTCCGCTACTGCCACAAGCACGCCGACCCCGCCGGCGGCGACGAAGAAGGCCCCGACTCCGACTGGGACGCCGAGTTCGTCGCCGAATCCGACCACGAGACCCTCTTCGATCTCATCTTGGTGAGCTTCCTTATTTACACACAAATGTGTAGAGTGATCTATATATATATGATATGATGAAGTATGCTTTTACGGCCACGTTTCATTCATCTTATAATTAAGCTTTGCTTCACCACGTACGTACAGGCTTCAGATCACCTTTATATCCGTGGACTCCTTGACCTGGTCTGCCACGCTATTGCTAGTAAGACGAAGGAGAAATCTCCTTCCGAGATTTGCAATATCTTCAACATCAAGAGTGTACTCACTTTGGAATCATATGAAGAAACGACGGCGTCGCAACATTCATGTAGTTCTCCCCGGAGCCTCAGGGTACTTCCTTGATCGATCAGCTCATATGATGCCACATGATTCTACCACTTCACGGAGTCAAACGATTTGTTTTATTATGACACCAACACCAAAATACTGCCATCGTCTACTCTTGTTTACCCTGTCGATCTGACGGATTAACGGCAAAATCTTAACTTCGTGACATTGACGAGCAGGGTGTGCCAGCTATCCCAAAGGAGAAGCCAAGTTTGAACGAGCTCGAATCGGAGGAAAAGGCATTGCAGGCTCTTCACATAGTTCGCCGCCAAAAGTTTACTCGATACGACCCTAAGCGCTATGGTTTTAGATGTAGTCGATTCGACTACTACAACATAGCCTTGTTCATCGACTACTACAACATAGCCTTGTTCGACCATGATAAAGAGAGTGAGTATTTTCATGATTCGTTTGTATCTAGTAATCCTCTTATTGTGGGTCTTTATTAGATGCCAGTCATTGTATACTTTACATGTGGGTTTGATTTGTGTCATGGCCTTTGTTTACAGCTATTTTTGGTCGTGGTCCGCCGCTTCACAAGATACCACCACGAACGCGTGACTCAATGGTGCGATCGTGTCTTAATGTCATTTCCTTGAAGGTAGATGAATCAGATGTTGGATTTCCGATCAACATATTTGGTACCGTTATTGCATGGGATGAAGTCGACTATAGATGTGTCTATTTGTTTAGGCGTGAAATGGATGATCCCCAACTCATTAGCTCACCGGTACGTATTCTTATTCTTGTTTAACTGTTGCTTATTATTCCCTTTGTTTGGAAACGTGCTTGACTCTTTGCATTCTCCAATGTATAATTTTCAATTTATAAAAAAAAATCTTGTAATATGATTTTAAATAGTATAAACTAAAAATGTATTTCACATAAAGGAATGCAAGAAAGTATGAAAATATTTATCTCACATGGTAAACCTACATAGTTTATTGCACGTACTAGTGATCAAAGTTTTAAAATGTCAGCACATGCATAATTATGTGCCCTATATTTGGGGAAGTTCTACCTTAGTTCCTAAGAAAATAGTGTCCTAAAAAGTGTGCTGTTGCTTTTATACTAATCAATAAATAAACCAATTATTGTGATTGTCAATTGAAGTAATAACATTTATTTGTACCCGAAAAAATGTCTGCCAAAATGTGCCTAGTGTTTGCAACCAAGTGTTCCTCTATAGCTTGTACAAGAACCTTCTTCCTTGCAACATCAGATCCTCCTTGTCATCTCATCGCATAATAATGAAACTTACTGAACATTATAGTTGATCCACTTCGTCTATTAATGATTCTTTGAAGTACAATTATAATTTATATTTGGTAGACTGATGGCCCCATTCTAACTGCTCTGGCATGATATCCAAGTACTATTTATTCAATGTAGTTTTCTAATTCTGTATGTAATTGTCAACTACACGACCTTATCAGACATTTGTATATGCTTTTTACAATTAGCAAGCATCACTATTTACCCCTTTGTACTGGAAATTGGATAATTTATTTATTTTTTGTGGGGAAATTGGATAACTTATGTTGGTTGTGTGTATATCTGAACATGCAAGTGTTTCATAGGTTGTTTACTAGAGCATCGTTGGTAGTTATTTAATCATCTGAATTTATCTAACTAAATATTCATGGTTGCTCAGGAGACGTATTCTGACATGATTTTCTTTTCCTAAACCCGTGTGTAGGATGATATATTAGCTTTGACAGATCCATGTCGAGCTCTTGTCCTGTTCGATCAAGTTTATTTTGAGATAGATTTAAAGATCAAGTGTGAGGGAGGCGAAATCAAAGATTTTAGTAGAGGTGTAACAGCTTTCGAGTATGCGCGCCTCCCTGCAGGTGATCAAACCATGACTCCAGGACTAACTAGTTGGCTGAGTAGAGTGGACTTGGCATGTGCCCGTGTTTACCGACCCGTAGAAGCCACCATTGCAGTCAATGTTTTGAAGGGTCCGTGTAATATCTCAAAGGTTGCTGCTTCGACTCCTGGAAATTTCAAGGATCATATCATCCTATACGAAGCACCAGCAGCAGGGGCTCGTCAGATAGGGCTCGGCGAAGGTGGCTCCGTTCCGTTAACTCGTCGTGTGGTGGTTGTGTCACTGGATCAGAAGCTCGTGCTCTCTTTTGTTGGCGGCGACGTATCTGAACACCGTTTCCTCCTCACCCTAGGACATTCCGACCAAGTGAGATATGGTAGGCTGGGTGCCACTCTAGTGGAGGTCAAAGTTACTTGGACAGCTGTCCCGAGAAGGTGTTATGATCCTACTTAATCCTTCACCGATTCTCAGTACCAATTACACATATCATACATGTTCTGATACAAGTGAAAAGGAACGAGGAGCAGCAACTACAGAGGGATGAGGATGGAAGCAAGTAGGTGAGAAGAAGAAGCAGGTGGTAGGTGAGATCCAGAATCGTCCTGGCCGTTCTCTTGGATGCCGAGCACCTGCGGTGTCCCCCCTGCTTTATCCTTCATCGCGTCCAATCAGGTCCTGCGTATCGACGTGCTGGTACCCTGGCCCTCTGTGAGCGTCTGGGCTTCTCTGGGCTATCGACGGAATTGTCGGCCTGCTCTGGCGGCTGTGTATTCCCTTGCTCTACTGACGTGTCGTCCACCAGGTCTTGGTCTTCCGATGGTTCCATAACAGAAGGCAGCGGCCTAATATGTTTAAGATGGTGGGAAATCAGCTGTTATTGTTGTGACAAAAGCAAAATGCTCCCCTTGCTAATTAACTTATCTGATGAGCAGAATGTTCATATCGAATATCACTCAACGTACAGAATATTACATTGGCAGCTGACCTGCTGCAGATAGAAAGACGCATCGACCTTGGATCACTTCATTTCCAGCAGAAAAAGGGGAAGAAAAATACCACAATTCAGTGCTAAATTGATACATGGTATAATGAGCCCACTCTAGCTAGTTGCTCCTCTAGTCAACTGGTTCAGCGGCAGTTGATGAAAATCAATCAGATCCAAAAGGGGTCAGAAAAATACGTACCAGTACGATTATGTTGGGGAAAAACAGTGGCTCAATTTGCTTAATCCACTATATATAGGGCTATATTCTCATGTTGTTGTCGCTTATCTGTGTGGCATAACTACTTAATAAGCGTCTATATTTACGCCTAGTGTCGTGGATGCTCTAATGAGATCAAATAAATATAACAAAATAAAATTAGTACCGGAGCGCTTACACTCGCAGTGTTGGACTCTTGTTTGAGATGACAATTAAGCCAATTGCTCCAACGCTGCGAGGCACAAAAACAAGTAGCCTCGGGTGATATCTTTTGCGTCGGTCGTTTGGGGTCAAAGGACGCAACGGCCAATCCACCAGAATTCTGATCCGATCGCCCAATTTTAATGTCGCGTTGTAGATGCTCTAAGCAAACGCCCCCCACTCCAAAGTTTAGTTTGGTCGGGCTCCGGCCCCGACAGTGTGCATTTTCTAGACGAACAATTGACCAATATGAAGCGAAGTGAACACCGGACACACATTTTACCACGATGAGAGAAGAATGAAAGAAAAAACCTTTAATTAAGGTGATGTGGTACATATGTATTTTCACGTCGAGCAAACTACTATCTATTTTAGCATAACCTAAGGCCAAAAAAAGATGAACTTGGAAATTATTTGTCCATTCAAACTCCAAACCACCACCAGAAAAGGCTTTCGGCTAGTAGATTTGTTCTCTGTGGCCACGCCACCATCTTGACCTGAAACTATGTAAAATGCATCTGTCAGTACAGTTCAGTTCGTGCAACATTCAGCATTGACATCCAAATGGTGAGCGATTGATGAGTAATTTAACTAAGGAAGAAGACGAATTAAAATTACCAGAAGTAGTCCCATCGCGGATGGTTCTTGGACATCCGGCCACCTCCATACGCATACTCGGCGCGCCGCGCGTTGCGGAACGCGCAGCACCCGACGGAGCAGACGGCGATGAGCACCAGCAGCAGCGCCGCGTTGAGGATGGTGAGGCTGTGGCAGTGGCGGCGGAGCTGCTCCATCACGCCCGCCCTGCACGACTCGCACCCGTAGCACAGCACCGTCGGGTCGTTCCGCCACGCGTAGCAGTCGTCGTCCTGCACCGCCGCCACCACCGCCGGGCCCCCGTCGCCGTACACGCAGGACGTGGGCGGCTTGCAGCACCCGGACTGCACGGGGGTGAGGTCGCGCCGCATGTAGTCCTCCGGCGTCCACCCGGCCACCTCGCGGCACGCCCTGGAGCTGGCCACGCACGCCAGCGCCGGCCGCCAGTACTTCTCGTCCGCCACGTGCCTCTGCAGCCATGTGGAGTAGTCCCGCGCGCGGTACTCCCGGTACGGCCTGCCGGGCACCTGCGTCCCGCCGCCGCCCGCGGTCACGACGAGCCCGAAGGCGGTGGCGCCGAGGAGGGCGAGGATCAGGAGTATTAGCGCGGCGAGGTAGAGGTATAGCGCCCAGGAGACGTGGTAGCGCGCGCCGATGAAGCCCGGCAGGGAGACGAGGAAGGCCACGAAGCCGACGGCGAGGAGCGGCGTCTGGAGCGCCGACTGGCATGTCGAGGCCGGGGTGGTGGAGGCGGCGTGGGTGAGCCAGAGGCCCGCGCCGATGACGGGGATGGATGCCAGGAGCGTGAGCAGGTTGAGGTAGCCGACCACCGTGTTGCTCAGGTGGTACGGCAGCTGCTGGTGGTGCTGGATCATCTTCTTCTTCTTGATCTTCTCTGACGCCGGCTAGCTGCTTGGCTCTTGATCTTGTCGAGTACTGTGCAATGCACGCTCTGCCTCGATCTGCTTGCTGCCGGTGCTGGGGATGATACTTTGCTTAATGCAGCTACGAGCGTGCTGAACACTTGCTAGGTAGTTGCTGGGCCAAGAGCTTTTCCCTTTGGATTTCTCTGTGATCGACTCTTGACTGCTTTTTTCATTCCAAGCTTGCTTGTGTGGATCCGTGTGTGCATCTGATCTGGAAAACCATGCTTTTGCTTTTCTTTTTTTTTTCATACTTTCACTTTTTTTTCCTTTCTGAATTTTCATATTGCAGTCCGTGTTTCCTGCTCTGCCACCCCCTTTTGCTACTTTTCTCTTGCAAAGTAATTAAATTACAGAATATTGCAGTTAAAAATTTCTCTGTAACTCGTGCAATCTTTTATATGGGAAAACTGTTCATAGCAGTATGGTCGGAACCACATTCTAGCTAGAACACGTTTCATATACCATCACCAATTCTGAAAACCCTGTTTCATATGCCAGTCTTTAGAATACCAGTTTTTTTTCCTCACCCTGCATGCTGGAAATTTCATGGAGCCTTGCTTAGGTGTATACATGGTAGTGCTTAGTGATTAAGGTAGAGTGGAGCTAGATCAGATCGGCTTAAGAACATGGGGCCAGCATGCGTGGAGCTACATTTGTTTGAGTCGGTTGTCAGTAAAGGAGATCGATTTGGTCCTTGCTTTTCCTGCTTTATACATTGCTCGCTTTGGTGCAGTAGAACACACTACGGGAAAGACACAAGACGCCGACGGCCAGGACATACGCCGACGGCCAAATATTAGGGCCGTCGGCACAGACCCCGACTAGGTTAGACTTGGTCTTTCCTTTTTTATTTTAGCTACGCCGACGGCAATGCTGTCAGCCTATATTTTCTGTTTTTTTTTTGAGACGGGTACACGTACGCCGACGGGTACACATACGCCGACGGCCGGGTGGGTACGCCGACGGGCCGAAACGCCGACGACGCTATGCCGACGGCTGCCGTCGGCGTATCTATACGCCGACGACATTCTGGTCTTCGCCGACGGCTTCCGGCCGTCGACGTATCGTGCGTTTCCCGTAGTGACAAAGCTGCACCTGCATATGTGGCCTCTCTATAATCAAGCTGCTAATTGCTTCGTTAGTTATGCGTTCAAATCTCACCTTTTACACGCTTACGGTCTAATTTTCCGCGTAAGATCGTATATGGTTGGAATGCTTTTGATTGACAAGGACTTGGCACCCTGATGATCAGTACGAGCTAATTCCATGCCAGATCATTCTTTCATGGTCGTGACGCGACTGCCTGACGAAAGTTTTAGTACAAATCCACTAGGCCCTGTTTGGTTCAAAGGAGTTTTTGTAGGATTTCATTCCTTGCGAATTTTTCCTACAGAGTTAATTTGTTTGTCGGATTTCAACCCATAGAAATGTATTGTGGTTTACTTTGTATGCAATTACATAGAAAAAATTCTTCGATTCAACCTCATGAAATCTTTAGAAAAAAAATCATGTGTTTTACCTACAACGCAACCAAACGACATGTAATACACATTCATTGTTTTCAGTTCCTATATTGTTTATTTCGCTTGTTTCCAGTTCCTACACATGTAATACACAAGATGAGTCCAAAGCCAACCTTCAGCTTGTTTCCTCTGCTTACACAAGACACAATTGAGCATATTCTTATAGAATGTGTTTATGACAGAAAATTATCGTTCAAAGTCTTCGATGAGCTTAATATCTAGGTGCAGATACCTTCAAACATTCATTGGTTTGTTGTATAATGGGATTCGAGAGGAGATCCCAGGAAAAACAAAAATGTAAGGGCTTTGATTTGGTGATTCGGCATGTGGCATGGAATCTATGGAAACAATTGGAATGCCTTGACACACCATCATTGCCTTTGTCCTCCCGTCATGGCGTATGGAGTCTCCACAATAGACAAAACTATTTTTTTTATGTTTCGCATAAAATAACCTTATGTTGAAACTAATCTTCTATCATGACGGGCATCATGTTTTATAGCATGGCTCCATGGTCCATAGCGTCATAGTCTGTAACATGGCTCTATGCTACAGGGCTGCATGGTCGCTCTTTTCTACGCGGCTACCACAAGCATAAGGTCGTGATCCATGAGTTTTTGGCTAGCCGAACATTCAATCTGGATTTTACTAAGCCACTTTCATATTTTTCATTGCTATGTCAAAGTCATTCTTAGTGTGGCAATAGCTAGAATTCTCCATTTTTTCAATTCTTCTCCTTTGAAACGAGAAGATTGGAAGTTGGCATAAATATGCCTAACGCAATACCTTTTGGGCAGTTGGAAAATACTTGGTTTGCTGCATTAAGAAAGTCCTTTGAAAAAAAAAGTAGAAAAAATTTAGGTAGAGATCTCATTTAAGTATTGCTTATGCTTGCGAAAAATCCATAACAAATACTACAATAATACCTTAATCTTATTTCATGCTTGAAACCACAACTCAAAATACTAGAACATTTTAAGTCTTTTTAATGCTTGAAACAATAAAATAAAAAATACTGGAATAATTCTGATATTATTTCATGCTTGGAAAAATTAACTATAAATACTAGAGCGATTTTAAAACTTTGAAAAAAGAAACAAAAAATAATAGAACAATTTTCTGGTTTTTTAACGCTTGCAAAAATAATTAAAAATACTAGAAAAATATCTCAAAATTATTTCAAGCTTGCAAAAATCAACTAGAACAATTTTTAAGTATGTTTTAATGCATGCAAAATCAAATAAAAATATTAGAATAATTCCCTTGGTATTATTACATGGTTGCAAAATTAAGTAAAAATACTTGAACAATTTTTTAATGCTTGCAAAATCAGCTAATACAGTAGAACAACTTATAAGTATTTTATTTCTTGCCATAATAAATTTAAAATATTAGAATATTTCCTTGATATTATTTCATTCTTGAAAAAATTAAGTAAAAATCCTAGAACAACATTTAAATTTATATAGTACTTATAAAATTAAATAGAAATATAAGAATAATTCTATGATACTATTCCATGCTACCAAAAATCAACTGAAAAATACTTGAACAATTTTAATGCTTCCAAAAATCAAATACAAATAGTAGAACAATTATTAAATATTTTTAATGGTAGCACAAATACACTAAAAAATACTATAATAGTTCATTGATATTATTTCATGCATTCAAAATCAACTAAAATAGATTAAAAATAATTATTAATGCTTTCAAAAATCAATTTAAAATACCAGAATAATTCCTTGCTATTAATTCATGATTTCAAATTTAACTGAAAGTGCTAGAACAATTTGTATATAAATTTAATGCTTTTAAATATCAAATACAAATGCTAGAATAATCCCTTGATATTACTTCATGCTTGAAAAAATCAAAATAAAATTCTAGAATAATTTTGAATAAAAAATCTAAAAACAATTTTAATGCTTCAGGAAAATTGTAAAACAAATTTTAATAGTTGAAAATACCCGTAAAATACTAGAATAATTCATTGATAGTATTTCATGCTTCCAAAAATTAACATAAATGCAATAGGAATTTGTAAGTTTTTCTAATGCTTGCAGAAAATTAATTAAAGATACCAGGATAATTCCATGATACCTTTTCATGCTTGCAAAAATCAAATACAATTCTTGTAACAATTTTAAATATTTTCAATGCTTGCAAAAATCAAGTTTAAATACGGGAGTAATCCATGATATTATTTGATTCTTGCAAAAATCAACTAAAATATTGGAACAATTTTTAAGTGCGTTGTTAATATTTGCAAAAGTCAAATAAAAATACAAGAATAATTCCTTCATGATAATTTATGCTTGCAAATTTTAACTTAAAATGATTGAACAATTTAATGTTTTCAAAATCAACTACAAATAGTAGAACAATTTTTCACTTTTTTAATGCTTGCAAAAATAATTGAAATACTAGAATAATTCCTTGATATTATTTTATGCTTGCAAAAATAAACTAAAAATGCTCTAATAAATTTTAAATATTGTTTAATGCTTGAAAAAATCAATTAAATATACTAGACTAATTCCTTGATGTTATTTTATGCTTGCAAAAATCAACCAAAAATACTTAAATAATTCTCATATACCATCTGCATATCTGGGATGATAGTGTGCCAAACTCCCCTAACCCCACACACAATAGCCTATTTCAGATGTGTTAGAAACTAACATCGGCTTGAAGTGTCTTCTTTGTCCTCAAGGCCAAATGCAATTGGGTAGATGTCGTTGTTGCCATCCCAACCAATGGAATCGAGAATTTGTTACCATGTGCGCAGCGTAATAAAACAACCATCTAAACCTTCAAATTTTAGTAGAAAATCATATTTCAAAGATTGGAACATAAACATATTAATA
Organism: Puccinellia tenuiflora; assembly: GCA_012064385.1. Classification (NCBI taxonomy): domain Eukaryota; kingdom Viridiplantae; phylum Streptophyta; class Magnoliopsida; order Poales; family Poaceae; genus Puccinellia; species Puccinellia tenuiflora. The sequence continues at coordinate 178,140 of QRDG01000116.1, forward strand.
GCTCACAAATACTTACCAATAAATGGTTTGCGTCCTTTGGTAAATCCCTGAAGTAACGCACACAAATCAATAAAAAGACCACGGAGGCCTGGATTTGGTTCGGGGTGCTCATGTAACTCTTTTGTGTCACAATGCATCTGTTTGTAGGGTTTGTATCAATTACAGTCTACAAATAATCCATTTGTCTTTTGAACTTCTTCAGATCATCACCAACAATACAACCACTTTTAGGGCTTGTCTCCTAGCCCTATATGCCATTACCTTTGCATTCCTACTCCATATTTGAGCTTTACATTATCTACCAATATATCAACTTTGGTACCAGGATCTATTCTGAAAGACTGCTCAGATGTCTTGGCATCCCATTTGCAGTTAAGTCTACAAATTTTCACCTAATGTGGCATAGGTATGTGGAAAGTGCATCTTTCTAATACAAAAAAATCACCAGCTATCTGGTTTACTTGCTTTTATGAAGAGAGGGCATTCCTTCTCTATGCACATAGCTATAATGTTATCCTTCAATTACTATGGTACCTGAAATTTCTGAGTTGTGTTATGTGCGTGTTCTATACAGCCAATCTTAATTGGTATGCATCAATGGAACACATTTTCAGATGGATTTGTTGTTCAACTACTATCCTATTTTCATAATACCACACTCTTAGCTTGTTGGTCTGCGCCCTAGAGTTTTGTCCACTTGACAGCACAACTGGTAACTCAATAAAGTCATTTGAATCCTCTCCTATAAAGTTTTCATAGAGGATGGTATATAATCAGGCATTGAAGTACTTGATTTACTGCCATGTGATCTGGTGGTTGGACATATATCTTAGCTGCAAGCTTCTTATAGGTAGCTACAGGAGTGCAATCTTCTAAACCTACACTATCAGAATTATGAAAAAAATGCTTCCACATCTGAATCCCCTTCACAATGCCTCATTGCCTCGGACTTCTTCCTCTTCAAGCCAATGTAGCTTCAACATTATTTCCTCTTGCCTCCTTTTTTTCTTCATGTTATTATGGCATGTACTCTCCATGTCATAACCAATATCTTAGTCTGCATCTTCTGCATCATGTTCTTCTGAATGGTCTAAAAAACCATTTATATTTGACTTTTTTGAGACACGTGAACATGCTTATATTCCTCAAAGTGTTGCTTTGTTCTGTCAACATATAATCCTCTACCGCTTCTATTGGAATAATTTCCTTGTTCTTCTGCAAATTATTGTTGTTGCTCCACTAAGTTCATAGATACAAATATTCTAAATCTACTGCACTTTGGTGTGAACGAAAAACCTCTCCTTCATCACCAACTAATTAAAGAACATGAGCTTTGATCTCTGAAATTGGTACTTGTTCTTCAGCATGTGGACAATTAGTACTTACATTAAGATCATAATGATAGTTATGGAATGCTCATCCTCATATTGTTTCACCATTTATGTCACCTTGGACATGCCATCAATCATTTCCATCCCAGTCACACCTTTGCCCTTCTCCTTCACATAATACATTTTATCTGCCATCCCATATTCTGTTGCCTCTATCAGAGCCAGCATGTTAATATAGGTTACTTATAAACCTTCCTAATTTTATTTCCAAATTATCACTGCCAGTAAAGTGCAATCTAACATCCCATGTGTCGTCATCCAAGCTACAATGTTGTAAATAAACATAAATTAGCTAATTACTACATCCACAAACCCTAGTGACCAAAGTGAAATTGAGTCGGGTGCGTGAGGGATAGAGACTTACTCAACTCCCCCATGAGAGGTGGTGAATTGATGTTTTGAAGACGGGTTGCTCTTTCCGACCTTGGCCACGGTCACCGCCGCCGGGGAGAGCAACTAATTCGTGACGAACGGATTCAAGTTGCCGTAGTAGTCTCCATCTTCGCACAAGAACTCGTCCCCAGCACCATCCCCCACCTCCGCCTATTGTAGGCTCACCGGATGCGCCACCGCTTTTCTCAACTCCATCATCGTCGGAATCCATGGAGTCGAGGCGCGAGAGAGGAACCAAATGGAGAGGAGAGAGTGAATAATTGGCCTCTATCCAAACGGGTTCGGTTCAGATAAGTGTGGTGTCGTTAACGGCCATCCGGTTCGGATCATTTCCCCCTGCCATGCTGGCCTAACAACAGCCCCGCCAGTCATACTCACATAGGACGCGTCAACTGAGCAGTTAGTTGTTTTTGTCACTTTACTGAATAGTGGATTGTTCTTGCAACACAATAAAAGTAAAATTGTGATTATTTGAAGTCCTAGCCCCAATTGTGGTGGCTATTTGCAATTTTCTGTGTCGACCATAACAAATATGGACACTTTTTTTAATACTACAAGTATGGACATGTTATAGTGCTAAGTCCTTAGTGATGCGTTCAAATCTCACCTCTTACACGTTTGGTTCCAATTTCTCGTGCTTCAAGATCGATCGGCTTATGTAGATGCTTTTGATTGACAAGGACTTGGCGCTTTCATGATTATTAGTGGCGCTTTCATGATTATTAGTACTGGAGGCTAATTCCATGTCAATCTTCCTTTTCATGCAAGGTCATGATGGGACTGACTGACGACAGGTTTACTAGATATCCAATACCAGCTACTATTTTTTTGCCACATCATTTCCCTCTCCCTTCCAATGAAATGTCAGTAAAAATGGACTAATTTAGCAGTCAGAGGAATCAACTCCTAATTAATTTGAGCGCTAATCTAGGCTTCTTCCAGGTTGCCGCTGGTTTCACCACCGGGTTGGGGTACGGGCGACGGCAGCGGCTGCGCTGCGGTGGCCGCGGCCTCTGCGAGGAATGACAGCGCCACGGCGGCGTCGCTCATGCACGGCCTGGCGGAGGCCTGGTCCTGCAAGCACATGGCTGCGACGGCGACGGCCTGGTTGATGTCCCTCTCCGGGAACTCGCCCCTCAGGAGAGGATCGGCCAGCTCCTTGTACCTCTTGCTGTCCTTGAACATGGGCGTGGCCCAGGTGACGAGCACCTGCTCCGGCGCCGGCCTGGCCGAGTCCACCGCCCGCCGCCCCGTGATGAGCTCGAGGAGGAGCACGCCGAAGCTGTACACGTCGGACTTGACGCTCAGCTGGCCCGTCCGGAGGTACTCGGGCGCGCAGTACCCGTAGGTGCCCATGACGCGCGGGGACCGCTCCACGGCGCCGGCGGCGGGGCCGAGCTTGGCGAGGCCGAAGTCGGAGAGCTTGGGGCAGAAGGCGTCGTCGAGGAGCACGTTGGAGGACTTGAGGTCCCGGTAGATCACCGCCGGGTTGGCCGTCTCGTGGAGGTACTCGAGCCCCCGGGCGGCGCCCAGCGCGATCCGCATCCGCGTCTCCCAGCTCAGCCCCGGCGTCGGCCTCGGTCTGGCGGCGTCTTCGTCCCTGTTGTCGAGGAGCAGGAGGTGGTCGGCGAGGGAGCCCATCGCCATGTACTCGTAGACCAGCAGCCGCTGCTCGCCGTCGGCGCAGTAGCCGACCAGGCTCACCAGGTTCTCGTGGTGGAGGCTGCTCAGCATCAGCACCTCCACCACGAACTCGCGGTTGCCCTGCACGCCGTTGAGATCCAGCTGCTTCACGGCGACGACCAGGCCGTCCTCGAGCCGTCCACGGTAGACGCGGCCGAAGCCGCCCTCGCCGAGGAGGCAGTCGGTGCGGAAGTTGTCCGTGGCGGCAGCGAGCTGGGCGTAGGTGAAGGCGCGCGCGCTGCAGCTGGTGATGTTGCTAGGACGCGCCTGAAGCGTGGGATTGTTGCGGGTGGAGGAGGAGCGTAGGCTGCCGCGTCTGGAGCCGAGCCTCTTGGACGCCGACGCCGGCAATGGCACCGCCTTGTCGTCCTCCTTCTCGTCGTCGTCCACTGCCGACGCTGGCTTGAAGCATGCGAAGCAGCTCATCTCCGGCCGCCGGGCATCGGTTTGATCGCCTGGAATAGACCTTCAGTTTCTTACCCTAGCTAGCTTGTTGCCCAGAAACAACAGCAATCTATCTATCAACCAACTTGCAGGTTTAATTATGGATGGATCCCCCTATGGAGCAGCTCATATATGGCTAAAATTAGATGGGATACAGATGTCCATCAAAAGCTTGGTGTGCATGTCGCACTCCACACACATAAATCCATAAAAATGATTACACTGAGGCATATACATACAACAATGGACTAGAATGTGTTGCATCAAAATTACTATGTTGCCAGGTCATCAAAATCTGAGTGTATGTGTTCATCAAATGTATCATCATGACAAAAAAATCATTTCTTTCCTGTAAATAAATGTTAAGGGGCAACTCAGTTACCGAGTGAATTAGCCCCTAATTACACTTATAATGATACACAAATCTTCACAAGCATTTGCCTCCATTCGGCATATAAGTTAACCCACTACTCCATATACCCTGTAAAAGTCAGCTCACATGTACATTATGCTGCCAGAAACCCTATCAAGCCTTCAGTTCCTGTTAAAGAATATGTCTGTAAGAATCAAGATAAAAGAAATACATCAGTGATCTGCAATAATTCAGAACTAAAAAAAATGCAAATTCAAACTGTTATGAGAGCTATACCCACCATCATAAGTCTTTTATGCATATCCACATTGTCCACCACTTGAAACTTTTGTAATTTGTACAGCAGGTTAAACTAAGAAAATATCCATTTTGGTTTCTCTTTACGTCGGCCAGAAGTACATGTCAGCTATCCAAACTTCCAAAGTAAGAGGCATAACTACTCAGAATCACTATGAATTGTTAACCGTAGTCGAGGCCTAACAGACCGAGGCTGCCGTGGATGAGAAAATATCTTTGCAGCCCTTGTATCGTCATCATTGAAGCTGAGAAGTGAATCTGCTGCTAACAACAAAAGGAAAGAAGTTTGTTGGCGAAGTTAATCAACCAGGAAAAAAGTAAACAGCCATATTCACTCATCAAAGTAAAAAAAAAAACATAACTGAACTGAACTCATAAGGAAGAGACGAACCAGCATCACTTAATGGTTCCATCCTTTTCTCATTCACTGGAATTTCTGGTTGTGGGTCCAACATATATGCTGGCTCAGACTGTTCATTAACACCTCCACCTGCTGCAAGTGTAAGAGATATCCAATCATCAGGTTGGACCCCATTTGACATGTCATCACGCTTGTTCCGTTCTTCCTGAAGGGGAACACTAGATGGTTGACTAGGAAGAAAAATTCGCAAAGACGAATCATCATCGTCGCAAGGCAAAAGGTTATCAACAAAACTTCTGGTGCGGGCCTGACAACTAGAAAGATCTTGAACCATAAAAGTATCACTAGAGCCAGCATTGCAGTCAAGGGTATAAGCATTTGGTGCTGCGTCGGACAAATTACGAGAATCAACTAAAGTATCAGTTCCAAATAAATGGAACCCTTGCTCTGGTTGGGTACAGGATTGCATCGACCACGAATTATTCCCAAAAATATCGCTATTGTGGTTGAACAAACCAAGGCCACTACCCCCAATGCCACCACCCTCTTGGTAATTTTCAGGTACTCCTGGAGTAGTGCTGGTAAAACCCAAACCACCAACATCGTTATAGGCAGCCGGTGGAGACACTGTCACAGCATTTTCTTCATCGGAGTCACTAAGAACAATGACATCTGCATCTTCAAGCTGTTTCTGTGGTCTCTCCTCATCTCTGTACATCTGACCAAACTTGTCAGGGAAACTGTCTAACTCATGCCCATGGATCGAAGATAGACCAAAGTGCGTGCTGCACTCACTCACACTTAGGTAGTCCCCATCTCTGCAAATCCCAGTATGGCTACTGCTCATAGGCATCGAGGGCTTTATGTCATCCGCTTTACTAATTTCCCATAAACCATTAAGATCAAGATAACCCTTGCTGCCAATTTTTGAACTTTCAGACCCATCATAGCTATCACCTCTCTTAAACTGGTTTACATCACCAGTAACAGGTTTAGTGTCTTGTTTCAGGTTACAAAGGGAACCGTCAGGCAGGTGCCACTGGGATAATTTTATATCAGAAACACCCTTTACACGCCAAGAGCCATCGGGCTTCACATCTATCTCAGTAACATCTTCACTGAAACCCTGAACCTGCATCACAAGAAGAGTTTTAAGGAAAACAGAAAACTGCTCACAATACACAGAAATGAAAAGAACTACTTAAACCTACCAGAGAAGTTATCCGATTGAAATACCGATCAATGATCATGCTCTCAACAGAATAATTCTTCAGACACGTCGGACATTGCCACTGCATCAACCAATTAAATCCATCAAAATAGGCTACTAAAGGGATGGCTTGAACATCGTACGCATTTTACCCACAAACCAATCCTAATTACCCCCTCCATTATCAAATACATGACGGTCTAGCCTCTAGCACATGAATAAGGCATGAATGAAAATGGCTGCAGCAACCCTGTTTAATTAATGCTCCCAGAGTTTACCCAAAGCCTTAGTTATTACTCTTCCATGCCAGAAACAATTCAACCAGAAATTTAGATACACCATAATTGGAAGGTGTACAGTCCAGTGTCCATTATGTAGAGATCTCAGTTTTTGGACATATGAAAGAATAAAATCTTACCTTTCGCGACCGTTGATTCAGCTCTACAAAAGTCTGCAGATCAAAAGAGCCCATGTGGGCACAAGGCTTGAACCTTCCTGCAGTCCTTATCCGCGATCCACTATTCTGCAAATATCATCAGATACAAGATGTTCAAGTTTGGAAGCTTGCATATACGAATATTCTGAAGCACTGTGGAAAAACTTAGTTTGTACATAAGGACACATGGGGCATGGCAGCCAAATACAGCAATATAACCACTCAGTTCTTAAGTGCAAAGACCCTAAAGGATCCAGCTCATTGCTCAACAGAATAGCTACTGTTCTAACTTGGACTTTCTTACAATGTAAATAAAACAGGGCAATTCACTAGGAAATGAAAATATGTTTACGAAGACTCACAGGACAACGCAGGCTGACTGGAAAGAAATCAGAAACCACTTCCAAATCGCTGTCGCTATCAGCACCATCTGTAGTATTTCCACCTCTGAGGCAACGGCAAACACGAGCAAGAGCCTCCTCAAAAGACTCGCCATCAGCTTCCTTCGGCACCAAGTTTAGAACCTGAAAAGGTAATGTTGCAGTACATGAATAAAGTGTTTATTTTTCCACAAAAAATACTCCAGTTGTATGTAGAACAGGCATTCGAAATTAATCTGGAAATGCAACCGCAATTCTAAGAAAAACAACCACTGATAAAATCTCCGAGATTCTACACTCTCTAGTGCACTAGCTTGCAAGCTGGGGTTCGAGCACATAATGTCAAAAAAAAATGCCACCGAGCTTACCAAAATTATCTGATTCACTTAGGGCAATATTAGGGCAACTTTTAGGGCAATATTAAGTGTTTCAGTTATAGTGAGCACAACGATCCACTGAGAAATTGTTCTTTTGTAAACTGGAACCCAATTCAAACAGAAAAGACAACTCAAATATCAGCAAGCCACAAAAGTATACATGTTCTAGAATTCACTTCAATAGCTATGGTATGCAACAGGCAAAAACCTGCTCAACTGTCCTCTTCCTCGCGATTCTGATCCCAATACAAAATGGTCGAGCATCAACACATGATAGAAGTATTTTATTCTGTCCTTCTCGGCAATAGGTTGTTATCTGCAAAACAGCGCAAAAACATAGAAGTCCTGATCACGGGAGATATGTGAAATGAGATGAAGGAATAAAAGCTGAAAGCTAGTTGTCGTACATATGAGAAGAAAACTCATGTTATTGCTAAGGCTTATTTTGTTCACGGGGATAAATAATAAGAGAATTGAATTGTCAAGTAGGCAACTGATCTACTAGCTGACTAAAGGCAAATGAAACATGTAGCTCTATTGGTAAAGATACACTAGCAATGAAATAAGACTATAAGAGTGAACTCACCACTGGACCATCATCTCGTCCATTAATCCCTAGTAACTGAGAGTTAGGCCTGGGAACTACTCGCACCGGTATACCTGAAGAAACACATAAAACCAATACTGACAATGATCTTCCATGCCTCGTTCATAAAAAGAATTTATCAAAGAACATTGGATACTAAAATCTAGAAAAGCTCACTGTAATCTCACTATACAGTGTATAAATGGAAAAAAAAACTAATTGTGTTTTGATAAATTCACTACTTCATACTAGCATACTACAACGTAACTCAAAGATTTTTCTAAAGGTACCGTATACCAACTCCCGCTTTGCATTCGAAAAATAGCTCAAATATTGGGCACACAAAATAGGACCTCGTAGATCATATGATCAATCATGTCTGAGATCTGAGCTGAGCTGTACTAATAAAGCTGAAAGGCGAAAGCTATACCATTCACTAGCAATTCTGCATGTTGAGGCCAGTGCATCCTAAACTGAACCTTGTCATTTAGAAGCATACACCAAACCTGCAAATAAACATGCTCTTGTAAGAACACAAAAAAAAACTAGTGGACTGTCTTGCAAACAACCCAACTAAGGTGTTTAACCCTATACAAAGAGTATAATGCTCCAGTAGCCCAGGCCTACAGGCATTATACGATATACACATAGACATTTTGGAGAAATCTATCCTTGTAAAAAGATAACATCTAAACAATGCATTTATTCATAATACAGAGAAAAGCACTAGGTAAGACGTTAAAGACCGCAAAATCTGCAATCTGGTACCCAAGAAGGAGGTTTGCCTCTGACAATATGACAAGCAATCGGGAATGGGTCAGTAAATTCATGACAACTTTCTGCAGTATCTGATAATTTATAACACCCTCCCCTTCAGGACAGGGGTTAAGACAAAGTAGCATCACTCTATAACAATTCCCATATGCCACAATTTAAGTGTGTGTGTCCTTGTGGACAGATAATGTAAAAGATGAAATAATCAGTCTGAACGAAAGAGAGAAGCAAACCTGAATATCATATTCAGCTTGCTGAATAATTTCCCTCTCAGCTCGAGAAAGTAGAAATGCTTTATCCACAGTCTGAGAAACATTCGCTCTGGAAAGTGTTGAGCATTCTGTAAGTATAGTGTTGCGGACAAGACGTAGTACAGAATAGTGTGACAGACAAGCCAATGAAAGTTATTCTATTAAAAAAAGGTTATTTCTAGGATATAACTTGAGTGATCAGTATTGATAATGTGACCTAATAAGTAATAACACTTCAAACATGACACCCATCATAATGATCAATTGCTTGATGGGAAACATATCCTTTTACCATAGGTCCTGCTTTGTGTTAACGAGTATAGCATAAGGCACATATGGCACGCTTCAAATGTTGAATACTATCAGCCCGGGTATGTTCGGAGTCTGGATCTCTTTGTCTACGTACTGGTAAACCTTACATGGGAAGGTTGCATTCGTTGTGGGAAGGAAAACTAATTTTGCCGTGCAAGCTAGACAAGGTTGTTTGCTAAAATTCAAAGAAGATTTGAGACCTTTGGCCTAAATAGTTAGAAACAACACATGGCAGTCCAACCTAGTTCTGCTCTCACTCTAGTCAGCTACAAGACTATACCCATGGTGAAAAAAACCTTTTCAGATCATGATTATAGTATACTCCAAGGTTCTTCCGCAGAATCTGCACAATGTAGTGTTCAGCTGAAGACATTAAAGAAAGATTTGTTGTTACATGGCAAACTGACACCACATACAATATTTAAAACCATCTCAAATTTTTTTCAAACTTTGGAAGCTGTTTCATGGAGCATTAATCTATGTTTTTTTTTCGTAGCAGTGCACATGTATGTAGCTAGTATATAAAAAGAACAGCACGTGTGTCCATGGGATGTTCTGCAGTTGGATGTGGACATGGACTGTTTTCTGATGCTTTTGATGCATACAGATTGTTACAAAAGGAAGGTTGTGTGCTATCTTTACCACTTAGGCGGATGTATGTATTCAGCCTAAAGAATTGAATTGGGCTGCAATACCAAATTAACCAATGCGTTGAAATAGACTGCAATCCCAGATTTATTGTTTGGATTTATATTTATTGGGTAGCTGGAATCTGAGGGGAGCCAGCAACTCTATTTTTCGTTTGGATGGTCAACGTATTGAATTGCAAATTTCTAAGGACCCAACCCCGGCCCATCTTCCCAAATGGCATCGCGACAGCATTTCAGTGGACAGGCACGCATATGCGCACACTCCGCAGTGCTTGCAGCCCGACCACAAGCAGTGGCAGCCTGGCGAGGAGACAGCCCCACTCTGGAGCTCCTCATCTCCATCCGGCCGGCCTACACCCGCTCCAGCTGTTCCTCTTCCATCCAGGCATGCGCGCCACAATGCCCTCATGCCGGCCCGTCGATTCTCCGACGCGGACACGTTCTTCTTGTCCCTCTTTGATGGTGAGCGCGACGGCAGAGCAGAGGTCAGCCCCATGGGGAAACGAAAGAGCCGAGGTCCGTGAGCACGACGGCAGAATCTCGTGCGGGATTGCTGAGGCCTGGGGAAGGTGGTGTGCGGCGGCTCATCGGTGGGATCCTCTATTCTCCTCCGGCAGGCCCAGGCAGCTCCTTCTTTCCGAGTGCGGGACGAATAGGTAAGTTAGGTGCGGGGGAGCTAACAGTTTTAGAGCAAAATCGAGGTCTGTGGCTCAGTACCGTGGAAGGGCTTGTATGCGTGTGCGGGACCTCCCCTTGGTATTCACCCGAGTTTCTAGCAGCAGATTCCAAGGCCAACCAAACAGCAGAATTGGAGCGAGACCAACACCAATTCATGATTCCAAGGAAAAATACCGACATCCAAAAGTAGCCATAGGGACTATGATTTTTGCAGCCTAGTTTCGTTTTTATAGTTGCAAGTTGTAACATGGGATAACTTGTAATAAACTCGGATTCTCAAACAAAGCAAGGGCCCCAGTTTTGAAAATGGACAAAAATGATATTTGCATTAGAACAATCAATTCTAGCAGTGAACAACATTAAGAGAGGAAGTGTACAGGTAAAAGATTATGTAGCGATTGCCAGAGTATCAACAAATATGTTGCCTATGATGTGAAACTCACCCATCATTTGCAACACTCGAGAACATCAATCTCACAGGTAGCAAAGGATTTTCAGTAGTGACCCAATATCTGCATGTTCAAAAGAGTCACTGCAGTAAATGGGCAGCAAATATTTCAATCCAAGAAAAGCACGTAGAATAAAAAGGATGTTCCATAAAATTAATCAGAAACCAGAAACCCCCCTTATTTAGCTTCAATATCAAGGTCATAAAAAGCTCGCTTAGGCATTTGTACAAATAGTAATGAAAAAGGCTACACCTTTGTAGGTCAGTGATGTTTCAAAATAGGAAGATCAAACAAACTATTCAGACTACAGAAATTTAATGGCATAGAGCAATGTACTGGTATTGATGAAACGGTTCAAAGAATGTGCAGATACACTGGCATATTATATATGAAAAATATAGCAAGATGCACCTCTTGACCTGACAAGTTTTTTGCAACAATAGAATATGTAAAAAAGGACTGTCATTAAATTGATTTGTTTGACAACAGTAAGTGCCCATTTGGTTGGATACCCTAATAGTCGGACCGCTTTCAAGTAACAGTATAGCATCAAATTTCTAAAGGTGAATAATTACAGAAAGAAACCGCAAACCAAGTGGATTTTAAGAGGGCGTACGGGTCTGCTCGTTTCAGCCGACACAATTGGCAATAGAAATTGGCTGGGACTTCAGGTCTCCCCGTAGGCTTCTCCGGGATTAGTACACAGTCCACGTGCTGCTGCACTTGGCAATCTACGCACTGGAAACGAAAATAAATGATGAAAGGATCACTGATTTACATAATTTGAAGTGTTTTTCTTTTTGTGGAGAGAACAATAAAAGCTGCATAAGGCTAGATTAGCGTACCTTGACCAGATTCCCAATAAGATACGTTTGACCACAGGGGCAGCGAGAGTTTGTGTCCGTGTGGCAAGGGCGTGCTTGTTCTTTTTGGCGTTTCGGGTAATTGAAAACTGGGGCAACCTGTCCCTGGGGCAACAACAGCTCAGGAGGAGTGTGAACCTGCATCTTCCTGCCATGGCATCGGTGCGATTATGATATAACTCAATCACCAATGGCGTAAAAACAGGAAGGAACGGCTGGACATGAGAAAGAGCAGGAAGCCTGACTTGTATATATCGTCGACAATTCCTGCCACCGCCTCCTTGCTCGGAACATTCTTCCTCGAACGTCCGAATTGCCACTGGCCTGATATATACATCCACATAACAAGGCAAGTTAACAGCAGTGCCAGGTAGGTCGTCAGTGTCTGTTTAATTGGTAGAGCTGCATTGCACAGATCAAACATATGAAGAAGGGGTACCTGGGTCTTCGGCGAGCAGCGCGAGAATCCTTTCGACGAGTTCCTGCAACACGTATTCGAGAATATGAGACGGATCAGGAACTGTTGCTGGTGCTAGAGCAGCAGGACAAGAGAATTGAACAGTCTAATTTGGTCCGGAGCAATGGCTACATGCTACAGTTTTTGCGTCGGCTGAAACACGTATTCGAGAATCGGGGGTGGATCAGGAACTAGTGGGTCTTAGAGCAGCAGGGCAAGAGTGGAACAGCTTAATTTGGTCCGCGTATCAACGGCAACAGACAGACTACATACAGTCTGCATCGGCGGCAGGGCAAACTAAAACTGATCCTGAAGTAGTGCGGAGTATGGATGGGGGAGAAGGAAGGGGGTGGCGTGTGGGGGATGACCTGCTTCTTTCCGTGCTTGGGGAGGGCGAGGTGGGTCAGCACGTCCTTGAGCTCCTTGATCCTGAAGTAGGCCAGCTTGTCCTGAACAACAACACGAAGAAGATTAGACGAGCCGCCGCGGCGGAGGGACCTGCGGGTGGATTAGGGGCGGACGGACCTTGCAGGCGGAGGCGAGGTCCCCCATGGCGGCGGCGTCGAGGAGAGTAGCGGCGATTCGAGGGCATGGGCGGGGCGGACGGGCCCCTCCACTGGCGGTCGGCGGCGGCGAGAGGGGAGGAGGGGGGAGGCGGCGGCGGCGGGCGTGGGTGGTGCGGACGGAATTTTTTAATTCAGTTTTGGCTGGCTCGTGGGTGAGGAAGGCGGGCGCCGGGAAAGACGGGGAGGGAGCGCGGACGCGTCGGCTGCACATCAAATCCGGTTATGACTCTCCGTACGAATCCGCTGCCTTTTTTCCTTGTACATTTATGGCGGTTAATCACGTCCGTTACCATTTACGGCAGGCACGCCCGGCGTGCTGCCTACCGTGATCCTGATGAGCTTTCTCAGTGGTGGTTGGTGTGTTCAAACAAAATTTCAAATTCAAATGCGACGACACGAGCATCGGCCGGATTTCTAAGGAAAAAAATCACACGATTGTGAGTGGAAGTTACTTTTGGCAATGAGACAATCACCTTTTTTCAACTGCGGCAGTATTGTTGATCGACTGCTATACATGCGTTGGAAAATTTTCACGACCCGGCTTTGGTTTTTTCCATCATTGATCGCGACGCAAGCCCGCCACCCACAGCTCGTCGTCCCGTTGTTGGCGTAAAAGGCATTGTCATGCCCTGTAATTATCACCAAAAATTACCCCCAAATCTTGCCAAAGTCACGGGATTGGGAAAAAATGCCTTGACGACTCGTCGATGGCGCAAAAACCCGTAATTATCTTTGAAAAACACCCATACCAATCCATCCTTCCTCTGCAGTGCAATAGATTGCCTAGAAACCGCCGACTATGTATCTACCATGCACGGGCCACATACCGTCTTCGCTAAAGTTATTCGGTCTGGCACCTTCGAGCTTTTTGAAGCAGTGTACGTACACACTGAGTTTAAATAATAAAACTATTTTTTATTGTAATTACGGATGTCTCCTCTTTTTTTTATTGGCATGTATGGTCGGGAACAATTCTATAACAATATGATGTTTTAAAGGAATAATTTATGTGGTTACTAGTTTACAAGGAGATCTCTCCACCTGAGAGTTGAGACAAACAATTTCCTCATGTCATAGCAACAGCCGCTGGTTTCCAATATTTTCCCACATCTTGTATGTCTTCCTTTCTTTCGGGACAATTGTCCAAACAAATTTCACCTCCAGTTCACCGCAACCCATGTTACAGTTGATCAGATCTTCGGACTGTCTGATAGCAATGAGAAGGTTTTCAGCGACGACATCATCAATGGCAACTCCAAGAAGGTGTAGTACCAACTTTTTACCAAGTGGGACAGCCACCACACGACGATTCAACGGAACAGAGTCACCATCGCCAAATTTTGTCCGAGTGTCTTCTGCTTCACCACCATCCCAAAGAATGATATGACGTTCAAAATCTCCTGTGGTCCAAGCTGCTACTCTTGTAAGATTACACGGCCCTTTTACAATATTAATTTCAATGGTAGCTTCCACAGGATGTACAACATGTGCACAAGCCAACTCCATTTTACTCAGCCAGCTGTCGAGTGCGATGGTCAAGATTTGGCTGTTATAAGGGAGGCGGCAAATGTTGAAATCTATTACACCTCTGAAGTCTTTGATTTCTCCTCCATCACACTTGATCTTTAAATTGCACTCAAAATAAATGTAGTCTTCTGGAACAAGCCCTCGACACGGATCCATCAAAGTTAACAAATCACCATGGCGACGGCGGCGAGGAGAGGAGCGGCGAATCGGAGGGCATGGGCGGGCCTACGGGCCCTCGACTGGCGGTCGGTGGCGGCGAGAGGAGGGGGAGGCGGCAGCGGGCGTGGGTGGTGCGGACAGAATTTTTTAATTCAGTTTTGGTTGGCTCGTGGGTGAGGAAGGCGGGCGCCGGGAAAGACGGGGAGGGAGCGCGGACGCGTCGGCTGCAGATCAAATCCGGTTATGACTCTCCGTATGAATCCGCTTCTTTTTCCTTGTACATTTATGGCGGTTAATCACGTCCGTTACCATTTACAGGCAGGCACGCGCGGCGTGTGCCGACCGTGATGAGCTTTCTAGTGGCCCCACTTTCTCAGTGGTTGTTGTGTTCAAACAAAACTTTGAATTCGTCGGATTTCTTAGGAATATCACACGATTGTGGGTGGAACTTCTTTTGGTCAATGAAACAATCACCTTTTTCCTACTACAGCATTGTTGTTGACCGACTGCTATACATGGGTTGGAAAAAATTTGCGACCCGGCTTCAGTTTTTTCCACCGTTGATCGCGACGCAATCCCGCCACCCACAGCTCGTCGTCCTATCGATGGCATAAAAAGCATTGTCGTGCCCCGTAATTATCACGAAAATCAACCCTCCCCCCCCCCCCCCCCCAACAAGTGGTACAAGTACACCTTGAGTTTAAATAATAAACCTATTTTTTATTGGATTTACAGAAGCCTCCTCTTTTTTAATTGGCATGGATGGTCGGGAACAATTTTGTAACAATATGATGTTTTCATGTATATATAATGATAAAGGAATAATTTATGCGGTTACTAGTTTACAAGGAGATCTCTCCACCTGAGAGTTGAGACAAACAATTTCCTCATGTCATAGCAACAGCCGCTGGTTTCCAATATCCTCCCACATCTTGTATGTCTTCCTTTCTTTCGGAACAATTGTCCAAACAACTTTCACCTCGAGTTCACCGTGACCCAGCTTACGATTGATCAGATTTTCAGACAATTTGATATAGATGAGAAGATTTTCAGCGCTGACATCATCAATGGCATCACCAAGAAGATGTAGTACCAACTTTTTACCAAGTGGGACAACTACCACACGGCGAGATAACGGAACAGAATCACCATCGCCAATTTCTGTCTGAGCATCTCCTCCTTCACCACCATCCCAAAGAATGATCTGATGTTCAAAATCTCCGGTGGTACAAGCTGCTACTCTCGTGAGATTACATGGTCCTTTTACAATGTTGATTTCAATGGTAGCTTCCACGGGGTGTACAACATGTGCACATGCCAGCTCCACGCTACTCAGCCAACTGTCGAGAGAGATGGTCAACATTTGGTTATCATAAGGGAGGCGGCAAATATTGAAATCTAATACACCTCTACTGAAGTCTTTGATTTCTCCTCCATCACACTTGATCTTTAAATTGAACTCAAAATAAATGTAGTCTTCTGGAACAAGCCCTCGACATGGATCCATCAAAGTCAACAAATCACCCTGTGTGTACAAAGCTTTAGGGAAAATACAAAATAGTTCATGTCAAATATATATGGCTTGCGAGCAAAGAAAGCAAGCGTGAATTTCATTATAAACTCTTTAGAAAACCATCGATCCTTATTTGGAACTAAAATTAAGATATACTACTAAATAGCAACAATTAAGAAGGAGATGGGGCGGGGGAGGGGGGAGGGGGACAAATCAATGAGTACATACCGGCGAGGTTATGGTCTGGGAATCATCAGCTTCACGCCTAAATAGATAGACACATCTATAGTCGACCCCGTCCCTTGCGATAACGGTCCCAAACACGTTGATCGGGAAGCCGACATCGGATTCAGTTATCTTTAAGGAAGCAAAGTTGACGGTTGAACTCGCGATGGACTCGCACACTGGTGGAGGTACCTCGTGAAGCGGGGGACCACGGCAAAACGTAGCTGCAAAATATAAAGTACACAATATGATTTATATATATGGTCATCAACTAGTTAAAGAAGGTAGACTTGCAGATTAAAGAATGAAAGGATGAGGAAGCAATTTGAAATAAAACTTCAGTCTGCCTATAAAAAACATTCTATCGCCTGAACGTAGGAGATTAAGGTTGTGAGTAGAATATATATGTATACTCACACTCTTTGTCAAGGTTGAAGAACGCTATGTTCCAGCAGCTGAAGCGTGTACAGACAAAATAGTTCCTTCGGGGATCGTACTATACGCAATGAACTCTTGGCAGCGAACAATGTGGAGAGCCTCCACGGCATTCTGCTCCAGTGTGAGCATGTCGGCAGCTGAAAACTCATCGGGAATTGCTGTGAGCCACCAATCAAGCGTGTCCACCTCTTCCACACCACTCTCGTTCTCGTTCAGTTTGGCCCCATAGCTTCTGATATTGAACATGGCACGGATCTCCTCGAAGGACTTACCCTTGATCACATTGGCGACGGTCTGGCAGGTCAGATCAAGCAGTCCTCGGTTGCGGAGGTACTTTGCAGCCTACAAGTATTGTGATTTCAGTCATTCAGACATGGCTTAAGCTTCAGAACATGATGCATGTAACAAATCAGAAATCACTACCAGATGATTGGCAGTATGCATGATAGTTGATAGCTAACCAGGATGAGATCGAAGAGGGTGTCGTGGTTGAGGCCGCCGACGAACTCAGCGTCCCAGTCGCTCAGGTCTTGGGATCCGGACGCGTTTTGCACTTTGGAGTACTTGATGACCCTGGAGAGGGTGTCTCCCTGGACGAAGAGGCGGATGGGGGAGTAGCTGGTTGCGCCGCCGTTGCTGCCGCCGTCGTCGTTGGAGGAGGGAATGATGATGTGGTTCTCGTAGTCGTACTTGATCATGAAGTCGACGGTCCTGCCGCACTGGCTGGCCTCCGCGTCCGACACCACGAACTCCACGCCGTCCTCGCTACGTAGCATCACCATCTTCTTCTGTTCGTCCCCCTCGGCATGGAGCGACGGAGCCATCATCGCCTCGGCGCCCGACGCCACGATCTCGGCCGCCATGACCATCGCTCTTCAGTTTTTTTTTTTTTGACAGCCCATCGCTCTTCAGTTTGTTGACAGAAAAAGGCCTGGAACGGGAATACCCGGACAGAAAAAGGCCTGGAACGGGAATACCCGGACGAAAGGCCCAGTCCTGACAAATCACAGGCTTCCCTCACAAAAAAAAAGACAAATCACAGGCCCGGGACAAGATAGGAATATGAACAATATATAATTTCAAAAAAAAAGGAATATGAACAATATACGGCCCTCCTTAACGTGAGAGATAGTTTTATGACAGTTGAAAAATTGTGCAAATACATAGCACGGATTTCCCCAAAAATAACATGGCAAGCATTAGGGCATGTGCATTGGTTCAGACGCATACCATCTGTAACACGCCTCCACGTCGTGGTAAAGATTTACTATAGACGCGATGTACAACGATCTGTCTATTTATCCATCTGTATGAACCGTGAAAAAAGGAGATTCAGTTACTCTGTTGAAAATTAGATGGGCTCGATCTGATTTTCCTTGGCATGCGAGAAGCCACGAAACCCATGATAAGCGACGCCCTCCATACAACTGAGCGATTTTTGTGGAAACCGATCGTCTGTATTTTTTCCGACGGAGGTCTTCTCTCTCCTCAGTCTCCCTCTTCCACGTCGTACAAATCTCCTACATGGTTGGTTTACAGACAGCTGACTGGATATTGTTGTACATGCCCTTAGGCGTCAGCCGGCTGTACCTACCGACGGTTTGATTGTTCCTCCCACGGTCCCACCATTGCTGCAAATTTTTAGTCACTGTTGGAAAAAAATAATCTCGAGCATAATTAATTTTTTCTGTGTATGTAGCATTTCATAAACTAGCATGCCTTGGTCGTTTGGATCTCAATTGTGGTACAAATGCGAAATTCTTCTGTACAAAAAGAGATAACTCGGGAAATGTCATAGCCTCTTACCTACCATTGTACCAAACTCATAAAGGATTTTTAGCTGTTAACCTACCGGAGGATCACGAATTCATGTCAATGATACCACCCAAGTCCTTATAAGAACAAAGCCTTCCCTAGGCAGAAGATCAATACATGTTCCTAATGTTACTTATTTATCTAGAAATCGTCTAAGATAACTTCGTGCATTGTTTGTTGTGTATCCACATGAGGGATTTTGGTCTGGCTAATATAATGGGCATGGAAGGCACTAGGAATTACAAAGGGGTCACCGAGATCACAATGTTCTTACTCTTGTTGGGACAGCCGCCTTGCCCTCTTCCTCATCGAGCAACCCAACAACGACATATATTTTCTCTCGAAGAGAGTAGTAGATCGCAATGTTTGTATATTGCTAGTATTTCATAATGTTTGATCCAAGTGGGAGTTGTGGATAGTAGCATTTCGAAGGCCAGTGCAATAAGTACAGAAGATGCGTTTAAGCCGCGCACACAAGTGCGGGTGCATGGTAAAGTGGATCTCGATTTCTGGTGCAAATGGTGATATCTTTATTTCCGGTGTCGTTTTTGAAATAAGTCCACGGTTGAGGCACTAGGAGAGCATTGCTTCTGACATATGGTTGTTCGTCTAGTAAATGTTGTACAAGACAAGCTTCTCTTTGTTCTTACCTTTGTGCACCGGTCAATTGTTTGCTTGTCCTCATTTTTTGTCATAGTTATAGAATTAAATATTTCTTTCATGTCTGCACTGAGGAGTTTTGAAGTTATGTGCCACCTCATTTCCCCGTCTCAAGAAAGCAGGGGTACTTTTGAGTTGAAGGCAAATTTAATTAGATTCTATGGAACTAAGTGTTGGTAGAAGTATAAATATGCCCCTCAGAAGAAAATTTAATTAGATTGCTGGGCATTGAAGTGGTAAAACCGCTAGCCATGCCCAACCAAGTAGTTTTGACGATAAGTGTTGGGCCAGTTTTGTGCACGATGCACACAATCTTTACTCGGGACAATTTACAGAAACGCCGACCAGTCTCGGATCTCACTTGTGTGTTCTGTTCTGTCCTTTGACTAAGAGTACGTCTTGATCCTGTAGACTTGGATTGTTCTTTCAAAGACAAAAAAGAAGAAGCGAGGGCGACGTCCCTAGCAAGAGATGATGGTTAGGATTTTATTTACAGTATAACACTACAAGATAAGTGAGAGCAGAATCCTATGTTTATTTTTATTTGAATGAATACTATTTTATTTGGGCAACCAGAGTGGTTTGTAGACCTGGCACATTTCTAATTGACAACAATATGTTGTTTTAAGCTCACAAGATTTGGATTAATTTTCACCGAGTGGTGATAAGAGAAGCTTAAAATGGATTCGTTGACAGGTACTTTTGTAATTGGTTGGGCGATATTTTTGTACTCCCTCCGTCCTAAAAAGAATGTCGCAAATTTGTCTAAATTTGAATGTATCTAAACACTAAATCATGTCTAGATACATCCAAATTTAGGCAAATTTGTGACATCTTTTTTGGGACGGGGGTAGTAGTTAATTTGATTTCACACAAGGATCGTAAATGGGTTGCTTGTATGATTTGCATATTTTGTACTCTTTGTCTGGCTTCTGTTCCTGCCTCTCTTGCTCTTACGTACTCTTTTTCCTTATATATTAAAAAAAACATGTCTATGGAAATTAATAATGCATGTCAAAACCTTATTATTTTAAGTAGCACGCGATTGAATCCGTGGATGTGTACAAATTAAGTCCAGCCGCCCTAGCTGTCGTGGATGTGCTCAACTTGTTTCGCGGTAGTTGAAACTTGAAACCCAGCAGCCCAACTTGGTAACCAATATATGCTACGGGAGCGTCGACTTGCAGAAATATTCTGTTCTACTAGATTTACACACGAGAAGAAGACTTTTCGCTCTATATAAACCAACCGCCTTCATACGTACACCAGGAAGGAGGGCAGGCAAGAAGCAGCTAGCATGAGCAGCGTGGTGATCAGCAAGTCCCCGCCGGTGGTCGTCCGGCCATCGGAACCGGTGACGGCGACGGGCGACATCAATCTATCGTCCTACGACAAGTATCTCGTTTCCAATCCCACCACGGTGCTGTTGGTGTTTGATCATCCTATCCAAGATCCCGTGGAGACCATCAAAAGGGGCCTGTCGCGGGCGCTGGTCCACTACTACCCTATCGCCGGCCGGCTGGCCGACGGAGCCACCGCCGGCGAGGTCGTCATCAAATGCACCAGCTCGGGGGAGGGTGTCTCGTTCGTCGCGGCATCCGCCAACCGCGCCATGAAGGACGTCTGGGATCTGTTGTCCGATCCGTCGCTGAAGGAGGAGCTCCTGGTGCACTACCCGGCAGCGGACGGTTCGTCGTGCGGATTCTCCGATCCGTTGGTGCTGATGCAGGTGACCGTCTTCTCCTGCGGCGGGTTCGTCGTGGGCGTGACCTGGAACCACTCCGTCGCCGACGGGGTGGGGATGGGCCAGTTCCTGCAGGCGGTCGGCGAGCTCTCCCGCGGCCTGCCGGCCCCGTCCGTCGTCCCGGTCAGGGACGGCGACTCGCTCGTCTTGGGCCCGCCTCCGGTCTTTGCAAAGTTCCTGCGGCTTCTCGGTAGCCTCCGGCCTTCTCCCATGGTCCTGCTCGACAACATCACCATCCAGCCAAGCTTAATACAGCGCGTCAAAGACCGATACTCGTCCTCGTCGGAGATGAGCTCCGGCGGCCAACCACCGTGCTCCGTGTTCGAGGCGGTGGCCGCGGTTCTGTGGCGGTGCCGGACGCGCGCGATCGCGCCCGTCGTCGACCCGGAGGCGCTCACCGTGCTCTACTTCCCTAGCAACGCGCGCAGGTACGCCGGGGCGAAGGAGGGGTACTACGGCAACTGTCTCGTGTGGCGGGTGGCCACGGCGACGAGCCGCGCGGTGGCGGACGGCGACGTGGTGGACCTGGTCAGGATGGTCCGCCGCGCTAAGGATCGGGTGCCCGACCAGTCGGACATGGACGAGCTGGTGCGGCTGACGGACATGTACCACCTTCTTCGCGTCACGTCGTGGCGGAACGTTGGGTTGGAGTTGCCGGATTTTGGCGCGGGGAGGCCGGCGAGGGTGATGGGTCATTGGCGGCCGCAGAGAGACGTGCCCAAGTGTACGGCGTGTATCCCGTGCGTCGACGAGTACAGTGTCTCGTCCACCTGCGTCAAGGAGGAACACGCCACCGCCTTCCTCCACGAATTAGCAGATATGCACCTCAACTTTATTTAGTATAAGTATAGCCACACCCCATTTCAGAGCTTAATTTGATGCTGAATTCAATTTCCTGCTGTATTGGTTTTGTACCGACTTCCAAGTGCTTCTTGCTTGAGTTTTGTGTTGGAGCAATATCCATTTTCCAATTGATATATGTTGACACACGAACACGTCACGTGTACCCTTGGCGTCGAGCGCGATACGCAAGACACGTCGCCGAAGGAGGCTCACCGGAAGCGCGATACGCAAGACAATCCGGCGTGTGCTTTTGAAGACCCGAAATCCCACGCAGCCGGGAGAGACCCCGTCTGGATGCGCGGCGGTGATGGGCTGCCCTAGGTCGATTAGCTCGCCCCTAGGACTTCGTAGATCAAAGCTCTCCAACACGAAGAACGCCGACGAACGAGAAGCAGAAAAACTAGGGTAGGAGATGAAAGTTTGTAGATTGGTTTTTGCGATTGTGTGTTGTTTCAATCGGCCGGCACCCTCGTATATAAGGGCGGCTGGACTTCCCATGCAAGGAAAGGTTTGGATTCACGTCCAAAACCCTAATTAGGGCCCAATTCAGATGGACTAGTCCGAACTTTTCAAAACTGTTCGGTTTAAAACCTGACTGCATCTTGCGGGTCATTTTCGTGTCAGTAAATGACCTTTAATCAAAATCTCACAGAAGACAAAGTTGTTCGTCTCGAAAAACCGAAAAACTTTCATGTTATACGTTTTTCCATTTGACTTCATCTGGACCGTCTAAATTCAGTCGGAAGCAATTCGATTCGTTTTTCAGCCTTTTCAAAGTTGCTCGCGCCCGAGTACAGACATTGTCTAGGTATGATGAGCAATTCGCGTCCAAAGGCAGATAGTGTGTAAGGTAGGACGATCCGCTGTATTTTGGATCTAGAAGTTGCATATAACCTCGGATCAAGATGATCCAAAAATCAAAGTTGTTTATCTCGACGATACGCACAACTTTCATTCACATTATTTTTCATTTGAGGTCATTTTGGTGGCACTTCTTTATAAGCCAAAATCAACCGTCAACACATGCCCCCCTGTTTTTTGGCAAAGCTTGCATGCCAAAAAATAACTTGCGCCTCACTTGTTCTAAGGACGATGTCAACACTCCATCGGCCATATATTCTTAGGGCGATAATAGTTTATCGGCCATATGAGCTGAGGGCGATATATATATCTATCGGCCATATGTGTGTCTTAAGCTTCTTGCACACACTCGGGTAGAACTTTTTTAAGTACCTTCCATTGAGAGCTCGGGGCAGTAAATCTCCCTCTATAGATTCCACCAAATATGAATTTCCGGGAACTACTCTTACGATCTTGAAAGGACCCTCCCAACTTGGAGACCATTTGCCAAATTTTCTGTCTTTCGAACCAACTGGAAGAATTACGTACCTTCCATACGAGATCACCAACCTGAAAGCTCTTCAACTTTACTTTCTTATTGTAGGCTCTAGCTACCCGTAGCTTGTCTTTCTCTATGTCCCTCAAAGCAGCTAAACGTTTATCGGCGACTTCATCAATATTATCCATCATCAGATTATGAAAATCAACCGCCGATAAATCATTCTGTTTGGCTAATCTCAAAGCAGCCAGATTTACTTCTACAGGTAAAACGGCTTCTTGTCCATACACAAGTTCATATGGAGTTACCTTTGTAGCGCCATGCCTTGAAATTCTGTGTGCCCACAAAGCTTCGGACAATACTTCATGCCATCTCCTTGGATGATCTTCAATCTTCTTTTTTATCAGCTTGATTAATATTTTATTGCTAGACTCGGCTTGCCCATTGGCTTGGGCATAATATGGAGATGAACTGAGCATTTTTATTCTATAGGATTCGGCAAACTCCTTCACTTCCTTCGCCATAAATGATGTACCTTGATCTGTAGTCAAAGTTTGTGGAATACCGAATCTATGTATAATATGTTCAGTTATGAATTTGATTACCTCTGTATGGGTCATATTTCTGAGAGGTACTGCTTCAGACCATTAGTGAAATAATCGGTGGCCACCAATATGAACCGATGACCCTTTGAAGAAGAAGGATGAATCATACCGATGAAATCCAACCCCCAACCTCTGAATGGCCACAGCTTTATAATAGGATTCAACATAGCAGCTGGAGCCAACTGGATATCTCCAAACTTCTGACAAGGCTCACATCCTTTATAGTACCTGAAGCAATCATTAATCATCGTTGGCCAATAAAATCCTGCCCGTCGCAATAACCACTTCATCTTGTGCGCCGACTGATGAGTCCCGCATATGCCTTCATGTACCTCTCCCATAGCAACTCTCGCTTGGTCTTCATCCAAGCACTTCAAAAGAATGTCGTCCACCGTTCGGCGATATAGATCATTATCTATCAATGTATATTTGAAAGCCATCCGCCGAACAGTCCTGTCCGTCCTCTTGCTAGGATCCTGCAAATATTCAATAATGGGTTTCCTCCAATCTACATGTGTACCTGCACTAGATCCTCCATTAACAACCGAATCAATGGGATTCAATTCGGCTTCATTTATATTAGCAAAAGCAAGCATAGGCTCATGAGATATATGAAACACACCACGACTAACATGGTAGCCAGATGCTTGTTGTGCTAACTCATTTGCGACCCAATTATCTTCCCTAGGTATATGAGCAATGTCAAAATAATCCAGGGTAGAAATTGTATCTAGACACTTAACAAACCCGGGGCAGCGAAAAGCCATTTTGAACGTGTCCTCTTCGGCCATGAAAATGGTTGTACCCCGCATTGCCATCAAGGAAACTAATGACTTGGTGACCAGAAGCATCATTAAAAAGCATATCGGCTATTGGCATAGGATACTCATCTTTGGGTGTAGCTCTATTCAAATCTCTGAAATTAACACACACCCTTAACTTGCCGGATCCTTTCTTCTCCATGGGCACAATATTGGAAATCCAATCAGCATACCTGCAAGGTCTAATAAAATTAGCTTTTAATAAACGACCGATCTCTTCCTTGATCCGGTCATACATCTTGGGATTGAATTTCCGGGCCGGTTGTTTATAAGGTCTAAAACCGGCCTTAATAGGCAACCGATGCTCAACTAGCTCTCGGCTTAAGCCAGGCATTTCATGATATTCCCATGCAAAGCAATCAATATATTCTTTTAACAACCCGATTAATACAACTTTATAATCGGCTCTCAGATTTTTGTTTACAAACGTCGGCCTAGGAACTAAACCATCTCCTATATCTACTTCTTCCAATGGATCAGCCGACGTAAAACCTTGTCCCAGTTTATCCATATCATCTATTTCTTCTATGGACTCGTACATATCGTTCTCATTAGACCGATACTCAACAAGCCTCTTCTGCAACCACTCTTCATTGGGATCCATTTAGATACATATTTGGGAGCCGATTATTACCAATCGGCTTTAGAGACACGGGCACAAAGCCGTTCTTCGTAGCGCTCAGGAAATCAAAATCTGAGAGGTCGCGCCCTGTCAAGCAAGTAGCATTGGGATGTTGCCAATCCACCAATGAGTCGGCCAAAGCAACGCAAACTGAATTATCAGCATGGACAACCTCCACTTCATCATCAACCCACTGGATCAAGAACTGGTGCAAAGTAGACGGCACGCATTGGTTTGCATGGAGCCAATCGCGGCCTAATATGACATTATAATTACCTTGCACCTCAGCAACAAAGAAGGCGGTAGCCAAAGTTTTGCTTCCCACGGTAAGCTCCACACTCATGACACCTTTGGCCTCTATTTTCTCTTTGCCCTCAAAACCATTGAGCACCATGTTGGTCTTCATTAAGTCATCTTCATCCAAGCCCAATTTCTTGAAGACTGAATATAGCAACCGGCGATCCGTTGATGTGTCCCTTGACATATAATGGCTTCAAGTGTTTCACTGGTTCTTTGGGCTTCTCGAAGATGGCATTTTTAGGACCAAAGTCCAGCTGTGCTACCTCCCCTTCTTCATCTATAGCACGGAATTCAGTAGGTAGGTAATACACCATATTAATATCCATACCTCCCCTGGTCGGCGTATTCTCGAAATCCACTTGCTCTTCATCATCTTCTAACATGGACACCGACTCTGGAATTTCATCAGTTGAGGAAGGTGTGGGAGGTAGTGTGGATGAAACAACAATGCTCATGTTTTCCTCTCCGGATGGCGTAGGACCTGCCGTAATCTCCATAGGAACCGTAGTCTCCACCTCCTTACGCATCCACATTTTAGCCAGTGTAGGGTGAATTTCATCAAAATAATTATCCCTCCACTTTTCTGCTTCATCCTCCACCTTCTGTTGGTTTCTCATACGCTGCAGCCTCCTCTTCTTAGTTTTAGTCAATCCGGGAGGACACCACTTTGGCTGAGTGTATTTAGGATCCCTCGGCTTAGCCTTGCTTGTGTTGGCTTCATGGTCATTGGCCGAGGATCTTGATTGAATAACCAAAACAGGTTTATTAGAACCAGCTGGTTTATCTCCAACAACCGGCTCTGATGGGGGGATACTTTACAGGTAGGCCCATGGACCCGGAAAGTAGACCCGCCAAGACCAAGAAGGCCAACGCCGAGTCACGAGACAAGTCACATGGGCTGGGCTGGAGACAAGCCGGCCAGGGCCCATGATGAAGAAAGGACGCATCCAAAGAAGGAGTCCAAGTACAACCCGGAGTCTAACTTGGAAGATCAAGGCGTAGAGTAGGACTCCGTGTTCTAGTATGACTCGGTGTAAATTGTAAGTCCAGGGACCCGGCAGCCTTTATAAGCGGGGTCCTGGACCTTAGATCGAGAAGCAAGTTAGAGAGAGTTCCAAAGAGATAAGCATCAATCAGTAGAGAGAAACCCTAGCCACCAGAGAGAAGTCGCCGGCTCCCGAGTTGTGGGAGCCGGGTCCTTGTAATCGAGATACCATCCAGAGCAATAACATAGAAGCAGGAAGTAGGTCTTTACCTCTAATCAGAGGGGCCGAACCTGGGTAAATCCTTGTTCCTTGATGAGATTAACCGTTCCCACGTACTTCAATCACTAATGGCCCCAGAACTCATCTTCCCTGAGGAAGAACTTGCCGTGACAACCCCACGACAGTTGGCGCCCACCGTGGGGCCTATGGTGACAAAAGGAGTTGAGATCGTTGGAGCTGCTCGTCGGGCTATGGAGAAACTCGCCATCGGGCGGGTCTACACTGATGAGCATGGAGAAACAGAGATCGATGACTTAGGCTGGACTTCGGAGATGAACGAAGTCGACGAAGGATACCAGCTTGTCTTTGGAGGAATCAACGTGTTCGTCGGGATGGTGTGCGCGTCGGGTCTTCGCGCGAACTCGGCGGAGTCGGTACCAGAGCCAACTGTTATCGTCGAGTCCGACGGCGAGGAGTCGGTCGGAACTTCAGAGGTCGGCATCATCGCCGAGTCTGAGGAACCCCTAGCTAAGGAACCAGAGATGCTTCAAGAGTCAGATTCAGATTACGATGCAGATTCAGAGTCTATCCTACCCTTGTTTGAAGATCGGCTTGGGTATGGGATAGAGGAAGAGGATTATGAGGAGTCGCCAGTACGCGCTCGTGTTGTGGGAGTCTACATGTCTGGAAACAATCAGTTTGATCCGGCTCTGTTGACGAAGGAAATCAATGCAAATAATGCCGCAGAGAGGGCGGCCGAGTTAACCAACGCTCGCGTTGCGTTGCAAAAGCAGCTAGCTGATATCACAGAGGCAAACCGTAGATTGGCCGAGGAGCAGGCCCGAGTCCAAGATGAAGCTCAGGTCGTGCGGAGGCGCCGCGAGGAGCTTACTTCAATTCAACACCGCAGAGCTAGGAGTCGCTTGCATGATGGAGTCCACATCAATCCAACCAACTTATTCACCACACCTAATGGTCCAGGCAGAGGAGCCGGACTAGGAGGCTCAGCGGCAGCAGGAGGCGCCGCAGGAGGAGCCGGAGGAGCACCACCACCACCACCACCACCACCCCCAGAAGGATCGGGAGGCAGCCGTGCCAACGGACCACCGCCTGAAGGAGGAGTCGGAGGAGGAGCATCTGGTGGCTTAGGGTCACAGCCTAACAGATTTCATACTCCAGAGGGACATTATTCTAATCCTATGGACAACGTTCATGCGGCGACTCTGAGATTGGAGAATATTGTGGTACCAGAGGGACCAGCAGGAGCAGGAGACTCGTGAGGCTATCGAGTTACTGAAAACAGCTTTGACTCAGCAGGCTTTGTATCCAACTTTTCCAGATGCAAGTAGGCTACATTCAACACCTTTCAACTCAGGCACGAGGAGTCGGCACGGCGAGTCCAACCCGGCAAACTCTACAAGTGCAAGGCGTCGTGAACTAGTGAGGAATCGTGCAAACATACCAACCGCTTCACAAGCTCAGCTAGTGGTTGATGAAGCAAGGCAACGACGAGAGAGAGAAGCAGCAAGAGCTCGGGAGGCAGAGAGGGACAGAGCGTTAGTGGGTGCACACAACCCGCCTCAGCCAACCCGGGTGCACGAGGAGGTGACTTCCCCTGGTGCTTCCCCAGCGTTAACAGGACCAGAGTGTTTGTCTGATGTCATCAGGTCCGAGTCCTTCCCTAGCAGTTTCAAGGAGCCGCGCAAGGTTCCAAACTATGAGCCGAACATGGACCCGACCTCTTGGTTGGGTACATACGAGATGGCAATGAGTATTCGCAATGCCACAGGTAATCTGTGTGCCAAGTTCATGTATCTTATGATGGAGGGAGCAGCCAAGGTTTGGATGCGCAACTTGCCTCCCAGGTCAATCAACTCTTGGGAGCAATTGAAGGCGGCTTTTATTCAGAATTTCCAAGGCACATGCAAGAAACTCAGCACCATCGAGGACCTGGAGCGATGTGTCCAGAGGAAGGGCGAGTCAGCAAGGCACTGGATGAAGCGAGTCTCAGAGATCATTAACTCCTCACAAGGACTCCCACCAGTTTCAGTGTTAATGGCGATGGAGAGAAATTGTAGTTACAATCCCTTGAGTTGGAAGCTAGGTCGTATGAAGGAGAGCCTGAATCAAGGTATTCCCCTTACGATTGGTGAGATCATGGCAGGTGCTAATAAGCACGCTGCCACAGACAAAACAAAGGATCAGGAGGAAGGAACTAAAGGACAAGGTGGCAATGGTCAGAGTCAGAACCAGAATCAAAACCAGAATCAAGGTAGGTGGCAAGAGGCCGTATGGAGACAACTCTGACCTAGTGGCCAACACAAACACTGGAGTCAGACGCAAGGACAATAATTCTGGTGGATACCAAGGCCGTACTCCAAGCACAGAGGAGGTCTTGAGGATTCCATGCCCTAAACATGCCAAGAACGGTAGATGCGGTCATACCTTGGGACAGTGCGTAGATTTGCAGCGCGCCAGGTTCCAAGGGCCAGGAGGAGGTAACAACAATGGTGGATATAGAGGAAACAATGGAGCCGGAGGACCCGGCAATAACGGTGGAGGAGCCGGCAATAACCCAAACCAACCTCAAGGAGGAGGTAACCAGCAGGGCGGGTTCCAGCAGAACCCGAAGCAGCTCAATGATGGCAATGGTCAGTATTATGTCACAACTCGGCAGCACAACCCGAGTCGTGGCAGCTACCATGTCTTCACAACTAGTACGTCC
This sequence comes from Puccinellia tenuiflora, assembly GCA_012064385.1. Taxonomy (NCBI): domain Eukaryota; kingdom Viridiplantae; phylum Streptophyta; class Magnoliopsida; order Poales; family Poaceae; genus Puccinellia; species Puccinellia tenuiflora. The sequence continues at coordinate 207,612 of QRDG01000116.1, forward strand.
AAGCGTTCCAAGAAGTTGAAAGTTAGAGCAGTTAATGCAGTAGAGCCGGCCCTTCCACAGTGGCTCAGGTGGTCAGAGCAAACCATCACATGGAGTCGGGCAGATCATCCTCCAAGAGTCGACGAGCCAGGGCAGCTAGCCTTGGTAGTAGCACCTCAAGTTGGGGGCTATACATTAAACAAAGTGCTTATGGATGGTGGAAGCAGTATCAACATCTTATATTACGACACATTCAAGAGGATGCAGCTGCAAGATAGACAGCTAATTCCAACAGAGACAGTGTTCCATGGGATAGTACCAGGGAAGTCGGCCAAGCCCATTGGTAAGATTTATCTTGAGGTTGCTTTTGGCACAGTGGAGAATTTTCGTTCAGAGATTATGCCCTTTGAGGTAGTGGATCTTAAGAGCCCATATCATGCTCTTTTTGGTCGACCTGCATATTTTAAGTTTATGGCCAGGCCATGTTATGTGTACTTGAAGCTCAAGATGCCAGGTCCAGCAGGAGTCATTACAGTTAATGGCAGCAGACAGATGGCATTGGAGTGTGAGTTAGGTGATGCAGCTATGGCTGAGACAGCTTGTGCTCAAGAGGAGCTAAAGTTTTACAAGGCAAACGTGGACCCGGAGGACAACTCGGTCCTTAAGAAGCCGGCCACAGAGGAGAAGATGAAATTCAAGTCAGCTCAGGACACAAAGCAAGTCGACTTTACCCCTGGTGACTCTTCCAAGCAGTTCACTATTGGGGCGCACCTCTCTGATAAATAGGAAAGCGCGCTCGTCGAGTTCATCCGTGAGAACCGGGACGTCTTTGCATGGAAGCCATCTGACATGCCAGGAGTCCCGAGAGAACTCGCCGAGCACAGCTTACATGTTAATCCTAATGCAAGACCAGTTAAGCAGGGTCTGCGCAAGTTTCATGATGACAGGAGGAAAGCCATAGGAGAAGAGGTGGCTCGGCTCCTCGCAGCCGAGTTCATCAAGGAGGTCTTTCACCCAGAGTGGGTGGCCAATCCAGTGTTAGTACCAAAGAAGACAGGAGAGTTACGTATGTGCATCGACTTCACGGGCCTGAACAAGCATTGCCCTAAGGACCCGTTTGCACTACCTCGCATAGACCAGATCATTGACTCCACAGCGGGGTCAGAGTTGCTTTGTTTCTTGGATGCATATTCAGGGTACCATCAGATCAGACTCAACATAGAGGATGAGCTGAAGACGTCCTTCATCACGCCCTTTGGAGCATTTTGTTACACAACAATGCCCTTTGGACTCAAGAATGCAGGAGCTACATATCAGAGATGTATTCAGAACTGTTTCAAAAAACAGATTGGAAGGAATATTCATGCTTATGTGGATGATGTAGTTGTCAAGTCTCAGAAAGCCGACTCTCTGATAGCAGACCTGACAGAAACGTTTGAGAACCTACGCAAGTATAAGATGAAGCTCAACCCGACCAAGTGTGTTTTTGGAGTCCCTGCTGGCAAACTCCTAGGCTTCATCGTTTCAGAGAGAGGCATTGAGGCAAATCCAGAGAAAATCAAGGCTATCCATAACTTGCAGAAGCCGACTTGTCTGAAGGACGTTCAAAAGCTCACTGGATGTGTGGCAGCTCTAAGCAGGTTTATTTCCAGACTCGGGGAGAAGGCGGGTCCTCTCTACCGACTCCTGAAGAAGTCAGATAAATTCCTATGGGATGAAGAAGCTGACCGTGCTTTTGAGGAGTTGAAGAAAACTTTGTCAACAGCACCAGTGCTTGCAGCTCCTACAGATAAGGAGCCCATGCTATTATATGTAGCTGCCAACGAGAGAGTTGTCAGTGCAGTAGTAGTTGTGGAGCGTGCAGAGGAAGGAAAGGAGTACCCAGTGCAGAGACCTGTCTACTACATCAGTGAAGTCCTCACAGAGTCAAAGCAAAGGTACCCTACAGTGGCAGAAACTTGTTTATGGAGTTTTTCTTGCAAGTAGAAACTCAAGCATTATTTCCAAGAGCATCCAATTAAGGTGGTGAGTTCAGCACCGCTGGCAGATATTATACGCAACAGAGAGGCAACAGGGCGAGTCGCCAAGTGGGCAATTGAGTTGGGTCCTTATCATATCACATATGAGCCAAGGACAGCGATCAAATCTCAAGCTTTGGTTGATTTTGTCAATGATTGGACAGATTTTACATCTTCACCAAGCACCCCTTGCACCAAGTATTGGACAATGCACTTTGATGGGTCCAGACAGTTAGAAGGCTCAGGAGCCGGCGTGGTGTTAACATCGCCTAAGGGGAGATAAGTTAGCATACGTCCTTCAGTTACACTTTGATTGCACCAACAACATGGCAGAGTATGAGGCTTTGCTACATGGCCTGCGTTTGGCCAAGGAGATGAACATCAAGCGTATCAGGTGCTTTGGAGACTCGGATCTCGTAGCTCAGCAAGTATCTGGAACTTGGGACTCAAAGGATGCAAATATGGCGGCTTATAGAAGAGCAGTCGAACAGATAGCCGGGTTCTTTTCTGGTTATCAAGTGGAGCATATTGACAGGCGCAAGAACGAGGCTGCTGATGCGTTATCACGACTCGGCTCTCGTCGAGAGAAAGTACCACCAAATGTGTTCTTGGATGAACTCCATCATCCTTCAGTCAAGTTGCCCTCAGAGGAGGAGTTAGCTTTTCCAGACCCAGAGTCGGCACTCGTTGCAGCAGTACGAGCAATCCCAACATGGACAGAGCCCTATCTAGCATATCTCCTGCGGGGTGAACTCCCAAAGGATGAAGTCAAGCGAAAGCAACTCATCAGACGATGCAAGTCCTACACAGTCATTGATGGCGAGTTGTACAGAAGAAGCGTTACTGGAGTCTACCAGAGATGTGTGTCTCCAGAGGAGGGCAAGCAAATATTGCAAGAGATTCACGCAGGAGATTGTGGTCATCATGCATCCACTAGATCCTTGGTGTCAAAAGCTTTCAGACACGGGTTCTTTTGGTTGACAGCACATTTGGATGCAGAAAGGATAGTTCGAGTCTGTGATGGATGTCAAAGGTACGCAAGGCAAGACCACGTGCCAGCTCAAGAACTCAGAACCATCCCTATCACTTGGCCATTTGCAGTTTGGGGACTCGACATGGTGGGCCCTTTCTCAAAGTCGCCTTGTCAGAAGACCCATCTGCTAGTAGCAGTTGACAAGTTCACCAAGTGGGTGGAAGTGGAACCCGTCAGCAGAGTCGACGGTGCATCAGCAGTGATATTCTTCAAGAAAATAGCAACACGCTTTGGATATCCTCACAGAATCATTACAGACAATGGTACCAACTTATCAGTTGGAGAGATGGCCAAGTTTTGTGGTGAGAACAACATCAGACTCGACCTAGCCTCAGTGGCACATCCACAGTCCAATGGACAAGCAGAGAGGGCAAATCAGGAGTTGCTGAAGGGAATTAAGCCTCGGCTCCGAGTCCCTTTGCTAAGAGCCGCCGGGTCTTGGGTTGAGGAGTTACCAGCAGTACTTTGGAGCATCAGGACGACTCCTAACAGATCCACTGGCTTCACACCTTTCTTCATGGTGTATGGAGCTGAAGCTGTCTTGCCAAGCGACTTGTTGCATGACTCGCCACGAGTCGCCAATTACGTTGAGACAGAAAACGAACTCGCCCGCCAGGACTCGGTCGATGCACTTGAGGAAGCAAGGGAGTTAGCCCTTGAGAGATCAGCAGTTTATCAGCAGGACCTGCGGCGATATCACGCACGCAGAGTCAAGACCCGGACTTTCCAGGAAGGAGACTTAGTGCTTCGCCTAGTCCAGAATAAGGAAGGGATGCACAAGTTATCTCCACCATGGGAAGGACCGTTCGTCATAAGCAAGAATCTGAACAACGGGTCGTACTATCTAATGGATGTGCGAGAGCCGGCAAGTGTAGGCAAAGGAGCTGATACAGCTCATACTCTAGATCCTTATGCAGAGGCAAAGAGGCCTTGGAACATAGCTCAGCTACGTCCATATTATACTTAAGTTGTAATAGATTCATGAGTTGAAAGGCAATGAGCCCAGTGAGCCATGCCTAGATGTAATCGAATTATTATGATCAAATGAAATAAAGCCGGCTTTTGTGAACATGAGTCCTTTAGTCGAGTCACCCAGTGAGTGCGCTTTGTTCTTTAAATTTTGATCATCAGGTTCTTGGGGGCTTGCTTTTCAGTGAAAAAAGTTAAGCTTAAACTCTTGGACCCGGCACAGTAGCCAAATTTTCCTAGTTTTCTCGCTGGTAAGTCAGATGCATCCTGCACAATATGATCTATCTACAGGCATGACTTGTTTCTTTCTCTTATGGATCCTCAGGAGCATATGAGTTCAGAACCTGTCAGCACAAACTGTAAGAGAAGTCATGCAGGGCCTACTTATTCATCAGTGAAAAACTAGACGGGTTATAAGAACCAAGCCGATTGGCACAACTTTCAAATAGCTAGACAAGCTCAGTTGTTTAAAGCACCAGTAGTGCATCATTACAACTCAAAAGAGCTAAACAAGCTCAATAGTTTAAAAGCACCAGTAGTGCATAATTACAAAGTTTCAATAGTAACACAACATTACATAATAATCAAAAGTCATTCAGAGGGTTGTCTTCTAGAGGAGCTGACTCCTTCGCCAGAGTCGAGGAGTCCTTCTTAGCAGGCGACTTGTCCTTTGCTTGAACAGCAGGAGTCGAGGAGTCCTTCTTAGCAGGAGATTTGCCTTGTGCTTGAGCAGCGGAGGAAGGAGCCGGCTTCAATGGAGGCTTGGTGGCGACTCTCTTCGTTTGAAATCCAGTACCCTTGGGACTCTTCATATGCTTAGCAAGCTCTGCTTGTTTCTGAGCGTCTCCAGAGACAGCTCTAGAAGGAGTGGGCGCAGCAGGAGTCTTCAGGGTAGGCTCGGCACTTGGAACAGGAGCCGCCGGTGACGATGAACTCGGACCGGCAGAAGAAGAGAATACACCAGATGGGTCCTGTGATGGGCGGCCAAAGTTTACTATCTCAGGAGTTACTGGAGCGACTCTCTTGTTCTCCAAATCATAATGATGAACCCATACCTCAGGGTCCATCTTATTGGCAATCTCACAAGCATATGGCCGCACCAACTTTTCTTCGGCTTGAAATCATTCTGAGTAAAAGGTTTGCCATCTTCATGCTGCTCAGGCTTCCCCATTGTAAGCATTGCTGGCTCAAGAACAGTGGGATAGTAGCTGTGGGCTAAGGCCAAGATCCTGATGGCAGATCTCCTCATGGAAGATTGTTTCCACAGACGCACATAGCCTGGTGCTCTGGACAACTCGTCCACCAGACGTTCAGGCTCTTTGGGGCACTTGCCTTTATGATTCAAATACTTGACCACAGAACGGGCTCCCTCTTGTAGCCCATGACAGTAATCAAGCATCTCAGATAGTTGTTTGCTTGTGGGCAATTTAAGCTTTGGGGAGTCAGCCCCTGCAGAAAGAAAATCAAGGAGTCATTGTCAGTTGAAAAGCAATTCAGAAAGGTGCAAAAGGAAGCAAGCAAAAGTCATAAACTCACCAAATATATGCTGACACATGGCACCAATGCCTTTTTTGCAAGTGTTGAACACAGCTTGTAGGTCAGTGTGTGCTTTCTGAGCAATCTTTTTGGCCTCAGCCGACTCTTTCTTTACCTGCTCCAGTTGAGCAGCCAAGGTCTTCAGATCCTTCTCAAGCTGAAGGGAGTGTTCTTTTTCGGCCATGGCAGACCTGGCACTGGCAGCTGCCTGGTCCTCAAGTTCTTTCATATCTCTCTTCATCTTGGAGACAATGCACTGCAATTACAAGTCATAAAGCACAAGTGAGCTCCACAAGTCAAATAAAGAACTCATGAGCTCCAAGTCGTCACAAGTTAACAACTTGGCGCTTGGGGGCTACTCAGGAGTCAATTCTTTCTATCAGAAAAGCAGGCATGAGTCCTAGTTGACAAGTAATAAGCTCCAAGTCGCCACAAGTTAGCAACTTGGCGCTTGGGGGCTACTGGCAGATCAGAATTTTTCATCAAGTTAAGTATGAGTAGAGTGGACATATTTGCAGCTCCAAGTCGCCACAAGTTAGCAACTTGGCGCTTGGGGGCTACTCGCAGAACAGAAATTCTTCTTCAAGTAAGGTATCAGTAAGTTACATATGTTGGTAGCTCCAAGTCGTCGTAAGCTGACAACTCGGCGCTTGGGGGCTACTCGTGCGAAAGTTTTTGGTCTAAGGACCCGACAGACAGTAAATTAGCAGCCCCGAGTCCTAATAGAGTTAAGGACTCAGTGCTTGGGGGCTACAGTGTGCAAATTTTTTCTATATAGCAATTGAGTTCAGTATCAAATCAAAGCACCTATCCTAGTCACAAGTCACCACAGACAGGTGCTTGGGGGCTACTGAGATAGGATGATGCCAGAAAAGCATGTAAGGTGTAGTCAGAAGAGCTTACTTCATGAACCATATGAAGAGACCTAAGAGCCGCTTGCTCGTCGTCCTTCAGCCTAGCAGCTTGATCGTTCAAGTCGACTGCTTCAGCATAAGCTTCGGAAAATGACATGTTATCTGCCACCCGAAGTCGACTGTAGTCAGTAGATGACTTGATCTTGATGGATGGAGAGGCTGTAGGAGTCGGCTTGACAGGAGCCGGCTGAACTTTAGGCGCAGTATCAGGAGTCGCAGCACCAGAATTGGGCTGGACTATTGTTGGAGTCGACGCCCGAGTCCTTGAAGGGGACTCGGGAATGGTTGGAGTCGTAGTTGCACCGGCAGATGCAGCAATGGAGGGACCTGTCCTCGTACTGGTTGTCTGAGAAGTCGATGGAGGGGCAGGTCCACGCCCAGAGGAGACATCAGCCATGCCTGGGAGTTTTGTTACCTTGGCACAAGGCCGAGCCCTGAAATATTCAGAGACAGAAATCAATAAACCTAGTGAAAGGAAAGATCAGAAGTCATACAACTGCAAGTACAGAGACAAAGGAGTCTTACCCAACATTGGTCTCCAGGTCAAAGGGGGCCTGAGAGTCTGAAGAGGGCATCGACAAACCAGAGTTGTAAGAGTCATCCTTTTGGGGAGGAGAGGTTGATTTCCGCTGGTGTGAGACTGGCAGAGGCTCAGGAGCATCTGCAGGCCCATCGGAACGCAGCTTCCTCTTCCTGGCGGCGATAACACTCTGCATGTGTTCTTCAGGCTTAGTGGGAGAGCGAGAGGACCCAAGGACTCGTGAGAGTGGTACCTTGGGAACAGCCTCTCGAGAGCCATTATTGTTCGAGGCTGGAGAGGACGAGGAGTGACTCCTAGCAGAGGACTCTGCAGATGGAGATGGTTGAGCAGCAGCAGAGGCAGTATCAGTTTGCCTAGTGGTGGGAGCCTCTGGAGAGGACTCGTCATCGTCGGTTTCTTCCACAATGGGAGCCTCTTGAGAGGACTCCTCTTCATCAGCATTCTCAGTTGGAGCCTCTGGCGAGGACTCCTCATCGGCAGCACCATCATCAGCGGGAGCCCCCTGGGAGGACTCCTCATCCGCATCATCAGTGTCTTCTGCCACAGTGGCTTGATCTGTGGCAGGGATCTCTTCTTCAGCTTCAGCCTCAGCCTCAGCTTTATTCTTAGTACCAGCTCCAGAGGCCGGCTTCCAGAAGGAGTCGGTGAGCTGCAACAGAGCCAAAGAAATGAGTTAGTAATTGACACAAGTGAAATTAAATTGAAAGTGAAGTGAAGTGCAGAGTGATACTTACATCAGGAGCTGGGTTGGTCGAGCAGAAGGGCTGGAGCCCGAAATGAGCTTGATCCTTCACCGGTTTCCCAGTCAACTTTTTGATGAGTCGACCAAGTTCGGGTCCATCAGACAGCTGCTCCGTAACTCGGAGGTCATCACCAGCGCATCTGGTATATGAGCAGATCAGTCGAGTCCTAGGACTCAGTGGCTGGATTCTCCAGGTCGTCCAGCAGCGGACCAGATCCATATTCTCCAAGTTGTGGGACAAGAGGGCCCGGATGCGAGTGATCAGAGACTCGACTCTCGGCCGGGCGGCCTCTGGGCATCTAGCTTTCATCAGAGGAGTCGCCCGAAGGCGTTCCTCAGAGAACAAGGGAAGTTTCGGTTCGTTTGCAGGAGAGGTGTCCTTGCAATAGAAGAAGGATTTCTGCCAGTCCTTGATGCGATTAGGAAAGACAGGTTTTGGGAAAACAGAGTTAAGGCGCCGTTGAAGAGCGACGGCGCCACATTGGAGAAGAGGGCCCCCAGAGGTCTCGGGCTGAGGGTTGCAGTAGAAGAGCTCAAGCCAGAGATTGATGTCAGGTTTAATCTGGAGGTAATCCTCACAGAGAACGACGAAATTGGAGAGGGTTAGAATGGAGTTGGGAGCTAGATCGTGAATCCGCAGCTCGTAAAGTTCGAGGAGCTGGCGGAAGAAAAGATCGCCGGGGGGAGAAAATCCGCGGAACAGGTGCTCCACGAAGACAACTACTTCACCCTTAGCGGGAGAGGGAACAATCTCATCCCCTGGGGCCCGAGCTTGAGCACTAGAGGGAATCAAACCTGAGAGCCTATGGGTCTTCAATTGCTCCGCCGAGACCACAGATCCACCCCAATCGGCGGAGATCGACCGCTTGGAAGAGGATTTTGCGGCGGCGGCGGCCGCGGCGGCGATGTCCACCGTCCTGCTTGACGAGGTTGCCTTGGCCTTTGATGTGGTCTTTGTGCGCTTGGGAGCCATGGCGTGCGGGCGGTGCGTGCTGGGCGCGGGAAGAGATGGGCGCGAAGAGAGGAAGGAGAGGTTTTGAGCTGAAGGGGCAAGTGAGGTTTAAGACCTAACCCTTCGCGATTTATAAAGGGGGGTAAAACCCTAGAAAGTTACAGAGTGGGTCCACAGTTAACTGTGGATAACGTTTCAGTAAAAACGTTCCAGTGGCTAACAGACAGATAAGAAATTATAATAGAGAAAGGTCAGAGTCACAGATATGGAAGGAGCCGGCTTGTCTCAGAATGACGAGTCCTGTGACAGTGAAATCAAGTTATCTAGTCCTTGTTTGCAAGCGTCACACCAGAACCCGGCCTGCTAGTACGAAGGCAAGAGTGGTGGCTTCAACAAGGGATAAGAGTGGACTCATTTTATATATGTATTATGTTTTTATGCAGGAATTCATCTTGGAGCTAGCAGCAAGCGACTTTGGAGCCATTGGCTCAAGTGGAAGGAGTTGACCCAGAGAGTCAAACCAGCAAGTTAGAGGAAGCCGCCAAGCTGCACCCAAGATAAATTCGGGGGCTACTGATGGGGGGATACTTTACAGGTAGGCCCATGGACCCGGAAAGTAGACCCGCCAAGACCAAGAAGGCCAATGCCGAGTCACGAGACAAGTCACATGGGCTGGGCTGGAGACAAGCCGACCAAGGCCCGTGTGGAGAAAGAGACTCGTCCAAAGGAGGAGTCCAAGTACAACCCGGAGTCTAAACTTGGAAGACCAAGACGTAGAGTAGGACTCCGTGTTCTAGTATGACTCGGTATAGCCTGTAATTCCAGAGACCCGGCAGCCTTTATAAGCGGGGTCCTGGATCGTAGTAAGCTAAGCTTCAACCAGTAGAGAGAAACCCTAGCCACCAGAGAGAAGTCGCCGGCTCCTGAGTTGTAGGGAGCCGGGTCCTTGTAATCGAGATACAATCAAGAGCAATAACATAGAAGCAGGAAGTAGGTCTTTACCTCTAATCAGAGGGGCCGAACCTGGGTAAATCCTTGTTCCTTGACGAGATTAACCGTTCCCACGTACTTCGATCACCAATGGCCCCAGAACTCATCTTCCCGGAGGAAGAACTTGCCGTGACAACCCCACGACAGGTTCCCTAGAGCTTGTTCCTCTAGGGCACGTTGGTACCCTAGACGGTTTGATTTCTCGGAGTCTTGGTGGCTTACGGGATTTGTTGGGAGCCTCCAATTGTGGAGTGTGGCTCAACCTTGTTGCTTCGGAGCTTTGGTAGCTACGAAGATATTGCCGGGAGCCATCAATTGAGTCGTGGTGTGTGCCCCGGCCTTGGGCATCGAGTCTTGGCGGCTTGGTGCATTTGGTGAAGACCCTCCAACTTGTGGAGTGAGCTTCACCCTTGTAAAGGTTCTAGTTGTCAACCTCAACGGCAACATAGTGACAAGTGCCTCGCCACATTGGTGGTAAGACACAACGGAGATACGGTGTGCCATATCAAGGCTACTCGGTGCTTCACATTGGTGAACACCGCGCCGCTCCAACGGAGACTAGCTTCCATTGGGAAGTGAACTTCGGGATAAAATCATCGTCCCCAAGTGCCTCGGTATTTCTATCCCGAGCTTCTTACTTATGCTATTTACATTGTGATAGACATTAAGCTTAAAGTCATATATCTTGCTATCACCTAGTTGATCATATTGCTTAGCATAAGTTGTTGGTGCACATAGGTGAACCTAGCTAGTTTAGGTTTTGGCTTGATAAATTAAACGTTAGTTTTATTCCGCATTTATTCAAGCCTTAACCGTAATAATTTTAAATCGCCTATTCACCCCCCCCCCCCCCTCTAGGCGACATCCGTGTCCGTTCGTCTTGGCCGGGGTGATAGAGTCCTCCGGGTCGGCGTATGCGCAGGACCCGGGAATGAGATAGCGGCTGACGGCGTGGCAGCCCCCGGGCTCTTGGCCGGGGTGGTAGAGTCCTCCGGGTCGGCGTATGCGCAGGACCCGGGAATGAGATGTCGGCTGACGGCGTGGCAGCCCCTGGGCTCTTGGCCGGGGTGATAGAGTCCTCCGGGTCGGCGTATGCGCAGGACCCGGGAATGAGATGCCGGCTGACGGCGTGGCAGCCCCCGAGTCCGCGGCTCGGGGTGTTGTAGATGTGCGTCCGGGTCTGCGGAGCCGGCTTGGCGGCTGCTTGCCTCTGGGTCTCTTGGACCGGAGGTCTTTGGCCTTCTGCCGGTTGGCGGCTATTGCGCTTCCGAGCTCCAAGTTGTGAGTGATGGCGATGATGACGTCGAGCCCCCGAGCTTCGCGGTGTGGGCGATGGTGGTGACGTGCTACCGAGGTTCGCGACGGGGGCGATGATGATGTCGAGCCCCCGAAAACCCAGCTGCGAATGGAGCCGGTCGAAGGGGCAGTCAGTTGGAGGAGCTGGTCGGCTTGGGGATCCACTAGCCCCCGAAGCTGTCGAGATCCTGCAGCGCCAGCGGGAGCGCCTCGGCAGGTTCATGCAAAAATAGTGATGCAAGAAAACAAAATTAGTCACCAGATCTCGGTACATAAATTATACGGTAAAGCTTTTGGTGGATTTCTATGCCGACTCGCTTTGGTCCGAGCCTTTTAGATCACTCGTGTGCATTTCACCATCCCGGCTTGTGCTCTTTGCCGGCTGGTCGTCTGGCGATAGTTTCACTTGTTGTGTGGTTGAAGAAGAGGTGCCGCAGTCTAGAAGCCGAACTGGCCAGGGACAGCCGACTTGCTAGGCCGGCCTGATGGACAAATGCAGTTGGAGCCGGCTAGTTCTCCTTTTTCTATTTTGGAAGTCAACCCGGCCGGCTCCTTCTTTTTTTATTTTTTTCAGCCGGCTAGCCGACTCCTCTTTTTTCTTCTTTCTTTTCTTCTTCTCCAGCCGGCCCGTTCCCCTTTCTTTCCTAGGCAACGACTCGACGGGGCTGCACGCAGAGAGCCAGCCGGACGGGCCGATGCTCGGAGGCGCAGCCGGAGGAGTGATGCGGGTGCGGTCGGGTGCTGGTAGGCACGAGGCCGGACAGAGCCGGACGCGGCCAGGCGCGGCAGGCGGAGCGACATGCGCGGCGCGGGAGCCGGCCTGGGCTGGATGGCGCGCGGAAGAGGCGAAGCGGAGGCGCGGAGCTGGTGCGGCGCAGCCGGCCATGGCCACAACGGAGGCGGCAAGGCGTGGGTTGGCCGGAGCCAAAGCCGGCGGCGGGGACGGCCTGCGGAAGCGGCAGAGCGTGGCGGAGCCGGCACGGAGCGGAGGGGACGATGCGAGGCGCAACCGGCCTAGGCGGGGACGTGGTGGAGGCAGCCGAAGCCGGCGGTGGGGACGGCCACGGAGCCGGCGGTGCGCGGGAGCCCGAGGCGTGCTGGAGGCGCGCAGCTGCGCGAGCGGAGCCGGCCGGTGGTGGAGAGAAGGCAGAGGCGTAGGAGCTCAGCTTGGGCGCACGGGGCCTGGGAGCCGGCTTGCTGGGGCGGAGCCGGATGCATCCGCGGAGGCATGCTGGAGTCGAGGCGACGATGGCTCGCGAAGAGGAAGCTGGCCGTGGCCGGAGACGAAGCCGGAGGCGGCCTGAGCCGGGGCGAAGCAGACGGGGCACGCGGGAACCGGCCCACCGGGAGGCCGAAGCCGGGCTGGCGCGGCCGTGGAACCGCACAGGTGGAGAAGGCCGGACCTGGGTGAGCGACCGGGAGCGCGAGGTCGACGACGAGTTGGGGCCGAAGGAGAGGCCGGGCGCGGCCAAGCAAAGGGCGTAGGCCTGGAGGCGGAGAAGCTGCAGCAGGTGGACGCGGGCGAAGGGCGCGCACGTGGACGGCCGCGCGGGCGCGGCCGGGCAGCATCGGAGGCTGGGCATGTATGTGGAGGACCAGGCGCCTTGGATCTCAGGTAGCAGGTCGCGGACGGCGAACTCGCGTGGGGAAACTGATCTTGACGCGGAAGAACTTGTCGACGTGGGGACGCTCGCGCGGAGACGCGCAGGTGGAGGAGCGCGGGCTCGAGGCCGGAGCGGAGCAACACGAGCGGACGCGAGCGTCGAGGGGAAGCGCGGGTGTGGGCGTAGACGCTTGGGGAAGACGAGCTCGCGCGGGGGAGCTTGACGACGCGGAGACGCGGAGGAGCACTAAGGTCGACGTGGACGTGTCGTAGTTGAGGGAGACGAAGACTTGACGATGGGAGGACGATCTCGACTCCTTTGCTCCTGATTCTTCCACGATCCTGACGCGGATAAAGCTTGTGGCGACGGAGACGACAATGAAGATTGGTCCCGCCGAGAACGGAACTCCGCTCGTCGCTTGCCCCACGGTGGGCGCCAAATGTCGTGGTGGGTTGCACGGCATATCCATCAGAGATGGAAAAGATTGTGGGGCAAGGCGGCGATGGCGTTTCCGGCGGGATTGGGCACAAGCACGGCAAGAACACACGCAATGTACCCAGGTTCGGGGCCCTCTGGTGGAGGTAACACCCCTACGTCCTGCATGTCTGATGTATATCATGGCATAGATCTCGGGCTACATGGTTGCTCCTTGAGCTGTGTTTGTCTCTCTAGCTAGAGGAAGAAGAAGGGGTAGGTGGGATGAGAAGATCCTCCACCTCCCAAGATATCTATCTAGGGTTTTCCCTCTGTTCCCTCTCAAGGGCTCCCTGGTGCACCTTATAAAGGGGATGCCCAGGGGACAAAGGGGGTGGCCCATTAGGCCCAGCTAGTACTACTTAGGGCAGCCTGGAGCTTCCAGCCGGACGGGCTGCCTGGAACTCCAGCCGGACGGGCTGCCTGGAGCCTCCAGCCAGCAGCTTGCTTGATCTTCGTGGTTTGCTTTTCTTGTTCTTTTATTGAGTCGTGGACTTTGGTATACCCGGGGGTCACTCCCCCGACACTCGTGCCCAGGAACAAAAGGGGTCATGGACCCACTATCTAGCATAAATACCCTCTCTTGGAGATACACCCAATCACTTGGCCAAAGTAACTACGCACATCGGAGAGCATGCAAGAACATAAATTACTCATATAAGAATTACAGCAAACACATCACATAGCATTACAATAATCGATCTTGATCATGTTAGGCAGCTCACAAAATCATAAGACATGAAGCACAAGAGAGAGAGACTACCAAATAGCTACTGCCATGGACCCGTAGTCCAAGGTGAGACTACTCACAAATCATCCCGGAGGAAGGCATGACGATGAAGAGCCCTCCGGGATCGATCTCCCCTCCGGCAGAGTGTCGGGATCAGCTTCAGATTGGACCCCGAACTAGGGTTTTCGGTGACGGCGCGTCGGGGTCGAGTTTTTGGAAAATAATGGCCGCCTCGATGTTTGTAGGGTAAAAGGCAATTTATAGGCGTCGGAGGGGGCCGAGGTGAGGTCCCACGGGCAGGGGCGGGCCCCACCCGTGGGTGACCCCCAGGCCGTGGCAGGGGGGCGCCTCTGCCCTGTGGGCCTTCCCTCCGGATCTCCTTCGGACTGGTACTTCGTCATGGCAAATAAAAATTCTCCGTAAATTTTCGTCCAATTCCGAGAATATTTCCAGAAGTAATTTTCTGAAACAAAAAGACAGCAAAAACAGGGAACTGGCACTTGGCATCTTGTCAATAGGTTAGTCCGACAAAATGCATAAAATGATATAAATGACAGTAAAAACATGTGACAATATCACAAAACTAGCATGGATCACTCAAAAATTATAGATACGTTTGAGACGCATCAACCATCACTTCAGCTATCTCGACAGTGTACTGCGCCATGACAGAATATTGTTGGCTTCTCTCAGACTCCTCGCCCTTCTGTACTCGATCTCTGCATCTGAGCATGCCTGACCAGGAGGAGCTTTCTTCCTCACCTCTATGGGTTTTAGAGATATTTCGTCCCTAGACCCTAGCCTTACTGAAAGGAGGACAATCTTTGGTGCTCGCGTCATCGTCTGACAGATGTCCCCCTTTTGTTCCTGAGACAAGAGGAAATGAGAACAATAAGATCTCAGAAACATGAACGGCAACATATCTAAGGTATTGCAAATCAAAATCTTGGTATAGTCGTATGTCGATGAAAGAAACATATTCGAGTTACTAAATAACTATTTTGCGCAGCAGTTTGCGAAGAAAATCAAAATCTTGATTATATTCCAGTAATGCCAAGCTTTGGATGAAACAGTGCATTCAGTGCAGAACGAATTCGCACTGGGTAACCTTCCCTGCCTTCAAACAAAAACATGTCAAACTTTTTGTTCCAAGAACTAAGATGTCAAGAATCATGAGGAGGACTCCCGTATTTTTCATTTTAGGGAGAATCCCCCTTTCTCTTGGCTCGCCCCTGTGTCGCCTAACCCTAGGCATCACAAGCCACCCCTTCTCCCGCTCCCTTCCCTCGCCACTGCTAGGATCGTCGTCGGGCAATGCCTAGGAGTTGACGGTGATGACAGGGCCCTCTCCTTCGCATGGTGGTGACGGGCCTCCCTAGCGGTAGTCCGTGGGGTCTCGGCGGCACGGTACTGCAATATCCTAACGACGAGTGAATCACGGCAGCGACGGTGGGTGCGACGTCCTTGCTGTCGTGATCATGAGCTCGGGGCTCACTCACAGCCCATGTGGGCCATATGAGCTGGGTCCATCGGCATCAAGTGGGCGGTGGCACCACGGTGGTGTTGACGGCGAGTTGGATGCCCACTATCCAACAAGGTCCGATGGTGGTCATGGTGGGCTGTGGTCCGTGCCTTCCCTTGCACTGACGACGTGTTGCGGCTTTTCTCTCGGCGGTGGTGTGGCCATATGTTGATTGCGTCGTTTGGTTCAGCTCGACATGGGGTCGACGATCGGGTCAGGGAGAAATTCATGCTTTTGTTGATGATGACGAGACCAGCAGGTGTCGTCTCCCTCCTTGGAGGCGTCATCACGACCTCGATTGTTCGAGCACCGGGGGAACCCTAAATCCGACTGGTCTCATCAGGCAGCGGCAACACCACGGTGTCGCTCCCTTCTTGAATGCACTTGTCTAGGTTGCTTGTGGAGTTCTCGAAGCAGCAGACATAGTCAGTGTTGGCAGCCGCTAAGAGCGTGTGCCTCTGAGGTGTTATGTACACATTGGTGGGTGCTTCGTAGTCAGCTTTCCTCTGGTCTGTTCGGGTCCTAATGTTCACTCACCGACTCTTCTAGGCGCATTTTTTTTCGAAATGGATGCGGTCTTGTGGGTTTATGGCTCTGTGTTTCGAACGGTGCAAGGCGAGCCTTCATCGCCGGGAGGAATGGGGATAACATCATAACATTAACACTAAGGATGGCAATTTTACCCATGGGTACGAGTGTCTGCGGGTACCGTACCCGTATGGGGAGGGTATAGGTACATTTTTATACCCATAGGTAGTACTCATACCCTACCCGCCAAGTCGTGGGTAGGTTATGGGTACAGCCTTGTACCCGTCGGTACACCCACACTCTACCCGTTTATACTGACATATAGACTCTACTCGGTTGACTTACTAGAGTCTAGATATGATCATGAGATTATGATTTCTAAAGTTAGATAATTGTCATGTATTCATCTACCTGTTACTGATTTGATATAATTGATTTTTTGTCAAATGTGCTACCAACGAATATAAAATTGTGAATAATTTATGTACTATTTGATCTACCCAATACCCGCCGGTATGGGTATATTTTCATCCAATGGGTAAGGGTATGGGTAAAATTTTGTATCCATAGACTATATGGATATGGGTATGGTATTGCTCTACCCTATTAACACCCTAACGGATCACTTCTTGCTTCAGAATTCGAACTACTCTAGCAGATTGGGAGCAACATCTCAGCAACACCATTTCATTTCATTTCATTTCATTTCATTTCTCCTGCTAACGATTATAGAGTGTCTACAAAAGATGAACATTGTAATTTTAAATAGAAATACAGACTGGTCATCACATATCCAGAAGCACAATCTGGCAGTAGAATCCCCAGATATATGTAGTACAGGCTACTCTTCAGACTACGGATTACTTCTAACACAGCTCGAATCGATGCACACTAGGCTAAGGAAACTCTGAAACTGATCCTGGATACTAGGGGCACCATCACTGCAGCTGTCTCGACAGTGTACTGCGCCATGACAGAACGCTGTTGGCTTCTCTCAGACTCCTCGCCCTTCTGTACTCGATCTCTGCATCTGAGCATGCCTGACCAGGCGGAGCTTTCTTCCTCACCTCTATGGGTTTTAGAGATATTTCGTCCCTAGCCTTACTGAAAGGATGACAATCTTTGGTGCTCGCGTCATCGTCTGACAGATGGCCCCCTTTTGTTCCTGAGACAAGAGGAAATGAGAACAATAAGATTTCAGAAACATGAACGGCAACATATCTAAGGTATTGCAAATCAAAATCTTGGTATAGTCGTATGTCGATGAAAGAAACATATTCGAGTTACTAAATAACTATTTTGCGCAGCAGTTTGCGAAGAAAATCAAAATCTTGATTATATTCCAGTAATGCCAAGATATAACAGACAGGTTGGGTTGAAAAGTCAGGACATTACCTTTGAATATATCCAGGTGCACTCCATTATGTGTTGTGCCGCTGGAAATCTGGTCTGCTGACTTCTTTGGGCTTGTGATCTGTTTTACATTGAACACTGACTTATCCATCTTATCCATGGCCGGGATCTCGTTAGACAGATCGTTAGCATGGGCACTGTTTCCGAATGGGGATATGCTAAATCCATCATCAACGGCATCTGGTATTTCTGCATAATGCTGAGTTGTAACGATCTCGTCGGCACTGAATCCAAAAGATGCTCGGTAAGCTTCAACCTCATCAGCATCTTGTTTGTCCCTTGAAACACTAAGCCTGCCACCATTATAAGGAAATGACTGTTGAGCCTGATCGAGGTAGAACTGAGCAGATGCAGCTGGACGGAAAAAGTTGCTATCTAGCAGATAGTTTCTTGAGGCAGCTGAATCAAGCCCAAAAATGTTGGACGGTGATGTCCTGGAATACGGTGTATCACAAGCAGATCTGGAAGTCTTCCACTGTGCAGTAGGGACCTCTTGCTCAGGAATGGGAGAAGCAATGGAATACGGCGTGTCACAGGCGGACCTAGATGTCTTCCAATGTGCAGTGGGGACATCTTGTTCAGGGATAGGCGAGGAAAGACCTGTCCTTGGAGTTACTGACGCAGGTGATATGAGACTGCTAGAAGGGCTCCCTGGGTAATAAGATCCCTGGAATCCTGAACCGCCAGAGTATGAGTAATGCATGTTTTGCTCCTTGCCAGCAGCTTTGAGACCCATAGATGATGAAAGAAACCTAGCATATGGAACATCTGGAGATGATGGAGTGGTTGCATGAGCTAGTTCAGGGGGAGGGGTCAGTGGGGCTGTGGAGGGCTCAGTTGTGTAAGTTGAAAACGCTGTTGGAGGTGAGACAAGCTGAGGTTCATTGGCATATGGTCCAACAGCGAACATATTAGATGTTGGACCAGGAGAGTTTGCGGATATTGACAGGAAGCAATTAGGTGACTGAGCAGTCGAAGGGAGTGCAGAGTTTGAGAAGGATGCTGGCGATGATGGTGGAGCAAGAAGAGATAAATTCATAGCCCCATTTTGGTTGGAATTTCCACCAGATTGGCGAACATTTCCACGGTTGGTGGTCCCATCAGACATACGTGCTGCAGGGACTATACGCCTACCACCCTTCTGTGATCCGAAACATGACAAGCCAGAAAAACAGCCAGCCCATCTGCCCTGCTGTTAAGAACAGAGAAACATGTATTTATCAGTGCAAGTACATGATTTTGACTGTTCATAAATGGAAATAAAAAACTATGTTCCTAAGTATTGATAAAGGTACACAACACGTAATCAACAGATGAACTAGTTTATAGTTGAAAAGAAAATGAACTAGTTCGGTCAACCATGAAGCTGCACATGACTATTGAAATATGTAGAGCAAAAGGACCATTTCTTCATTATAAACCATGCAAACGAACTTCATAAGCATAAAATGCTGTCGAACATAGAACATGTAAATTCTAGTATGAGTCGCGAGTCACCACATCTCACAGGAATCTGAAGAAACTTCAAACGGGAAAAGATCCTAGCATCAAAAGCACCAGAGTTTGTGCTTCTATCATACAGTAGGCCTTTCCAGAGTCAAAAGCTACTTTGCCCCTGACCTCAACTCTAGATAAAATGTGAATATAAGGACAGATCCATCAGTTATATAGTTTAGGAGTACAGTACAGGCTACGAACGCCAAACAGATAACCAGCAGAAGCCGAAGCTATCAGTCCGCACTATCTGTGAAAGCAATGAGAAAGCAACATACTCCAGGTGATGCTGCAGCAGGACAAGGTATGGGTCTTTGCAGAATTACTGAACTAGTACCAAATGGATGCAATTCAACATGGACCAGCAACAGCAGGAAAAGTCAATTTGGCTTATTACGCATAGCAGGGAGCAAGCAGTTAGTGCTACTAAAGCAAAATTGTTGGGGGTAAAGATGCCCCAGTTGCAAGTTGCAGCAACTAGTGGCCAGTACAGTTCGTACATAGTACGCAGTGGCTGTGCTCATCTAGATCGGCAATGCCTAGCAATTCCTGGTACTGGTACACAAATCTGAATCAAGCAGCACAAAAAAAGTACCTAAAGCTTAAGTGATTGCGTGCACAAGAACATGTAAGCGTATATACCCTATCCTGTTGTAGTTGCTGGGAGTGGAATCTGGCGTCGGCCGAACCGACCGCGGCCGCGGCAGCATTGATGCCAGCTGCGCCATTCGCCGGCCTGGGCCTGGTGGTGCTGCCGCCGCCGCCGCCTGTACTGCTCCCTGGTATAGCCATTTCTGATTGAGCCCGCGGTTGCTTCCGATCACATTCACCGTAGCCCCGGCAAGGTTCCTCTTACGGATCCAGAGATCCTACCTGTTTGGGAGGAAACTAGAAGCAATCAGGATCCAAATCGGGGGCGGTAGCATGCCGATGGTGCGCCCAATTTTTGTTGAGGTTAGTTTGAGCTTAAGTTATCACTGGATGGTTAGACGCTCATACCTCAAAAACCAAAGTCCGAGATTGCGGACGGGTTGGAGACTGCAGGGACGCGATGACGTAGAACGAGGACGGCGATGGCGGGGACGCGCGTGAGTGCGTGGGGTGTGTCGCGTCGGCGGTGGTGCTGAGACACGGCACGGCGGCAGCTCGACTACAGGAGAGATTTCATGGCCGCATTGGGTCAGATTGGAGCTTGGGTAGGCCACGGAGAGGGAGAGGGCCAGAGGGGGGTGAGGGGGAGAGGAAAGGTACGGGATGGTTGAGAGGACAAGTCGCTGTGGAAGAGATGGGCTCTGAGTGAGGAGTGAGGATGGAGTGTGTAGATTTGATTATATAAAAGGAAACCAAAATTGCTTTGAGTCCACGGGTGACGAACGATTATCTCTTTCTCCTTAGACTGATTTTAGGGTCTACTTGGAGTGGAGGAATCTCATACAATTTTGGAGGATTCTATGCATATGAACCTTTTCTATTGAACTCCCTTGGATCATAGGATCGATGCACGAAATTTCTATATAATTATTTGCATGCCTCGATTTCATAGGAATCTCAACTCTCAAACCTCAATTTATTTTTTCTTNATACATACACTCAGAGTGTTACTTGATGTCTTCAATAGTTAGTAACTTGCATTGTTTTATCATGCACTACTTCTGCTGAAAAAATGTTTTAAGGGAAAAAAATACAGTATTTAGAGCCACCTTAACTGCCAAAATACCTGTAATAACGATCCAATAGGTAAGAAATGTTGAAGTATGCATCTGTTGTAATTTATGCCATGTACCTGGCTGGGTGCTTGATCGCCTACTTCTACTTGATTTTCGTTGCATATTCTTCAGTTTGTTTGCTGACCATTCTGTCATCTTGTAGGTATGGTGGCAGCACTAACCAATGAGAGTGCAACCAGCAAGTCTGTTTACTTTGCACTTTGTACATCTGAAATGATCTACATCACCCACCTTCTGGAAGAAGAACCCGAAAAGCTTGCTGGACCATTATTAGCTGACACTTATGTCACATTGTTGAAAGGTCGTAATGCTTGGTATGGGCATAGGTTGGCTAAAGGGGAGCTGACTCTGGAAATGGGTGATAGCATAAAAGGCAAAGGGACAATCCAGGTTTGCCCTTTTCATTTTGATTGTTATCTGAACTGTCAATTGCTGAGGCAATGTGCCTCATGGCATACTAAATTTTGTAATAATTCATTTCAGGGTGTCTCTGCAGTGATGCATTTTATCAACTTCTCAGTCAGGATAGTTTGAGTGTAATGCATCCAGAGGCCAACAAATCTGTTGCGCCAGTTGAGATGTGCCCCATCTTGAAAACCCTATATAAAATTTTGATCAAGAGGTAAGAATTCTTATTCTTTTTCATGATATAACATCATATCAAAATCCTTTTATAACTAGTTCAAATAGTTTTTAAGCAGATTATTTGGATTTATGTATTCTTTAACAAGTACTGTAACTACCTCAGACAACAAAACAGTTCATCAAAATAGGCGTACATTTGATTCTTTTGGTCGATTGCTACTCCCAGTATCTGTGTTGCTATATTGTATGCTACGGAGTAGTAAAGGTTTGCAGCCATATAATGTGTCGATTTGTCTACTTATGTGCACAGGGAACTTCCTACTGAGTCGATTCTTCAGGCTATAAGAGACGAGTCAATGTATGATCCACGTGAAAGAATTGAGATGGCGCAGGGCCACTCACTTTACCGACCATCTATTCTTGGTCTACCAAACAGAGATGCAAACGCCTAGACAGATTCTCCTATCATTTTCCTTCTTCCTATTAGCTGTTAGACATTTTCGAGGATTTATGTGCTATTGTGCACTGCTGCTGTTGTTGTAAATTAGTAAGTTCATTAAGATATTCAGTTAATTAACATTTTAAAGAAGTGTTGAGCGTGTTATTAGCTTGTCACACCATCAATTGTGTATATAGAATGATTTAATAAGTCAACTTAATATAGTATATCATATTTTAGATGGAGAAAGGGTATATGTGTTTCATATGGTGTACCAACTTTGTACAGATATTCTGCGTTTGTTATGCATGATGTGTCCTCCAATCTTTGAACAGCTTTGTTTACCTGCTCGAACAGGTGTGGTGTAAAACTGCATTTTTATCATTTCGATGGTTTACCAAACGGCAACATGGACTCTAGTTTTCAAAACTGGGGCTTACATGCTGTGCCGAATATCTGAAAGTGCAGAAATCTGTGGTGTCCAAGATAGACAAAAAGCTGCTTTTATGCATGCCTCCAGTTCTGCAAGTGTTGTGGTGAGCGAAACCTGTTCATTGTCTATGTGCACTGTGACTGTGAGTCTGTACAAGTCCAAAGGTACCGAAAAAAAGCTTTGCTTCTCCAACCTTCAGGACACTGCCTCTATGGGACGGATCACCGAAGATGCCCAGCATTCCAGTCCAGTGCTTCTGACTTCTGAGGAGGCGCCTGTGGCAGTGCCAGAGGAGACGATCTAGGTTTTCTAGAAATTTGCTCCTTTTTGGTTGGAAACCGTTACTTTTCAGTTAAAAGTTATTATTTTCAGCTTGTGTTTATGGCAGTTGAGAGATTGATTTCTTGGTTGAAATCTGCTAGTTTATTGGTTGAAAGTTGTTGATCTCCTAGTTAGAAACTAGGAAAAATAAACTAGCAGATTCCGTTAGGAAAAATAAACTAGCTTTATTTCTCTGGATGCTAACGATGGATGGTCAGCTTCGATTTAGTAGTTGCTGCGTGGGTTATGTGTTTCCATGATTTTTTGCTTTATCTAACCAGGGAGGGGAATCACATGGACTTATGTTTGGGGATGGGTTAGGACTGTAATTTTTGGCGCAAGGTGTCCATCAGTAGTGTTCTGGTTCATTGTTTGGTGTAGGTTTTGTAGTTTGTTATCAGTAGCTCAATATCGAATTCAGAGTACATGCCTAAACTGTGTGATGTGTTTCTGAGGGTTTGAGGCACGGGGTGTGGCATGGAATGGCGACTGTTGTGTGAGGTTTTTACTGAATTTTCTGTCTGCAATGTACTGGTGTGTGGCAGTGTGGGTACTGAACTTTTTTATGAAATGAATTTTGTGGGAAACTCAGCTTTCTGAAATCATAAGCTTAAGGGGTTAGGGTGGTGTTTTGAATCATAACCAAATTTTATCATTAAAATAACACATAACTGCAATTTTCGTTTTCTGACAATACATGACTTTTCATAGCATTATGACACTAACTTCAGAACATGGGAACACGATAGTGATGCGGTCAAATGCTTCTTTATCATGGAAAGTCATGATCCTGTTAAGTCCGTCTTGTATTCTAGTCACTGCAGGAAATTGCTCTTTTGGTATATTTCCGTTGTGTCACTTTCATCTTCTAGTAAAGGACCAGGTTGCATATTTGTTAATGCAATCATTTTTCGCATGTCATATGCAGACCACACCGGGGATCTGATTGTCTTGGCGCCAGCAATAGCGAATGGAAGAGCTTCTCCAGCGACAATGATGTGAGCTTTTTCCCGTTGCTATTTATATTTTTACCAACCTCTATTATAATTTCTTCTTCTTATGTTTTGCAGAACATGGAGTACCAATCAAGGGATAAGTATGTCCTTGCCGAAGAAGCTAACTTTTGGTAGAAGCTAATTCTAGCTTCTCACGTTCAACTTTCGTCAGAAGCTATTTCTATTCTTCAGTTCTGAATGGTTTAGTATGATTGTTTGTCTTGGATTCAAGTTGTCTTAATATTTCTGTTCTTCAGTTCTGAATGGTTCTAAGAATTTTGATCCTGATTTTTTTTCTTTTCATTTCAGTCAGTCACTCGCTTTCTCTTTCTTTTCCTCGTTTATTTATTATTTTGATTTATCTTAATCTGAACTTTTCTTTATTTTCTTGTGACAGTTTGGTATGATATGTTCTCTTTCTCGCTTTCTCTTTTCTCGATTTATGTTAATTAGTCTCTTTCATTTCATTTCAGTCAGTTATTTTCTTTCTATTTCTTTTCTCATTATTTGTTTTCTCTTTCTTTTCGTCAGTTTCTCGCTTTTTCTTTATCTTCATTTCGTTTGCTAAAGCGTCTTCATTCTCTTTTCATTTCTCGGTCCTCATCCTCTTTTTCTTTCTCAGTCCTCATTCTCATTCTTTTTCTCAGTCCTTCATTTCTTTCTTTCTCCTCTTGTTCCTCGGTTTTTATTCTTCAGTAATACTTAGTGTATGTTTCATTTATGAGTATGTACTTTATAGTCTTTCTTATTTGTTTTCTCAACTTTTCTGGTCAGTTTCTCGCCTTTTCTTTCTTAAGTTTATGTTTATTACTCTCTTTCATGTTTTCTTTTATTTCTCTTTAATTTCAGTCAGTCATTTCTTTCTACTAGTAATGTTGCACGTGCAATGCACGTATTAACTAATGTACATAATTTTAGTATGTATTAAAATAACTAAATCTTAACAAGAATGCCAACCAAATTTGATGCGTACAAATAATTTGTGAGTCAAATAATCATGTATTTGCAAAATAAAAATCTGGAAGGCACGATTGTCAAGCGAGTTCCCAAATTATATTGTACACCTCGCTGTAAAATAGTATTCCCTTGTTTATAACTGTAACGGTTGATATATTTACAAGTTCAATGTTAGAGAGGCGTTGAATAACATATTCAGTTCTCAAAACTTACTTACTAATACCCTGGTGAATACTTCATGCAACCAAAACCGACTATTACAAAATCAAACCAGCCCAGTCGGTTGATACAATTAAACCAGCTGCAACTAAAAAAAAGGGCACTGAGAGAGGAGCTTGTCCTGCTAGCCTCTGGCCATGCCTCACCCCTGATCTGATGCACCTCATCGTCATTCTGTTTATGCCATTGCTTGAAACCGCCGCGGAACTTCTGCTTCAGGTCATGTGTACCTCACTGCATGCATCTTGTCAAGTTCTTATTGGACTTGCCGACGCCTTTTAATGTATTGTTGAAACTTTCTAAGCTCTTCACATGGGGAAAGCAAGATTCAATTTGCCGAGTCTCCATTACCGTAGCAGTACATTCACCAAATTAATAAGGAATACATTACCAACTCACCTCCACAGCATCTACAAACGACATCACAAGGAAGCAAAACTGAGCAGCTGCATACCACTACCCGCTAGTGATGGAAGATATAACTCTAAAACGCACACTTGCATAGTCTCCACATCTCATCAACCAAAAAAATGTCTGTCGGCTAGAGCAAAAAATGGTTGGACAATCAACTCTCTTCTTCCTCTGGTCTGGCAGTATGACAAAACTGAAAAGTAATTCACCATAAGAATTAATCGTATCTATTTTTATAGCCTTAATTAGAAGTGACATCCACGTAAAAACTTAACTATCAATAATTTGATCTTTATGGGTGTATCACCCCCATATAACATCATCAATGGAAAAATAAAATTGTTCTCATTTGTTTAATGAACGAAACTGATGTTACTTCTACAAATGAACGTGCAGATATATCAATATAAAATGGCATACTTTTCATCCACATGTGAAAGGTGACCAAGAGATATATCTAGACTGATACAACAGTCAATAATCAGAGGTGTAAATTAAATGTTGATCTGAAAAAATAGCATACCTTGGACTCTTGCTCTTGTTGTGCTCAATAAAATCGGTAAGTTCAGTACCATCATCATTGTGTTTATGCTCGTGTGTAACCTGAAACGAACATATATCACCATAAAAACAATTGAGCTGAAACTACTTTATCATAACTATCTTTTCTCTTGGAAAATGGATACATAGTTGGCCAAGAATCTTCCCAGCATCACATAAGTTCTTAATACATGCAAATTATATAAAACAAATTGGAAGCTTAAGTTAATAAGTCTCACTGGCTACAATTATTGGGGCTTATAGTACAATAATCTAGGATTATATGGTAAGCACAATAAAGTTTGACCTGCTTGGTAAAGCTACAGCTGCAAGAAGCCATCAACCAAGGATGAAGAATAAGCTACAAGAGAAGAAATAGTGAGCATTTGAAGTACCTCAACCCTTATAGTCAACAATTCCAGGTCCTCTCTCATTTCGGCAATCATTCAAAGAATACCATATCCCAAAGAAAATCGGGTATCTGTTGATAGGTATAATCATGTCCAATATATTTTTAGATGAACAATACAAATGTTTCAGCGGGTAGTCCGATGAACTGAATAAAATTACCTGCAAGGAATAGACAAATATATAATCAGTAAAATATCCATGGACCAAAACGGCAGTAGAACCAAAAGATCTTTGTGAGCAAATGCGCCTCAACATTTTGTTTTGCTAACAACCTTCAATTGTCATATCTCTCTATACGGTCTATTTAAATTTCCATTCAAGTCTGCCACTTCTGATTGTTATTTCCAACTTAAGAACATCTCCAGCTAGCTGTAAAGATATAGGTATTACCGTTCTTCCATGTACATCATGATCCGACTCCAAAACACTGTCAACACAGATTGATCTAAAATTTGTAACAAATTAATCTCCAATGAAGCATCCTGGCACACCTAGTCCTTCATGATCACATAATTAGCTATAGTTATCTTATGAAAATGCTTGCTGATTTTTCTGCACATAAACCAATGAAGTGTCACTAAAAGCTCGAGCAATATTACTGAAGATCTTGATTATTTTCTCAAATCAGATACAGTGGAGACATACGAATTACCTCAGCGATTTGAGCCTGCCATGAGGGCGTTGGGACTGTAACCAGAGCCATGGAAGATGCGGCTCGCTGCTCGAATCACAACAATTACGACTCCTTAGTCCTTTTCATCATGTACAAATAAGACAATCAAGGAAAAGTTTTGGGGTAGCAACGATATCTTTTCCTAAGTATTAATGCGTACATACAATAAAAATCAGAAGAAAGAAGCCACAATATCATGATCAAGTATCTTTTGCACATTATGTCGAACAGGGGTAACGTGCGGCTCAAGTTGTACCCGGACACTTGCCCCGTTCAGAGCTCCGGCGAGGAAGAAAAAAGATGGCGAGCAGCGCGCTGTGAAGGCGCGAGGGAGAGACTGTGGGGCTGGCAGAGCGAGCGTCATGCAGGGCGGCGGCGAGGGCACACGTGCGGCCCTATCCAGACAGGGTGATGGCGGCGCCGCCGTACAAGCAGTGCAGTCCGAGAGGAGTGGATGCGACGTGCGGCAGGGCGTGCGGCGGCGTCGCGGCAGCGGGCAGGGCGTGCGGCGGCGGGGTGCGTCCGGCAGGTTGTGGCGGACGGGCAGGGCAGGGCGTCGCGACAGCGGGCAGGGCGTGCGGCGGCGGCTGCGTCTGGTAGGGCAGGGCGCGCAGACGGGCAGGGCAGGGTGTTAGGCGGCGTCGGTGGTTGGAGTGGACGTGAGCGTGCGGCGGCGTCGGTGGTTGGAGGCTTTTATGTAGGGTGTTGCCCGATCTTCACGGATTTGAGGGGAAAAGAGGATGAACATGAAGAACACGGAGGTGGAAACGAAGAACACGAGGGGAAAAGGGCAAATTCGTGGGGGATAACTCGCGAAGCCTACGAGGGAGAATCACCCGGCAACAAACCCCCAACGGAGCAGCCTCCGGATCCCAAAACCCAAGTCAACAACACGCTTAATGAAACCGATTTCTCTTACCGGCCGGTCCACCGATCCAATAGAATCCACAAGGGAAAGATTGGTTTGCACTACTAGAGACACCTCAGTGAAAGAGTATCAACACAAGAGATTCATCATCCTCCTCGGAGGAACCCATCACGGGAAGGAGCAATGCTCAACTCTAGTTCATTCTTCTCTACCTCAAATGGAAAAAGGGGGAGAAAGCTATTTATAGTCTTAGTACAAAGGGGGGAGGTCCAGCCTGGAGGCCGGCCTGGGCCGGCCTGGAGCCGGCAGCGTCTGGAGGGGGCCCGGCCTGGGAGCCGGCCTGGGCCGGCCTGGAGGCCGGCAGCGTCTGGAGGGGGGACCGGCCTGGGAGCCGGACCTGGAGGCCGGCAGCATCTGGAGGGTGCCCGGCCTGGGAGCCGGCCTAGGCCGGCCTGGAGACCGGCAGCGTCTGGAGGAGGCCCGGCCTGGGAGCCGGCCTAGGCCGGCCTGGGGGCCGGCTGGCTCCTGCCTTGTGCTTTTGCCTTGACGCTTCCTCCTCCTCATCCACACATACGCCTTGGATGAAAATCAACTCTTTGGCTTCCTCGGCACCTCCCATCGGCTTCGTATCCATTGTGTCAAACCTAGCAATGCAAAGGGGCGGATGCTCAAGTAGCATACCATTCCAAGGGTAGGAAATGAGATCTCGAAGAGGAAGGAGTTCATCTTTGACGCCCATGGTGACTTGGCATGTGTCGGGTGGCTTGTCATGGTGATGGACGTGGGTTGGGCTACATCATCTCCCCCTCCTTCGAAAAGCGTCGTCCTCGACACTAGCACGTTCTCATCATGTGAAGGAGATAGATGGCTTGACGTTGAAGTGGAACTCACCATGCCACCATTGATACCTATACGCACCAAAGACCAAGCAAAACATGTGCGTGCATGATAGAGGAGCACATCATTGACGACATGTCCGAATTTGTTCATAACACCATTAGCACAACACAAATATATGGAATGGAATACAAATGCAAGGTCAATGTGCAAGCAACTCGTCCAAACATCCTCAAAATGTGGGAACACAAAATCTCCAATAAAATTAGAGAAGGCTAAGATAGCTATCTCATTTTGAACCATATGATGTTCATTGCATTGAAAGCATCGGAAAGAGAAGTTTGTGAACCACACAAAGTGAGGGAGGCTCTTATCATCGCCATAAGGGTGCAAACAAAGCAAAAGAGAAGAGCAAGTTTTCATCGATTTTGTTGCAACACCAATAAGACAATATCCAAAGGCCTCATGACAAGACATGCTCAAATATTATTATGGTTGCAAACAAGCCATCGGAAAGAACAATTGTTCATCATACTTTTTGCAACACATAAATCATTTACAAGGAATATCAAGGGGGCATGAATGTCACAAAGGAAAACCAAAGCACTCACATGTTTGCACGCGAACCAAAGGAAAGAGCAATTGTTCAATTTGTTCGATGCAAAACATGGAAAAGGAAATAGAGGTGGATTGGATCCACAACTCTCATGGAAATGCTCTCAAGAGCTCTTTTTGTCAACTCATGCTCAATTGAGGTTGACATTATGAAGCGTGAGCCATTACACACGAAATTCCATAAAAAGAAATTGTGTGCATGGTACATGAATGCATCATCCATTATGACGCATCTATCCATTTGCACATCACCAAACACACCAATATCACAAGGAATGTATGACATATGTGAGTGGTCAATATGCAAAAGGAAGGGTAAATTCTCAACATGGCAAAAGGAAGAATCTCCAAATTTTGAGAAAGCTATGGGGGCATTCTCATAAGACATCATATCAACATTATTGCAAACCAAGCATTGGAAAGAGAAATTGTTCACTTCTTGGATGCAACAATGGGAGAAAATTGGAAAGATTCATAGCAAGGCATGGATATAGAAAGATCATCACAAATAGATAATTCCGCATGATCAACATTGGTTTGAAACAAGGTATCACATGGGAATATGAAAGAATCATAGGTGACATCAAAACAAGAATCCACATCATGCAAGCAATCACAAGTCATCATGTCCACTAGTGGGATCATGGCATCATCAACACCCATATGCGTACCTTTGTAGTCCCGCTCAAGAGAAGTAGGTGTTGTGGTAGAGGTAGTGGCGTCCATGTAGCCGACTTGTACATCTTCATGTAAGCATGGGGTGGCATCGTCTTCATCCTCCATGTACATCTTCTCCATAAGAGGCACCATCATGGCGAAGCTTGGTGTCTCATCATCCATGGAACCTAGTAGAACATGAGAGAACACACTAGAGGTAGATGGTAAGTTGTTAGAAATCAAAATGTCCTCACTTGACCTATCAACTACCTCTCCCAACTCAAGTGGTGTATCCCTCATTCCCTCAAAATGTAAGCACTCAATCTCGCATATGGTGGAGGCACTCAACTCACTTGCACTCTCACTCAAGTGGGCTAGGTGGCTCTCATTCTCACATGGGATTGGTACCATCTTATCATTCAAGCACATAGGGATAGGCTCGGTATGCTCAACTCCAATCGCCACCTTGGTTGAAGGGAAACTCCCATGCTCAACCTTTTCGCCTCCAAAGGTGAATACCGTAGGGTGGGCATCATCACTCGACTCCTTTGCCGAAGGGAACATCCCATGCTCGGCATCTCCACTTGACTCGACATCCATAGTGGAAGCATCCTCCATGCTCGCCTCCTTGGTCGAAGGGAAAATCCCATGCTCGACCGTCTTCTCGCCATCTTCTTGGTCACCAACTTGTAGTGGCGTCGATGATAAGCTCGGTGAAGAGTCATGTGAGGGCGTGAAGAACTTGGATAACCCGTCAGCAAACTCCTCGCGGATGGTCTTGAGGTCGGCCATGAGCTTGTCGCAATCGGCGTTGGCCTTGAGCTTGGCTTGCTCGATCGCGAAGTTGGCATTGTCGGTGTCGCGCTCGTTCTTCAACTTGGCGAGGTCGGCCTTGAGTTCGTCCCATTTCTTCGTGTAGCTTGATCTATGCTTGGACGCCCTTTTGGTTGTGGCACGCGGAGAAGACTCCATATGATGTATACTTGCCGCCATCTTGGAAGTTGATGTAGATGCGTGATGGCGTGGCCTTGAGTAAGTTGAGTCCTCATAGTGACGTCGATGATGATCATGAGTAGACGTACGCCGATGAAGATCCTTGGTGTTCCGTGGCGAAGACTCATGTGCATAGGCACTTTGCGTTGGCCGCCGTCTTGAGGGTGAGGTAGCTTGACGTCGAGGAGGAGGGCGTGTCTCCTTGTCCTCTAGGCGAAGATGCCTTTAGCTCCGTCTCCTTGAGCTTGAAGTAGGTGCTTGACGGCGGTGGCGCTCTTGAGTTCTTGGCCTTGAGGAGCGCCGAGGTGGGTACTCATCGTCGGAGTCGTCATCAACAAGGTGTGTAGAGCCTCGTGGAAGATCCTTGACGTGCCTTGAGGAGCCTTAGTCGATGTAGGGTTCCACCACCTTATTGGAGTTTAGTCGAAGTAGTGGTCCACCATGGAGTTGACGCTTGTGGGTTCGAAGTCATTGTAGGTCTCCATGTCGCGGGCGGTTGCGGCATCATATTCGTGGTAGTGGTGGTGCTCCGCCATGTAGTCCATGCTCGTGGAGGTGACGTCGATGTCGTGGTCCACCATGTCATTCATGCTTGGGGCGCCGTAGTCGTTGTCGCTCATTATGTCATCCATGCTTGGCGCGCTGAAGTCGTTGTCGCTCATCATGTTCTCATCATCATGGCCTCCATAGGATGCTCCGCTCTCACTAGACATGGTCAATCACAAGGCAAGTGTATATATATGTGGAGGTGAAAGGAACTAAGAAACCAACCTCACCTAGTAGATAGTATTGGAACTAGTGGACAATGTCAAGAGAAACCGATACACAAGAATGCGGGTGACTTGAATTTCAAAGATCCAAACGCAACTCCAAAACACACACGGCTTATGAGTGGATAGGTATGAATTGTGGAAAGCAAATGGAACAACCGGAAACCAAGATATTGTAAGGGCAAGTAGAGAACCACGATGACCACAAAGAAAATACAAGTCGATCTCAAAAGATAGGAGTGAAGCACATAGAAACACACGCTTTGATAAGTGAGACTTGTGCAACCAAAAATGAGCTAGTGATGGACCTAGCGAAGACTAAAGCTCAAGGTGCACAAGTACAAGAGAAACCAACTCGATTGCAATTATTGGTGGGCTACAAGATGGACCTATGAATTTTTCATCGAGCTAGCGCGACCTACAAGAGATATGGCAATGAGGCTCTTTTTTTTTCTCTTTTGATTCTTTTATATGCTCTCTTTTGGCCTCTTACTCTCTTTTCTCTTTTGCCTCTTACTTGCTTGCCAACAAGAACTATATCAACTAGCGCATACAAGGTTTGCTCGGAACACTACGAGGTATCAAGTGTGCAAAGTCCAAGCAATCATAGATGAGCTAGTCTCAATAGGTAAGATAAGCACAAATGGCTTGGCTAACAAGTGATGCAAGGTGGGAGAAGGTTCGGGGATGTTATACCTTTCGTCGACGATCTTCACCCGGTGGAGTGGAATGTCCCTTCCTTGCTCAAGAAATATGGTGGCAATAGATGATGGATCAACCGCCGTGGTGATGTAGAGCTTGTCCGTAGCTTCGATTAGAGACGAAAATCACCAAAAACGGAGTCCGGGGTGAAAAGTTATGGTCAAAACAAAATTTCTGCAGGGGAACCGGCCTGGGGGCCGGCCTAGGCCAGGCTGGAGGCCGGCGGCTTCTGCCGGGGGTCCGGCCTAGAGGCCAGCCTAGGCCGGGCTGGAGGCCGGCCGACACTACCCTCCGGGACGCGAAAATGGGCGATTTTGGGCGGAAAACGGCCCAAAAAACACCAAATCAGAGGGGAAATCAAAAGAATTTGGCCATGGTAACGCAAAGTGAGGTAGATCAACAAGTATAGCAATGGATCC
This sequence comes from Puccinellia tenuiflora, assembly GCA_012064385.1. NCBI lineage: Eukaryota > Viridiplantae > Streptophyta > Magnoliopsida > Poales > Poaceae > Puccinellia > Puccinellia tenuiflora. Next base: position 239,919 of record QRDG01000116.1, read on the forward strand.
ACGGATCAAAACCTACCAAAACTCACAAGAATCTCAGATTAATCCAAAAGCAATTTGGGGCTATTTTTGGTGGAAATTTTCGAAATTAGCAAAATCAAAGAAAAATTTTGTGGATATGGGGGTGGAAACAAAGGCAAATCCGTGGCAACCCTTGCTCTGATACCATATGATGTAGGGTGTTGCCCGATCTTCACGGATTTGAGGGGAAAAGAGGATGAACACGAAGAACACGGAGGTGGAAACGAAGAACACGAGGGGAAAATGACAAATTCGTGGGGGATAACTCGCGAAGCCTACGAGGGAGAATCACCCGGCAACAAACCCCCAACGGAGCAGCCTCCGGATCCCAAAACCCAAGTCAACAACACGCTTAATGAAACCGATTTCTCTTACCGGCCGGTCCACCGATCCAATAGAATCCACAAGGGAAAGATTGGTTTGCACTACTAGAGACACCTCAGTGAAAGAGTAGCAACAACAAGAGATTCATCATCCTCCTCGGAGGAACCCATCACGAGAAGGAGCAACGCTCAACTCTAGTTCATTCTTCTCTACCTCAAATGGAAAAAGGGGGAAAGCTATTTATAGTCTTAGTACAAAGGGGGGAGGTCCGACCTGGAGGCCGGCAGCGTCTGGAGGGGGCCCTGCCTGGGAGCCGGCCTGGGCCGGCCTGGAGGCCGGCAGCGTCTGGAGGGGGACCGGCCTGGGGGCCGGCCTGGGCCGGCCTGGAGGCCGACAGCGTCTGGAGGGTGCCCGGCCTGGGAGCCGGCCTAGGCCGGCCTGGGAGCCGGCCTAGGCCGGCCTGGAGGCCGGCAGCGTCTGGAGGAGGCCCGGCCTGGGAGCCGGCCTAGGCCGGCCTGGGGGCCGGCTGGCTCCTGCCTTGTGCTTTTGCCTTGACTCTTCCTCCTCATCCACGCGTACGCCTTAGATGAAATCAACTCTTGGGCTTCCTCGGCACCTCCCATCGGCTTCGTATCCATCGTGTCAAACCTAGCAATGCAAAGGGGCAGATGCTCAAGTAGCATACCATTCAAAGGGTAGGAAATGAGATCTCGAAGAGTAAGGAGTTCACCTTTGACGCCCATGGTGACTTGGCATGTGTCGGGTGGCTTGTCATGGTGATGGACGTGGGTTGGGCTACATCAAGCTTGGAGCGGGCGGGGCGTGCGGCGAGGAAGTGGGGTTACAGTTTTTCTTATTTTTAGGAGAAGAAAAACGGAGAGTTTGATGAGCACCTCATCATTGGGAGATCCTCAGTATTCATTCTCCAATAATGCTTAGCATATGTTTCATTTATGATTTTTAGTATGTACTTTATAGTCTTTCTTATTTGATTCCACAACTTTTCCGTCAGTTTCTCGCTTTTTCTTTCTTGAGTTTATGTTTATTGCTCTCTTTCATGTTTTCTTTGATTAATCTTTAATTTTGGTCAGTCTCTTGCTTTCTCTTTCTTTGTTTGTCTCTTTGAGAACTGGATGTCGAGTAATTTCTATTCTGTCTTTCAACCTCATGTTCTTTCTCACTGTTTTTTACATAAATTTCATATGTAGTTCACCATTTTATTTTTGTTTTTCGTGGATGTGAATTTTATTTTCACCTTGTATCTTACATGATTTCATCTACCTTTTTTTTTTCTAGTACCATGCTTTTTTACGCACAGTCTCCAAAGTATGAAGGGTGTGTTTTTTATGAAACTTGATTTTTGACTCTCTTTATCTGTTTTTGCTAAATCGTGCAGAAGATCATGCGTTTGAAGACGATGGAACCATTATTGGTTTCACAACGGTCTTGAGCTCTCCGTTGCACAAACAACTATGATTAACAAGCATGTGCTACTTGCGAGGTCTCGGTATGGGAGCTGTATTTGTGCACAAACTTACCTACTCAGATATCATTTGGGCCGTCTAGCGGGTCTGGAAACTTACGAGGACAAACCATATCCATTTGGCAGATGAAGGCAAAGAGACAACCCCACAGGCCATTGGCGGAGCTCTTCACAAGTCAGCCCCCCCCCCCCCCCCCCCCCCGCCACAAAAAAATGTGTGTAAAAGTACTGCCTTTTGGCCCGTTTGCCTCTAAAACTAGTGATATTTAGGCCCCCCCCCCCCCAATACATTGGGCCCAATCTCCGCCACTGCTGCCACGTGCTAATTTTTGTTTTACGTCAGAAGCAGACACGTACCATCATGTTAATGGCGGATAATCTGTATTTACGCCAACTGAAAAGTTGGTGTCAGTCCCTTTTATTTTTCTCAAAAGAGAGTGCTAATGAGTTCTCGGGAAAAGTAAGATTTCGAGTCTTAAAGAGTACTTAGGCAAAATTCTTTAGAATTCTAGCCCTAGGAATTAAACAATCTAGTACATAGGAAGAATCCCTAAGGATCCTGGTCTTGTTAAAAATCCTAAGAATTTTGGAGATTTTTCTTATTTTTTAGGAGAAGAAAAACGGAGAGTTTGATGAGCACCTCATCATTGGGAGGTCCTGGATCGTTGGATTGTGATTGAACGGCTCAGATCGTCTGGATCATACCCCCTCTCTCTCTCTTTTTATATTAGTAGAGATTTTTTAACTCATTTATTTGTTTTCTCTTTCTTTTCCATAATTTTCTCGCTTTTTCTTTATCTTCATTTCGTTCACTGAAGCGTCTTCATTCTCTTTTTGTTTCTCGGTCCTCTTTCTCTTTTTCCTTCGCTCCACATTCTCATTTTTTTTCTCAGTCCTTCTCATTTTCTTTCTTCATTCTCTTGTTCCTCAGTATTTATTCTCCAATTATGCTTAGCGTATGTTTCATTTATGATTTTTAGTATGTACTTTATAGTCTTTCTTATTTGATTCCACAACTTTTCCGTCAGTTTCTCGCTTTTTCTTTCTTGAGTTTATGTTTATTGCTCTCTTTCATGTTTTCTTTGATTAATCTTTAATTTTGGTCAGTCTCTTGCTTTCTCTTTCTTTTGTTTGTCTCTTTGAGAACTGGATTTCGAGTAATTTCTATTCTGTCTTTCAACCTCATGTTCTTTCTCACGGTTTTTTACATAAATTTTCATATGTAGTTCACCATTTTATTTTGTTTTTCGTGGATGTGAAATTGTATTTTCACCTTGTATCTTACATGATTTCATCTACCTTTTTTTTAGAATTCTTTAGAATTCTTTAGAATTCTAGCCCTAGGAATTAAACAATCTAGTACATAGGAAGAATCCCTAAGGATCCTGGTCTTGTTAAAAATCCTAAGAATTTTTAGAGAGGAGGGCCTGACGGCCCTCCTTTTTTTATGAACGCAATAATCCTATGAATTCCTTTGAACCAAAGGAGCTATGTGGCTTTGACTTGGTCTTTTGGAACTTGTTGTAATTTCGGTTGAATAAAAGCCACGCTTTCTTACTTTCTACTAGGTCTTGTTCTTTTTATTTGGAGACAATACTTCCTTTTCATCGAGAAAAGAATTTGTGCGAGCAGTGGATTTCCTATCGCCGGAAGGTCTTTTTCTTCGGAAACAAACAATCTTTAAACCGTACGACATAGGAAATGGAAGGTCACGGTGAAGGAGCCAACGGCGGCGGAAACTTTTTCCTCTCAACCTCCACCGGCCAGATCGCTGGTCCCCTCTCCCTCCGCTTGCCGCCCCGGGGAGAGGGCATCTCATCCCTCTATTCTGGCCTAGTAGTTAGGGTTTGGATCTGTCTGATGTGGTACGCCGTTGGGGTGGTGGGAGCGGCGTCTGGACAAATAAATCTGTCTCAACTCTACTCCCACACCAGCGGCAACCTTCACGGCGATGCCTCGGAGTTGATGACAACGTGTGCTGCTCTGTCCGTCAGATCGGCAGCTTGGTCTCTTCTCGCCGTTCTTCAGATCTGGCGAGATCATTTTCTCAGTGTGTCGCTGGTGTTCATGGTTATCCACGACGGTGCTGGCGGCCAGGGCGAGGTGGTTCTTCAAAAGCGAGGATGTTGGTCCGAAGGTGGTGGATCTGTCGCTCTTCTCCGACTTCGTCGATGAGAGGCGACACATCTTGGTCCAAGACAGCACGGGGACGTCCCCGATCGAAGTGCCACAACGACATGTGGCTCGCTGCGGGCAGCAGGTCTGTTCATCAACTCACAAAGCCTCGTTGACGATGGTGTTTTCTCGGATCTTGCAATGGTGGAGGCTCGCCGTTCTCTTCCGGCGTTCGTCTCGGCGGCGCTGGACTTGAGCGGCGGCCGCTCGCTACGGTGGTTGCAGGAAATCCTAGGGATCGTAGTTTTGTATTTCTCGTTCTCTTAGGATTTTATCTGCAAATTCGGGATAATTATTTTATCCCGGTCTCTGTCTTTTAGTTTCCATATATGTTGCTTATTATAACTTGATTTTACATTAATGAAATATATGGTTCTCTCTCTCAAAAAAAAGGTGCTGCAGTTTCCTTTCCGAGAAAACCTAATAATAACCATTGATGGTCACTGGAGGCACGTTTTTATATGGAAGGGAAGAGTAAGCAAGGAAAAAAGAATAAAATAAGCCCACGTACGGGCACGTGGTACGGCCTACGCGTGAACGTGCATGGCGACGTCGGACATGGGTTCTCGCGTCGGTTCACTGGTCCATCTCTCCATTACCCGCGACTCACCCGGGGGTCGTGCCCGTTGGGTGTCCGTATGACGCGGACACGTACCGGCATCACGATCCCGGGTTGCCATGTATCCTCCCCTGGGCTGGGTGGTTGCCATCCCGCTGCCGCGCCTTCCAAAATTCCGAACCCCGCTGCCGCCTATATAATGGAGCAGCACCGCACCGCACCACGCATCGCATCATCGTTCGACGAGGAAGAAGAAGAAGATGCGGAGGAGGAGCATGGCGGCAGGGAAGACGATCATCGTCGCGCTGTGGGTCGCGGCCTGCACCCTGCTGCTCCTCTGCCCGTCGCTACCAGGTGAGTCTACTACTCTATCTGTTAGCACTCTTGTTACTGGTCGTCGTCGCTTTGATTGCATTGCTAGCTGCTGATTGATCGATGTTTAACTTCCCATGTTATCTTGCACACCATCGATCGGTTTTCGGCGTGTTAATTTTGTTCTGTGCGCGCGTGCTATTTCTTTCTTCAGTTTGTTGTGTCCGCTAGTTTGAGTCCACACCGATCTACTCTATCGCCCCTCTTGTGGACCAGAATTTTTACTTCTTTACCACATGGACACCTCCTCCGGTATAGCCGAAAGTTCTCGAAGATGGTAGCTCGAGTACATTGTGATCTTGATGCCTAATTTGGCCTTTGTAATAACATGCCTATCTAGCTTCATTGGAAGAGCTGGTTCCATAAGATCTCGAGAGAGAAGAGTTGGTTCCCGGCGGCTAGCTCTGTTCTCTTACCTTGTTTGATTTGATCTTCTGCATCGATCCTCCTTGTAAAACATGAAACCAACATTAATTGATATGTAGCTCGAAGCCAACATGTTTTCCCATTGCATTACTTGCTGTTGGAGGTCGTTGATTCGTGTTTAGTTCATTGCGCATTGGTTGGGATGTCTATTACTCCAGTATCCTTTTGTCAAATCCATATTAACTGACCTTGTTCTTTTTTTTTCAAATAAAATACAATTCATCTATATAGTTTCTGTACAACACTTAATGATCTCTTTATTTCCTTGTCAATCTACCGACATCAATGTTTTGTTTCAACTATATTTGGTAATATGTCTGTCGGGGTTATGGAGAGGCAATCTAGAGTACAATGCTCGTCTTAATTTAAGGGTAGTACGTAATAAGTACAACCATTGTAACAAGAATTACCAGCTCCTACGGCCCTCCTTCCATTTCCTACGAACTGATCATAATCAACAAATGGAAACAAATCCAAGGCCGAATTACCCATTTGCGATGACATTTATCTGTGAATCGAGTAGGAATATAAGAGGGAAGTTGAATTACATCGCGTACGTAAATTAAGATTTCGTGCTTACTGGTTGTATTTCCACGTGTGCATGCAGGAGTCAATGGAATCGGCGTCAACTACGGCATGATCGGCAGCGACCTCCCGTCCCCCGGACAAGGTGGTCGCGCTCTACAAATCCAACAACATCACCGACGTCCGGCTCTTCCACCCAGACGCCTCCGTCCTCGAGGCTCTCCGCGGCTCGGGCCTCGGCGTCGTCCTCGGCACGCTCAACGAGGACCTCCTCCAGCTCGCCTCCGACGCCTCCTTCGCCGCGTCGTGGGTCCAGTCCAACGTCCAGCCCTACGCCGACTCCGTGCGCTTCCGCTACATCAGCGCCGGCAACGAGGTCATCCCCGGTGAGGCCGCCGCGCTCGTGCTCCCCGCCATGCAGAACCTCGAGGCCGCGCTCAAGGTCGCGCGGCTCAGCGTGCCGGTCACCACCGCCCTGGCGACGTCGGTGCTGGGGTCTTCGTACCCGCCGTCGCAGGGCGCCTTCTCCGAGGCGGCGCTCCCGACGGTCGGGCCGATCGTGTCCTTCCTGTCCTCCAGGGCCACGCCGCTGCTGGTGAACGTGTACCCGTACTTTGCCTACGCGGCGGAGCCGTCGTCGGTGTCGCTCGACTACGCGCTCCTGTCGTCGTCGGCGGCGGTGGCCGTGACGGACGGCGGCGTGGAGTACGCCAACATGTTCGACGCCATCCTTGACGCCGTGTACGCGGCCGTGGAGAAGACCGGCGGCGGGGAGAGCCTGGAGCTGGTGGTGTCGGAGACCGGGTGGCCCTCGGGCGGCGGCGGGCAAGGCGCCAGCGTGGAGAACGCGGCGGCATATATCAACAACCTGGTCCGGCACGTCGGGAGCGGCACGCCGCGGCGGCCCGGGAAGGCCGTGGAGACGTACATCTTCGCCATGTTCAACGAGAACCAGAAGCCGGAGGGCGTGGAGCAGAACTTCGGGCTCTTCCAGCCGGACATGAGCGAGGTGTACCACGTCGACTTCTGGGCGGCTTCCTCGTAGAGGACGCTGCTGCGTTGATCACGAATTATGCACATCGATCGTTCTCTAGTTATTAGGAGCTTTTTATAGGAGTTAATTGGTACCGCTACATATATTGGATTTCTCAGCTCGATGATTTTGAACTTCAGATATGTGGCGTCGGCGCGTCGCGATATATATACTGCATTCCTTACAGTATTCGATTTACCTTTTGATATTCGATGCACTTGTTAGTCTGTTTCAGGCTTGAGTGAAAACTGGAAAACTGATGATTTTGACCCTTGTTACAAAGTTCAACCAAAAATGAACTTTCTGAAAAATAATTCCGGATCTCAATCTCAAGGCATTGAGGTGCCGAGATGACTGGACATTGGCACACCAACGCCTCGGGTCATGGTGCCCTCACGTCTTCGACTTGCCGCGTTGAGATGTCCGAATCTATTTTCGTGAAGAGTGATTTTCGCTGAACTTTCTGCACCACATTTGAGAATGTCATTCTCTTTTTTTTTTCAGCAAATTTGAGAATGTCATTCTCAAACAGATTGGAGACAATGTGATGACTTATTACATTTTATAATGGAGATTTTTCTTCAAGGGGCTTGTGGGCTGTGGCAACCTGCAAATATGACTTGCGCAACGGAGCAAAGTTGGCATGAATGAGCCATAAGTGGACAAGTGATCACTTGGATGGGCCTGTCTGCCACTTGGTTGTTGAATTTGCTGTTCGCAGCGTCCAACCTGATGTTTATGCACAGCCGAACTCTTACTTCGTTGTCACATTTTACAGTTTTTTTCTTCTCTTTGCTCCAGGGAGATTTTTCAGTTTTTATGCCACTTTTATGCATCTCTCGGATGAGTGATGGCCTTACTAGAGAGTCATGCTATTGTCTGCTGGTCATCGTTCTTCTACTGACGAACCAATTGATGGATTGATCGTGTAACCCAACTGACAGGCAGTACTCTGTACGTAGTACCGGTGTTATAGCATCGAGAGGTCATTCCAGGCGTCGAATCGGAGACCAACAAACAACCAAGCGAAACTTTGCTGGAAACTGCAAGGGCTACTTTCCTCTCCCTCTCCACAGTGCTCCGATAAACTGATCGACATCTTGAACTTTACTGAAAGAAGTGCAGCCCTCGCAAGGATCTTTGGAGCTTTGGCACTCGTTACTTTGCCATGTCAAGTCGAGAGGGAGTGCGTGGGGAAGCGGAGTGGAGAGTGCCGTCTTGACAAAACCGAGCCTCACTGCTAGCTGCAACTGAGCTTAGTCTGGTACGGGTTGACTAGAGCGTCGTCAGGTTTCAAGGCTGGACGGCTGCGCCCCATCTCACTGTAAACGGGCTCGTTTGTTGACTCATTGTCCCAGTTTTGGTATTAAATTGTCTCACATCAAATGCAAAAGTATTTTTTTTGCGGGGAAAAAGGATTGTATTAATTAGATAGTAGTGTTGTTACAATCCTTCTGGATACGATCCCGAATATCATCAGGAACCGACCCTAACCAAACCTGTGTTCTATGGTGTAACATCCCAAATCTAGCTAACTCATGACTAGCACTATTACACAGTCTAGGAATTTTTAAAATAGACAAAATGCGATCCGATACGAGTAGTAAACGAAGGTCCTCAGTCAGATGGCCAAGAGCCGAACCATCACGCTCCTTGCTTGTCACCAACTGTATCAACTCTGCACTATCTGTTTCCACACTGAAGCACTCCTGGCTGATGTCGAGGGCAAAACGAATCCCATAAATGCATGCTAGCATCTCTGCTTCCAACGCAGACGTGCATAAACCCATAGATCTACAAGCCGAATATACGATAGAACCATCACTTCTACGCAGTATCATGCCAGCACCCGCTCTACCAGTTTGGACAAGAAAGGCACCGTCCACATTAAGCATCAGCTCGCCAACAGGAGGACGAGTCCAAACCGCATGTAGCGGCTGTTGTGCCACCCGTTCCTCCACTAAATGCAAAAGTTTGTTTTGAACGTGTCAAATGTAAGAGCTAGTTTGACCTGATGCAACTTTTCTTCTCGTTCTTCCGCTGCTACAGTATTTACCAGGAGCTCAGTGTACTGAATTTGTGTTTTCCTTTTCATCTCGGCCTCTCGGGGACGACAGGAGTGTGTACCCGGGGAGCTGGACCCAATCGCCCAACCAACCTTCATCAGTGACCACCTTTTTTATTGATAACCCATACATGACCTTGACCGGCCTGACGTGAAAAACACAGGTCGGCTGGTCCACCTCCAAAAATTAGACACATAGCACGACCTAGGGCTTGATTGTATGTCCCCTCAAAATTCTATGCTCTACTCCCTCTATTTAGATATGTAAGGTCAAAAAACTGAATTGTTAAGACCAAGAAGGATAATTATGCACTCCCATTAATTACTGCAGGTAGCTTGCATGTTTGTATGCGTGAAGTTGCACTAGTCTTTCTAAAAGTATGAGGGCGAAAAAATAGGCTCCGTGACACTATGTAAGCAAATTCTACATTCTGTTAGAGGAACAAGGATAGGTAACTGCAATAGAAATGACCAGGATAGCGTTTAAAAGTCCGTAATACTATGGTGATCAAGTAGACAAGGCAAGTAAAGTGGTGAAAAATCGGAAGGTTTTGACAACACTGGTTTGAAATATTTATCTGGGTTTTCAAATGGTGCTGAAATTTTAAATGGAAAAGTTCACTTTGCCGCAATAATTATTTGCCTATCTCATTTTTTCAAACTATTTTAGCTAATTTAACCTTCAAAACTATTATATCTTGAATCAATTTATCTTCTAGCCTGTTTCTATAATCCCAGTCATGTATAGACCAAAATATCATTTTGTATTTTTTGCACAGAACACAAAAATATCAATTCATTCCAAAACTTTTCACGAAATGTTGAAAATGTGTGCATGTGTGTCTCCAATTTTTTTTTCAGATTTTAAAAAATATTTTACCTTTTTCATTTTTTTTAAATAGCAGGAACATGTGACCTCGGGAGCCAAAATGACGGCCTCTCCCCCATTGGCATGTAACTTATTCATTCATATGTGAAACAACTCGTTGGGACATTGCGGAATAAAACTAGGATGTCGCCTAGAGGGTGGGTGAATAGGCAGTTTAAAACTTTTGCGGTTTAAAGCTTGATAATTATGGAATAAAACTAGGTGTTTAAAATAACAAGCCAACAAAACCTAATATACTAGGTTCACCTATGTGCACCAATAACTTATGCTAAGCAAGATAAAAACAAGGTGATAGCAAGATATAAAACTTCAAGAACGAAGGCTATCACAATGTAAATTGCATATATAAAGAGCTCGGGTATAGAAATAACCGAGACACGCGGAGACGAGGATGTATTGCCGAGTTCCTCCTTGTTAAGGGAGTACGTCTCGTTGGAGGGGTGTGAGATCGCCACAAAGGCCTACTCAAGATGCCATAAAAGGCCTCACCCTATTCTCCGATTAACCTCACCCCAAGGGTTAGATTCACCTTCCACTATTGGAATCCTTCAAGGCGGAATCCGGAGCCTTTACAACAATCTTGGGGCACACACACAACTCAATCCGGGGCTTCCAAATCTTGCCCGAAGCTTCACAACTCAAAGTCTTTACGACACCACCAACCGTCTAGGGTACACAATGCACCCAAGAGGCACAAGCTCTTGGGAACACAATGCACCCAAGAGTAACAAGCTTCTCGAACTTCAATCCCAGAGAGCACAAACCTATGCAACAAATGCAATGGCAAGAACACAAGAAGTGCTCAAATCCTTCACTCCCAAATCCAACCAAAGCAACTAATGCTAGGGAGGGATTTGAGAGTAAGAACAAAGGAGAAACACAAAGCAACCCCAAGATCTAGATCCAAAGGGTTCCCCTCACTTAGAGGAGATATGACTTGGTGAAAATGTAGATCTAGATCCAAAGGGTTCTCCTCACTTAGTAAACGAAGGTCCTCAGTCAGATGGCCAAGAGCCGAACCATCACGCTCCTTGCTTGTCACCAACTGTATCAACTCTGCACTATCTGTTTCCACACTGAAGCACTCCTGGCTGATGTCGAGGGCAAAACGAATCCCATAAATGCATGCTAGCATCTCTGCTTCCAACGCAGACGTGCATAAACCCATAGATCTACAAGCCGAATATACGATAGAACCATCACTTCTACGCAGTATCATGCCAGCACCCGCTCTACCAGTTTGGACAAGAAAGGCACCGTCCACATTAAGCTTCAGCTCGCCAACAGGAGGACGAGTCCAAACCGCATGTAGCGGCTGTTGTGCCACCCGTTCCTCCACTGAATGCAAAAGTTTGTTTTGAACGTGTCAAATGTAAGAGCTAGTTTGACCTGATGCAACTTTTCTTCTCGTTCTTCCGCTGCTACAGTATTTACCAGGAGCTCAGTGTACTGAATTTGTGTTTTCCTTTTCATCTCGGCCTCTCGGGGACAGCAGGAGTGTGTACCCGGGGAGCTGGACCCAATCGCCCAATCAACCTTCATCAGTGGCCACATTTTTTTTAATAACCCATACATGACCTTGACCGGCCTGACGTGAAAAATACAGGTCGGCTGGTCCACCTCCAAAAATTACACACGTAGCACAACCTAGGGCTTGATTGTATGTACGTCCCCTCAAAATTCTACGATCTACTCCCTCTATTTAGATATGTAAGGTCAAAAAATTGAATTGTTAAGACCAAGAAGGATAATTATGCACTCCCATTAATTACTGCAGGTAGCTTGCATGTTTTTATGCGTGAAGTTGCACTGGTCTGCCTGTTTCATTTTGCAAACTATTTTAGCTAATTTAACCTTCAAAACTATTTATATCTTGAATCAATTTATCTTCTAGCCTGTTTCTATAATCCCAGTCATGTATAGACCAAAATATCATTTTGTATTTTTTGCACAGAACACAAAAATATCAATTCATTCCAAACTTTTCACGAAATGTTGAAAACGTGTGTATGTGTGTCTACAATTTTTTTCATAATTTTAAAAATATTTTACCTTTTTCATTTTTTTAAATAGCAGGAACATGTGAGCTCGGGAGCCAAAACGCCGGCCTCTCCCCCATTGGCGTGTAACTTATTCATTCATACGTGAACACAACTCGTTGGGACATTGCGGAATAAAACTAGGATGTCGCCTAGAGAGAGGGGGGGTGAATAGGTGATTTAAAACTTTTACGGTTTAAGGCTTGATAATTGCGGAATAAAACTAGGTGTTTAAAATGACAAGTCAACAAAACCTAATATACTAGGTTCACCTATATACACCAACAACTTATGCTAAGCAAGATAAAAACAAGGTGATAGCAAGATATAAAACTTCAAGTACGAAGGCTATCACAATGTAAATTGCATAAGTAAAGAGCTCGGGTATAGAAATAACCGAGACACGCGGAGACGAGGATGTATTCCCGAGTTCCTCCTTGTTAAGGGAGTACGTCTCATTGGAGGGGTGTGAGCTCGCCACAAAGGCCTACTCAAGATGCCACAAAAGGCCTCACCCTATTCTCCGATGAACCTCACCCCAAGGGTTAGGTTCACCTTCCACTATCGGAATCCTTCAAGTCGGAATCCGGAGCCTTTACAACAATCTTGGGGCACACACACACAACTCAATCCGGGGCTCCCAAACCTTGCCCGAAGCTTCACAACTCGAAGTCTTCACGACACCACCAACCGTCTAGGGTACACAATGCACCCAAGAGGCACAAGCTCTTGGGAACACAATGCACCTAAGAGTAACAAGCTTCTCGAACTTCAATCCCACGTATCACCGTGGAGAGCACAAACCTATGCAACAAATGCAATGGCAAGAACACAAGAAGTGCTCAAATCCTTCACTTCCAAATCCAACCAAAGGAACTAATGCTAGGGAGGGATTTGAGAGGAAGAACAAAGGAGAAACACAAAGCGACTCCAAGATCTAGATCCAAAGGGTTCCCCTCACTTAGAGGAGATATGGCTTGGTGAAAATGTAGATCTAGATCCAAAGGGTTCCCCTCACTTAGTAAACGAAGGTCCTCAGTCACATGGCCAAGAGCCGAACCATCACGCTCCTTGCTTGTCACCAACTGTATCAACTCTGCACTATCTATTTCCGCACTGAAGCACTCCTGGCTGATGTCGAGGGCAAAACGAATCCAATCAATGCATGCAAGCATCTCTGCTTCCAACGCAGACGTGCATAAACCCATAGATCTACAAGCCCAGTATACGATAGAACCATCGCTTCTACGCAGTATCATGCCAGCAGCCTCTCTACCAGTTTGGACAAGAAAGGCACCGTCCACATTAAGCTTCAGCTCGCCAACAGGAGGACGAGTCCAAACCGCATGTAGCGGCTGTTGTGCCACCCGTTCCTCCACTAAATGCAAAAGTTTGTTTTGAACGTGTCAAATGTAAGAGCTAGTTTGACCTGATGCAACTTTTCTTCTCGTTCTTCCGCTGCTACAATATTTACCAGGAGCTCAGTGTACTGAATTTGTGTTTTCCTTTTCATCTCGGCCTCTCGGGGACGACAGGAGTGTGTACCCGGGGAGCTGGACCCAATCGCCCAACCAACCTTCATCAGTGACCACCTTTTTTATTGATAACCCATACATGACCTTGACCGGCCTGACGTGAAAAACACAGGTCGGCTGGTCCACCTCCAAAAATTAGACACATAGCACGACCTAGGGCTTGATTGTATGTCCCCTCAAAATTCTATGCTCTACTCCCTCTATTTAGATATGTAAGGTCAAAAAACTGAATTGTTAAGACCAAGAAGGATAATTATGCACTCCCATTAATTACTGCAGGTAGCTTGCATGTTTGTATGCGTGAAGTTGCACTAGTCTTTCTAAAAGTATGAGGGCGAAAAAATAGGCTCCGTGACACTATGTAAGCAAATTCTACATTCTGTTAGAGGAACAAGGATAGGTAACTGCAATAGAAATGACCAGGATAGCGTTTAAAAGTCCGTAATACTATGGTGATCAAGTAGACAAGGCAAGTAAAGTGGTGAAAAATCGGAAGGTTTTGACAACACTGGTTTGAAATATTTATCTGGGTTTTCAAATGGTGCTGAAATTTTAAATGGAAAAGTTCACTTTGCCGCAATAATTATTTGCTTGTCTCATTTTTCAAACTATTTTAGCTAATTTAACCTTCAAAACTATTTATATCTTCAATCAATTTATCTTCTAGCCTGTTTCTATAACCCAAAGTCATGTGTAGACCAAAATATCATTTTGTATTTTTTGCACAGAACACAAAAATTTCAATTCATTCCAAAACTTTTCACGAAATGTTGAAAATGTGTGCATGTGTGTCTCCAATTTTTTTTTCAGATTTTAAAAAATATTTTACCTTTTTCATTTTTTTTAAATAGCAGGAACATGTGACCTCGGGAGCCAAAATGACGGCCTCTCCCCCATTGGCATGTAACTTATTCATTCATACGTGAAACAACTCGTTGAGCCATTGCGGAATAATTGCGGAATAAAACTAGGATGTCGCCTAGAGGGGGGGGGGGGGTGAATAGGCGATTTAAAACTTTTACGGTTTAAAGCTTGATAATTATGGAATAAAACTAGGTGTTTAAAATAACAAGCCAACAAAACCTAATATACTAGGTTCACCTATGTGCACCAATAACTTATGCTAAGCAAGGTAAAAATAAGGTGATAGTAAGATATAAAACTTTAAGCACGAAGGCTATCACAATGTAAATTGCATAAATAAAGAGCTCGGGTATAGAAATAACCGAGGCATGCAGAGACGAGTATGTATTCCCGAGTTCCTCCTTGTTAAGGGAGTACGTCTCGTTGGAGGGGTGTGAGATCGCCACAAAGGCCTACTCAAGATGCCATAAAAGGCCTCACCCTATTCTCCGATGAACCTCACCCCAAGGGTTAGGTTCACCTTCCACTATCGGAATCCTTCAAGGAGGAATCTAGAGCCTTTACAACAATCTTGGGGCACACACACACAAATCAATCCGGGGCTCCCAAACCTTGCCCGAAACTTCACAACTCGAAGTCTTCGCGACACCACCAACCGTTTAGGGTACACAATGCACCCAAGAGGCACAAGCTCTTGGGAACACAATGCACCCAAGAGTAACAAGCTTCTCTAACTTCAATCCCAGAGAGCACAAACCTATGCAACAAATGCAATGGCAAGAACACAAGAAGTGCTCAATTCCTTCACTTCCAAATCCAACCAAAGGAACTAATGCTAGGGAGGGATTTGAGAGGAAGAACAAAGGAGAAACACAAAGCGACTCCAAGATCTAGATCCAAAGGGTTCCCCTCACTTAGAGGAGATATGGCTTGGTGAAAATGTAGATCTAGATCTCCTCTCTCTTTTCCCTCTAAAGGGAGGCAAGAATCATGGAGGGATGGAGAGGAAGCAAGCTCTCAAGAAAGTCAACAATGGAGGAGAGAGAGTGCCAAAGGTTGGGTACCTATTGGGGAAGAAGGCTACTTAAATAGGTGCCCCAGAAATCAAACCGTTATGTTCAAAATTTGCCCAGATCCGTGCAGCCCGGTAGTACTGCTCAAAAGGCGGTAGTACTGCTCTTCCGGTACTACCGGACTAATTCTGGCCTACTTCCGAGAAAGCCCTCTGTTGGAGGTACGGAAGTAGCCCGGAACTGGCCCGGTAGTACCGATAGGGCGGTACTACTGCTTTTTTCCTGGTACTACCGGAATCTGCAGAAACACCAAAATGAAAACGAGCATATCTTTATCATCTGAACTCCGTTTTTGATGTTCTTGGGCTCGTTAGAATCGCAACGAAAAGCTCTACAAGAATATACAAATAAACATCATTATCCAACAAGGGAGAATAAAACCAAATGTAGAAAGGTAAAACCTTTGTATAAAGAACAATCGGTAAACCCTCCAACATAAAGAACCCAACAAGTTTTTCATCCGGACTCCGTTTTCTATGATCTTAGGCTTGTTTCGAAGATAATCACAAGGCCTACAATATAATGCATATACACAACATAGTCCATCATGTGAGGAGGAAACCACAAGAAGAGAGTTTGACCTCTCTTAGAAAAGACAAACCTGTAAAACCTCCAACATAAAAAACGCAACAAGATATTCATGAAATCCGTTTTTGATGAACTAGAGCTTGGTATGAAGATGAACACAAGCTCTAAATCCTCACATGGATAAAAGCTAAATAACAACTAAGAAAGATGATGCCAAGGATGCAAAGGGTTTGAGCTCTCTACAACGATACGATCAAGATACTCGCTCGAGAGCCCCTCTTGATAGTACTGCTATCTATCCTATAACCCGGTCTCTCAACAAACATCGTGAGACCGGTAAAATAGAAAACCTATCAAGATCAAACCTTTGCCTTGAGCATAATCCATTTGAGCTAGATGATGACGATCTTTGTCTTCTCAAGTTGGACCATCTTTCTTGATTGCGCTCCGCTCTGTGAAGACTCACATGATGCTCCCCCATACACCAATATGGGCAAACCACTTCTTCGGCATGTCTTCACTTGGCCGTTAACTTGATGACGATCACCATGACGCCATCCTCCACGAGCTACATAGGATCTTCCTCTTGATTCATACTCATGGAGAAATACCATGAGATCATACGATCCCTCATGATACATCACTATCCTTGTGTGTTGATCAACTTGCACTTAGCCTTGATCAACATATAATCTTCTTCCCTTAGCCTTGACTCCAACATATGGAAATCAAGCAATGCATATGGACCAAACCTACAAATAACTCAAAGCACACATTAGTCCATAGAGATTGTCATTAATTACCAAAACCACACATGGGGGCAACCATGCACTTTCAATCTCCCCCATTTTGGTAATTGATGACAATCCCTTTTAAGAGGGTTTATATAATGAATAAAGCAACCTTGCAAGACAAGCAAGTAAGGATGCAAGAGCATTAAAGGCAAATGCAACAAAAGCATAAAACCCAAATTCCCTTTAAACACTCTAAACTTCTCCCCCATTGGCATCGATTGCCGAAATGGGAAGAAAAATTTAGAAGGCCAATATAATATGAGTTCCTCCATAAAGTGTGCATTTCTCAAGATATGAGTGAAATCAAATGCACATATCCAATGATGAATAGTTAGAGGAAATCAAACTATATTGAGGATCCAAAGATTGCAAAAAGATGAAATCATTCTAAATATCTCCATAAAGGAGATAGGCAATCAAAAGATCCAAAACAAGAGTTTTAAATAAAAATGGAGAAGCTTCCCAATGTTCATGCACTATCGAGGAGTGTACAAATATGGAATCCCCACTCTCCCAAAATCATATATAACACGCAACAAGTGCAAGTGTGCATAAAGCAAAAGCAAATCATAGCACTTGCACCAAAGATATGGTTGAGCCAGAAGAAGATATGGTTTCGAGATGATCTTCGTTATTGCAAGGACCGGAGTGGGGGAGGGCGTAGCCATCCGATATTCATTGTGGCCGACCAGTGTGGAGGCAAGGGCAAGGCGGCAAGGAGGTTGGCCATCAGGGGGAATGGGACGAGGACATGTAGAGTAGAACAAGGTCATGCGCGGGAGGAAAGAAATGACCTGGACCGCCGACTGTGCGTGACTGTGGTGGGAAGGATCGATCTAGGGTTTGTCTTGGGGAGAGACATGTCAAAGATCGATACAGCCGGGAAGGGATGTAAGGGAGGGAGAGAGATAGAGAGCGCGGGAGAGAGGTAAATAATTTTTCTCTATTGGAGTCTTATATCCTATAAAATTCGTATGTTATTTATTTATTATTCGAATCAAAAGTTTTTCAGCAGAAATATTGGCCCAACCAAATAGTACATCCATTCCAAAATAGTAGTAACATCTTATATTTAGAACAATGTAATACTCACTCCGTTCCATAATATAAGATTTTTAACATGCTAGTTTAGCTCGCTAAAAAGTACCACTGTAGTTCATAACATGTGAAAAGAATATCCGGTTTGAAAATATATTTTGTAGGCAAAGTTGAGTGTCCCGCGGAAAGTTCGAGATTTTTAAAAATATTTTAATTTTTTCTATTTTTTTAATTACATGAACATGTGAGCTGGGGAGCCAAAACACCGGCCTCTCCCCCATGGGCATGTAACTTATTCATTCATACGTGAAATAACTCGTTGGGAGATAAAAATCCTCCAAGGGACATAGTAAGGTTTAGATTTCGGATTTGGGTATGGAATCCGAGTAACCTAATAAGGTTTGGATCAACGGGAGAAGGAGAGCTTTAGGAGTGGTTGTGTCACAAATGCCCTATTTGCTAAACGTTTTATTTGTCGGCTCTCCGAATATAGTAGGTCACACTCCACGAGATAAAACCGATCTAGGGTTTGTCTTGGGGAGAGACATGTCAAAGATCGATACGGCCGGGAAGGGATGTAAGAGAGGGGGAGAGAGAGAGCACGCAGGAGAGAGGTAAGGTATTTTTCCTTATTGGAGTCTTATATCCTATAAAATTCGTATGTTATTTATTTATTATTCCAATCAAAAGTATTTCAGGACACATATTGGCCCAACCAAATACTACATCCGTTCCAAAATAGTAGTACTGACATCTTATATTTTAGAACAGATGTAATACTCACTCCGTTCCATAATATAAGCATTTTTAACATGCTTGCTATAAAAAGTACATTAACATGTGAAAAGAATATTCGGTTTGAAAAAATATTTTCTAGGCAAAGCTGAGTGGCCCGCGGCGGAAAAAAGGTAAGATTAGAATAGGCCGCGCCCGTGGCGGCACAGTCCGTCTTCTCCACCTATCTCTGCCACGCCTCCGATTCCGCAAACGCGCGCACACGGATTCCCCCTATTATAATCATCCCCTTCCACCTGCCCCTCCCCGACCCCCTCCGGCTGCGAAACCAACGACGGCACCCAAACCCAATCCGCCCGCGTCTCGATAGCTTCCCCCGCGGCAGCCCCCTCTGTTTCGCCCCTTCATCCGCCCACCACCGCCGGCTTCATCATACCCGCGCCGTTCGGGCCTCTCATCTCGCCTCCGGTCCTCGCTGCCGGGATTCCGGGGACGCGGAGGCCGGCCCGTTCGCTGACCGGACCTAGGGCGCCCCGCCGCGTGTCCCCGAGGGGGATATCTAGTGTCCCAGGGCGGAAAGCTCCGGCCTTGGCAAGCGAGGGGCTCCAGGTCTCGGCGGCCGTTCGTCCATGGCGGAGAGGCGGCCCAGCTACAGGGACGGTGACAGGGCGGCGGCAGGCGATCCCGGAAGGTACTGGAGGCCGCCGCGCTCGCAGACTCACGGTGCGTCTCCTGATCCGTCCTCGTATTGTTTGCGGTCTCTGTCGGTCTATGCGCCTTCGCATGCCCTTGCTTTGGAATTGGATGGGCAGCGTCGTTTTCCCCTTTCCTGTGTTGGAAATCTAGGACATGTAGGGGGTACAAATGTGTCCGGATTACTCTCCCTTCCTCGATCCATGTGTGTTCCTGGTAATTTCGAGGTGCGGCAGTAGCTATCGTTTTGGGTAAAGTTGGGTCTGTGAGGCAGTAACACCATGCAAGTAGTATGTGGTATCTTCTTTTGTGCCAACCAAGTACATACATTCTTCTCTTGGAGGATGTACCGATTCTGCTAGGAAAGTGACATTCGTGGGTAGTTTCTCTTGGCCTGCTTTTAATGGGTCTAATATAGCCCGGCAACTTGATTTGCTTGAATTGGTGAAAATATGAAATTGTTATGACAAATCACATAGCTGCTAATGTTTATGTGCATGGCCTCTGAGCTCACGCATACTTAGTAAAAGTTCTGGTAGTAATTTTGGCCTGGAATGTGAAGCTCTCGAGTTTATTTTGCCCACGTGATCATTACATGCTCAATGTAGCTCTGATCTTGAATGCCAAATGTTAATAAGGTTTTTTTTTAGCTGGTTAGTGATTATTGATGCGAGTGCTGATATGACATCATATTTTGCTGAGATGGAATGTTATGTTTCAGTGATACTAAATGCCAGCTCAATATTTTAAGCCTTGTAAATAGACAAGGGTCAACCCCACATCTTCACATTCACGTGCTCTGCTAGTGCTCAAGTAGTAATTGAGTAGGATGTTCTGCGATTAGTAAGCTCCCTTTGTTTGTATGAGCTATTTGGTACCCTAATCCCATCATGTATTTGGAAGATAATTTCCTGTGACATCAAAATTTCTGAATATGTGAACATTAGACTGTGTTAGAACATGCACGGGATGCTGAACCTGTACTGTGAAAGAATTGCTGGTAGCGGCAGTGCTTTCTTAATTCCCACTGTTAGTACTAACTACTTCGTTACGTGATTTGTTAATTGACATCCCAATCTGCATGGGTTCGTGTTGTTCTATTAACATTTAAGCAAAAGTACGTGGTTATTTCAATTTATGTGCGTAAACTTCTACTGGTATTTTCATGAACTGCTAAGTGGCCCCTCTATTCTTTTTTCTGCTCTATTTCATTGTGGTTTTCTCTTATCAGTGTTGGTGCATCCCAAAATATTCTGTTGCTGCCACTCCTGTAGCAATAGAAGTTGCATTTTCTTTACATCAAAGATTAGTTCTGTGTACTCATAAATAATGGTTTGTGTTTTGCCTTTCAGGTGGTGGAAGTGTCTCTGTTCCACTGTGGGAGAGGAAATTTTGCACTGATGCTTGTTCTATCCCCTGGGGAAAGCTGTGCGAGACCAAGAAATTGATGTCGATGTACCCAAATATTGTTGACTGGGATGATTCAGCTGCATTCGAAGCATTCAAAGATGCAAAGGACCGTTTCTATGCTGTATATCACGGTCAACCCTGTGACATCCCTTTGCCTGACCCAAACATGTATATTGATGTGGTCAACCCAGATGAATATCTTGATCCTGAACTGGTTGCCGATCTGGAGAGGTCACGGCGCTCTGTTCCCAGAAGGGACAACACTGCCCCAGATGGCTGGGACTCCTTTATCTTCACTGACAAGCCAGTTCCGGCCACGGGATGGGGCGATGGGGAAACAACCAATGGTCAGCAATGCTCTGTGAACTGGGATAATTATGTGGAACAGCCCATTGAAGCCTCAGCGAACTGGGATAATTATGCTAGTCAGCCTGCTGAAACATTTGTTCAGCAAAGCTCAGGAAACTGGGACATGTATGTTGAGCAGCAGGGTCCAACAGGCAGCTGGGGGGCGCCAATCATGCCCGGCACATCCAACTGGGGCATGAATGGTGACGTCCCGCATGCATGGAATCATGACTACGGTTGGGGCTCTGCAGCTGTGCAGATAGATTCTTGGGGCGACCAAAAAGATACTAGCTACTGTGCGCCTGACAGCCAAGCTCAAGGCAGCTCATATGGACACTGGAGAAGGCGGAATGACCAGTCGGGCAGAAGGAACAGCAGGAATAGAGATCGAGGCGGTCCCATCAGCTCAAAGGCCATGAAATCAAAGTACCAGGCAGACGAGCATAGCGGCGCAAACAACAACGGCTGGAGGCACTGCCGTGCAAGAGATGGCATGCATTACTCTTATGAGCAGCCTGGCTATGCCAACCAGTCGCTGGCTATGTAAGAATGATGAAGACGCTTACGCGGCTTATTGGCCACATTGGAGGTGCCATTTTTATTTAGTAAGTGTGGACATCTTGAGATGTTAGAATAGAGCTAGGCAAAAGACCTGTAGTAGGTTATATGACGTTCCTGTAGATGGTAACGGTTTTGTCACGCCTTTGTGTAAATATGTTTTGAGCTCCGTTGTTGTGTTTATTGGCTGTATTTTCTCCGACGGCAGGAATAACAGAAAGATCTCTTGTGTAGTTGTGTTAAGATTGGTAAATGTTCTGTATCAGGAAATCAGCCTGGGAGACGTGTAATATAAAACGTTATTCAGAGTATCAGACCGGTGAAATAGCGGTACTTGTGTTTTTATTGGGCTGTATTGCAGCGACGATGTTGTTCTCCGACGGCAGGAATAACAGAAAGATCACTTGTGTTAAGATTGGTAAATGTTCTTTACCAGGAAGTCAGCCTGGGAGACGCGTAATAATATATAAACGTTACTACGAGTATCAGACGGGTTAAAATAGTGTCGGTACTTGCTGCCAGCCTGCCAGAGCTTGAAACCAGCAGGTTAATGAACAAAAGCCAAAGGAGAAAGCTAGGCTCGGGTAAAGAATTCATTGATTCTATCATTGCAAAAGTTGAATGAGCATGTCGCATAACAAAGAATTAGCACATAAGAAATACTTAACCCAACATGGATAACAGATATGCAAGGGCTCTGAAGAGAACAGACAGATTGCTCTAGATTGATATCCTGCAAGTGCAAACTACCACTACCCCAGCTTGGATCGACTAACCACCACTTGAAATCCTGCTAGTCCAAAATCCACGGACAGAATGCCTATGCAAACTACCACTACCCCAGCTTGGATCGTCTCAGCCTGACAAATCATTTCCCCAGCAACTAGGAGTCTCCTCGGTGTCTAGATCTTCAGAACAAGGCCAATTGGACTGTGGTCGCTGTTTGTTACATCCGGAAGGATGTAGGAATCATGTACCCTGCCAATGATGGATCCTGACGCAAGAAAGTAATCCAATCGCCAACCTGTCAAATGAACAACAAGATGAGCGTTCATTTTAGACAGGAAAATGTAAAGGGCTTTTAATACCTCAGTTTTTGGGAAAATAAAAATAGGGTTTCTTGTCTTTGCTAAAAATATGGCTGTAAAACACACATTTGAACATACTTTTATTTCAGTCACCTTGATTTTACACTATCTGGGTAAATTATCCTAGATATAAGCTTTCATGCGTAACAGTTGTATTTCAAATTACAGAGAAATATCTCTCGCTCGAGGGTGATTCAATGAATAGTGTATTTGATTTCACAGATGCGAAGATTTCCCATTTTGGAACCAGGGTATAGAAAACTAGAATGCAAATGCAACACTATACAGCATTGAATAAATAAATTAGTATTCGTTTAGAAAAACTAACTATCCACAAATGTAGTGATTAATTATCCACCATTGTAGTAATGTACCTTTGTTGTTACGCCTCTGGTTTTCACCCCAGAAGGTGTAGCCCACAGCTTTGGGATGCTGCTTTCTGAAGGTATCGACGAAGCCTCTCATAGTAAAGTTTATCTCAAATGATTCCCTCTCTTCAATGGTGAAACCTGCATCGTCGGTTTTTGCCTGGAAAACAGTGCTGAATAAGGAATTGTCCACCTACAGGGTACACTGATGGACTACTGAAATAATAAAGGAACTTGTGCACTGATAATGATATGAGATTTTCGGAACAACCTAAGCTGGTTTCTTCTCAGGAGATATAAATGTAATGCAAACAGAAACTCTTCACATTTGTTAACAGTGTTGGGAATTCAATTATTAAAGTACGGGCAACACACTCGATACTGAACTATGGATAACAAATAATAATGTTCAATACTTCTTCGATTGTGACCACTGACCATTAACTAACCATTGATTTTTGTTGAAAAATATTATTCTCTAAATCTCCCTATAGAAATTTAGCAGTTGATTGGATTGGAAGCATTGCAAGTTGGCAACTTCCAGTGTTGCTCCTAAAATACTATGTTCACAAAATCCATAAGTAGGCACCAACACCTGGGCCGTTTTCTACTTTCTGTCTTCATGGCTTCATGTCTGTTGTGAAATAAGGAACCATCCATGCTCAAACAGAGTTATGTTCCATATCACAGAAAAAAGGGAAGAGTGGAATATATTATTTCATCATGAGGCAGTTCTGCAGCTGCTTTTTTATTTCTAAAGCTCTGCCAGCATCAAACCATCAACACAGACCTCTAGAGTGTTGGAACGTGAAAATCTCCTGGGTCATAGATGTGTAACCATGACAAGGGCAATGCAAATATGCTAGAGTAAGTTCAAGTGTAGAGCTTTTGAACAAGTAGTTCCGTAAACGAAAGAAAACTTACTGGAGGATTGTGAATGTCCATATCCTGACGAGCACAGTTGAGATCACCAGCAACAATTACTGGTTTGAAACTTTCCAGTTTCTACAGACCAAAAGGTTAACGTTAGTTTACATTGCAAAGCTACCTTTCAAAGAACACATTATGGAGATATGATCAGATATCGTGACAAACTGCAGGTAAGAACTAAATAATATCCCTCATGCGCACTCAGAACAATATATAATAGAAAGTGAATATGCATCACAGGATCTACATTGCAAATTTAAGCAAACGTACTTCTACGAAGTCGCTGAAACATGGATCCCAATCATCAACCCTGTACATCTGAAGATAAGGATTCAAACAAATAATATTATATTAGAAGCAATGACAGTAAAACAAAAGGCTGCAGTAATAATGAAAAGGAACATCAGTCTTACCAGTCTACGTAAGGCACGGCCAGAATTTGGGACATAAGCATTGACCAAGTAAAAATTATCAAACTCCAAAGTGATTACCCTGCCCTCCTGATCATGTTCTGCTGTGCCAATTCCGTACTGGACGGAAATTGGTTTTACCTATGGAACCGCAAACCAAAACCATGTTATGTCAAGAAGAAATCATCTATTAAAACAAGCACGCAGAGTGAAACGAGTCTTGAGCTTAACTAAAAAATACCATACCCTCGAAATCACTCCAGTCCCTGAATAGTCAAGCCTTGCGACACTGCATGACCAATAGCTATAGTCATACCCTGCAATCAGGTTGTTGAAATCTTTAACATCGCACTCCTGAAAAAAGAACGAAAACACAGTCATCGCAATGAAAGACTGAGGTGATGGTTTCTTGGTCCCATGTGCGCATTGAAGCAACCCAGGACCTACTGAAAATAAGATAGGGAGTGCTGTAAGCTGATGGTGTGCTGGTGGAAAGAATAATACTTGCCTTCAAATGCGTCTCTTGAAGGCACAATACATCAAAATTCTCCCTCTGAGCCAGAGTAGAAAACGACGGCACAACATTTCTCAACCCGTTGACATTATAGGACAGAATCTTCATATGCTCGGTGTCGTCGCCCAATGGCTGAGGCCTCATGGTCCTGGGATTGTACGCGACCCATCCTGGCAATTTCTTACTGTGGACAAGTCGAGTCCAAGGCTCCTGCCTGCTCGCCATCTTTGCCAGACTCCAAAAGCTGTGTATTAAGCCGTCAGTACAAAGCAGGATTTGTGAAAAATACAAGAATGCCCGTAATTCTTCTTTAAATTGCAAGAACGCCTCAAATAAGATCTTGTGCCTTACGAGAATCTGACCCAAAGGTACCATTAGAAAATAAGCGAACTAATCCCCTATTTTACACCTAGAATACCAAATGTAATCAGCTGCGTTTTCATTCAGTTCGAAATAAGAACACTCTGCGTGATCGAAACTATGCCTTCTAGTTCTAGAGAGGGGGAGTTGCCTCCTTCGGCTAGGAGTTTCCTCAGAAAATTGTCTCCCAAATCCCCGATCTAAAATCCCCACGATTTATCCACACCCCTCCGCATACGCAGAAAACCAATTCCACTTGAAACCAAAATCAATTAGAACTAGCCTATAAGCAAGCGGCCACGGGATACAAATCCAGCGCCATGCCTTCTTTACCAAGCAGACACGGAAATTCCGCTGGAAAAAAAACGCAACAAAATCGCGAAGCCGCACGCGCTCGCTCGCGGAGACAATCCCGATCCCAACATTGAACCGATTCCGCGGCCCGCACTAAACAGCTTCTACTCAAAGAAAATCGATGAAGACGGCTACAATCGGCCACGATTTTTTTCCCCCAACGCCATGGTTTCTCTTCCCCAGCAGGTACGGTACGGAAAATCCCGATGAGAAATAGCAGAAAAACGAAACTGAATCCCGAAGACGCGCCGCCCGCTCGCGGAGAGAGAGAGAGAGAGAGAGAGAGAGAGAGAGAGAGGTGCATACAATCGGAGAGAAGAGGCACGACGCGCCGCCGTAGATGACGCCGCCGTAGATCGCTTTGCTGGGTTTAACACCTTTACCCCGTTGGCCCGCTAAACCCGCTTGTTATAGGACTCGCCGACCGCGTGTTGAGTCGGTAACTTTGCCTTGCCGGCTAAGATACTAGCTCTCGCCATCGCGTATATATGCACGTGCCACAGGCAGATCTCTGGGAAGCGCACACGTGGCCCCAAGATCGGCCCTTCGTTGGTAGAACATGAACTCGTTTCTCATATACTAGAATCATCATTTCATGAAGAATTTATCCAGTATATGCAACCGGAGCTGACCCCGATCACATCGTACAGGCGAAGTCTTTTCAAGAATCAGCAACAGAACACATCGGAGTATCAGGCGAATAGTTTCATGTGCACTTTCAAAGGTCAGTTAGTCAGAACACATTTGCCGGACAGGGATTTCCCCAAAATGCTCACATGCCGAGCCATCAGCCATTGCACTACAACCCTGGATCGGTACAACGACCAATCGACAGCCGTCACAATAGTAGTACCTACTGTTTAACTGGTGCAAAATAATGTGCGCATACTCGAACAAGCGACATTGCAGACCGGCCTCAGAAGCAAAGATTTGCAGCTTCCATATATATGGCCCGGGGTGCGACCTTGCCTAGAGCTTCAATATGAGGCCAAGTGGGCTGTGGTCACTCGCGGCAACGTCTGGGAGGATGTACGAGTCATGAACTCTGTCCGCGATGGATTCTGACACGAGAAAGTAATCCAGGCGCCAACCTGTTAATCCATCAACAGACAGATGCAACATGGTGAAATAATGAGCATAGTTTTTCTCTTACGCAACGAAATAATAGAGAGGCTCATTGGGATGATCAAACATGTGCACAATGAATCCATTGAACAAAAATAGATGGGCATAAATGGTTGCTAAGAGATCACCCTAGTTAGTAAATACAAACAAAAATGGGGAATGGCTTGAAGTTTCTATTATAGTAAGTCAATGAGTTCATACCTTTATTACTCTTCCGGCAATTATTCCTATAACCCCAGTAGCTATATCCAACAACATCTGGATGCTGCTTCCGAAACGTATCGACAAACCCGTTGGACAAAAAGTTAGTCTCGAATGATTTCCTTTCTTCTTTTGTGAAGCCAGCACTTCTGCTATTTCCCTGGGCAGAAGGAAACAATTGCAATTTAAGAAAATCAACACGAGATGTTTGGAAACGTTATCAGTACCACACTCATGCCCAGGCCAGCAGTTACACTCATGAGGTAGACAGAGGTGACAGACCACTCAAAAGCATGCCAGATGACAGCACCTGAAGGTTATTTATTTTCCAAATTTCAGGCAAGGATTTCTCAGTAGCTCTACCTTTTGACAATGATCTTGATAATTGACAAGCATATTGTTGGATACTAAAATAACAAACACAGCCTGAGATACATAACTTGCAGCGCATAGCAATATTGTATAGTATACATCTCTTTTGAGCAATATGTCAGGTGCTTGCATAGTTTCCAAGTTGACAATCGTTTTGAACAAACTAAGCATTTATATACTTGGGTGTTGTTGTGCCTAACTTCACCTCTGAGATATTGGGTTCAAGCCTCAGTAATAGTCCAGATGAAACCCATTTTAAGAACATAATGATGAAAGGTTTGAAATGAACTTTGTAGCATACAGAACCGCACATACAACAATATACTTGAGCATAAAATTAAATTTTATGAATCCAGATATTCAAGTATATAGGCGATTACTTACAGCAGGATCATGTATATCAATCTCCTGGTGTGCGCAGTTAAGATCACCAGTTAGAATGACAGGTTTCAATTTTTCCAATTCCTGCATAATCGTAAGAAATTCGTCAGGCTTTGATTAAACATGCAATTGGAAAATTTGGAAATACCATGATAAATAAAGGAGGGGCAGCATCATGTTTGAACATAATCGTGCATTTCTGACTACAAAGTAGTTTTGCACATGATGCCAATCACAATAGAAGTGTGGGTACACAGGCATTAGTCATTAACTAGTAACACATAATCCACATATCAAATGAAAGACCAAACAGAACGGAAGATATTCCAATGTGCTAGCTTGATTAAGGTAAAATAAGGGAACAACAATACCCAGAGTCCCAGATATGGTGCATACTGCACAGTGAAAAGATGCCCACGGTGCCGGGTTAGACCATTTCAAAGCTCACAGCTCTAATTAAGTTTGCATGCGGACTTTAGGGGCATTAACATCCAACTGTGTCAAGTACCTCCAACGTTCTAACAAGAAACTTTATTTTATTCTTAGTTCTTACAAATATTCGGTATGTGTGAAGGTATCAGGCGAACACAACAACCCTAAATGCAACCACAGAAAACAGATATACAGATACGGCAAAACTGCTTGTACTGGAGGAAGAACATGTCCAATGAACAGAAGTATTAAGGAATAGGAACGGGTGACAAACGACGATATGAAACGATGGGCAAAGGCATAACTTCATTTTTCTTTAAGAAAAAGCGACAGAAAAGAAGGTATAGAAGCATAAGAATAGTGCATCGAAATACTAATAAGAGTAAATGAAAAGCAGACATACTTTCATGTAGTTACCAAGGCATGGATCCCACTCTGTGACCCTGTAAGTCTACACAGTAAAATATATTCATGGATTAGATTCTAATCTAAAATGATATATTACCACAATGAAAACAATATAGCAATGAATTACCAATCTTTTTAGACCATCACCAGCATTTGGTACATAAGCGGTTAGCAAGTAAAAATCATCGAATTCCACCGTCACAACCCTCCCTTCTGTATCATGGTCTGGTACACCAAGCCCATACTTGATAGAAAGTGGTTTCACCTATAGAAAGTGCAGGACATATGATGAATAGAAATGGAACATAAGGCATAGGCTAATCAAAGCAACTGTATTTGATAATAAATGTTCGTAACTTGTTAATGTGACCACAGATCTCCATCAAAAGTACAGAAAGCACAGCACAATGATTAATCAGCTGACATGTATTAATATCATGGAAGGATAACAATGAAGCAAACTAACAGCTACCGAATATCACAACGAAGAAAAGATAGAAGGCGCATCAGGGCAAGAAAGAAGAAGCTCATGATAACTATGGAGGATCGGATCTTCAAAAATTGGAACAGCATAATTGCATAAATATTCTTTTTTCTGTCATCTGTCTTTGGGTCTTCTTTTCTTTGTATTTTGGCCATTCTTTCTAAGTTTCAGGTAATCTGGGGTTAAAGGTTCCAAAATAAAACATCAGTATCAATGGACCTGGAACAACTGGTGTAACTGGCTAATTTCTAGGAAGGGGACAGTTGGGCACTTTGTTCCTTCATTCCATTACCATTCAGTTTTCCTTGCAGTTGGTTTAACTTCACAATACAATACAAGAAAGAAATGAAAATTCATAGGTGTTTTTATTTGCATATGAGTGACCTGTGAAGCTCTAGCACTATTGGTGGCAGTAGGGCGCAAGAATGGCAGTCCATACCCGTGAAATTATGGCAGCCCCCGAATAGCCCAGTTTTGATACACTGCATGTCCAGAAACTATTGGTATAGCCTTCAAGTAGACTTTCCTTAATGACTTCAACATCTTTCTCCTGCTTAAAATAGTTGAATTATTGGTTGATAAACAATTCCACTCAATGAAGTACATCAAATATTTCAGAGAGAGGACAAAAGGCAGATTGCCAGCTTTGCGAGATAACAAATATCTTGCCTGCATTTTCGTTTCTTGCAGACATAGCACATCAAAATCCTCCCTCTGTGCTAACTCATGAATAGAGAAGCCCCTAGATTTCATCAAAGCTCTCAGTCCATTGACATTCCATGTTAGAATCTTTACCGCCCTTGTATCCTTGCCAAGGGGTGGAGGCCTCATGACCTTAGGATTGTAGGGAATCCACTCAGGCCGTGGCTTCTTGTGCACAAGTACAGTCCAGGGCTCTGAATCATCCACAGTAAGACCCAATCCTGCCTTTGCAACATCACCATGGACTGATAGACAATCACACGGTTAGCCAAGAGAGAAGTAATTTTCTAGTCATAAAAATGATCAAGCAAAGACTGCTGAAACAACGAGCATACCAACAAGTTTTTCCTTCTGGAGTGATGTCTTGTTTAGCTTGACAGTAGTCACAGGATTCTCCTTCAGAGCGGCGCCCTTAGTTGATTTCTGCTTTGTTCTACTTCTCTTGCTAGGGGTTACGGAAATAACTTCAGAAGTTTCTGGATTTTGTTCAACTACTACTGAAGCAGCACCTTTTCTTTTTGAAGGTACTTCTGACGGGGCAATTTTCTCATTTGTTGATGTTCCCTCTTTACCTGTAGGAAATGAATCAGCATCCAGCCAAAATGTTTATTGTAACGTTAATTTGCTATTTTCTGGCTACATATGGTATGATTTCTTGGGAAAAGATGAAATTTTCTTATGTTACAACAGCAGAAGTCATAACTGGATCAAGAGGTTGTCAAGGTACACGTACTGGCTCATCATTTTTGTTTTAGAGAGTGTATGCAAAGAAAGCATGGATTTAGGTCAATGGTACTACTAGAAGTCTGCAAGTAACCATACCAGTTACTTCCTTGCCGATAGAATCCATCACAGCTGATACCAGATCTTTCTTGTTACCTTTTCCAGAAACTCCCATCCTCCTTCAAATTAACGTCACACAATAATTAAATGGGCAAATCAATTCTCGGCAACACAAAATAAGGGCAGGCTAGGAAAAGAGTGAACCTTGTGAGTTCCCTGAGCTCTTTCACTGTCATTGATTGGAGCATACTAGGGTCGCCTCTGATTTGCTCTATCTCCAATGTGCTTTCAGTGACATCTTCCTACAGTTCAAGCAAAAAAACATGGAACCACAGCCATGGGACGGGTAGATGGACAATGTCAGCACAATGAGCATACAAAACTAACCTTTTGAATGATTGTTTGTTCATCTTTCTTGATCTCACTGTTCTTAGAGACAGCTCGGCGTGAATACGTAGCCCGCATCCCCTCACTCATCGCGTTTAGTTTTGTAAGCACTAACTTTCTGCAACTGCTGTTTGCACTTGGAAGCCCGCAGCTACACCAGTAAGAACAAATTTTACCACATATTGCTGAAAATCCTAAGTGATTCTTACTATTGGAGAACCATTGTTTGGGCCCAAACGTGCGATAGCCATGCCATAACGTGCGATAGCCATGCCATAATTTCCTCAATGCAGAGAAAATCGGAGAACTATTGTGACCGACATTGCCTTCGCCGATTCATACTAATTGCAGATGAGCTAAGTGGAAATTGTTCACAAGAAAGAACCAAAATGCTAAAGCCCCATGAAGGCAAACCTAGTGAACTACAGCACATTGCATAACACCGTTGGAGAGAACCGAGGAGCTT
The DNA here is from genome assembly GCA_012064385.1 of Puccinellia tenuiflora. Lineage (NCBI taxonomy): Eukaryota > Viridiplantae > Streptophyta > Magnoliopsida > Poales > Poaceae > Puccinellia > Puccinellia tenuiflora. The sequence continues at coordinate 271,168 of QRDG01000116.1, forward strand.
TCCTTCGATCCGTCGCCAAAGCCAAACCCTTGATGGACCCCACCCCTTCTATTATCCCCCCAAATCGAAAGCTGCTGCTCCATGGTGTGCGGAAGAACCCGAATCAACAAAAGGGAAGTGACAATGCAGGGTCGATAACCATACTGGTAGAGACGGAGGAGAGAGGCGCCGCGCAGGAGCAGCTGCATCCGCGAGTGGGTGCGTGGAGGCGGCGGGACGTTCAGCAGGCGGAACCGGGAACCCTCACTTCACAAATATCAAAACTAGGGTTTATGCAATCAACAGACCAAGAGAAATCACATTCAATTCAGGAAAATGGGCGTACGGAGGGGCAAAGCATACCTGAGAGGTCGCCGCTGAGGTGAACGGAGCCGCCGCTGTACCGCTCCTGTTCACGACGGGACGAGGGCACAAAGCTCCGATGTGTTCGGCGGTCGCAAATAATGGCTTGAGTTGAGTCGATCCATTCGACGGGGGCAAAATGGGAAAAGGAGGTCATGGCATTCTTATACTTAACTTTTTTTGACATGTTCTTATACTTAACTTAGTATAATTAGAAAAGTTAAAGAATGTATGTTTCTAATCGAAAATCCCTATATTAAACTCCTTATATTTTTTGCTCAAATCATTTAGTCCTTGTCTGTTCTATAATGTAACATGTTTTGGTAGGTCAAGGGAGGTAGTGCATTTCAAACAATTGCACGATATTTAATCAAGGAAAAAGTTCAAAACAAACTTTCAACTTATAGACGAAAAAACCCTAAACTTTTAATCCCGATAGTTGGCACTCTGAACTTGTTAATCCTGACGGAATAACGTGCTACTCCCACTGACGATTGGGCCCTGCTGAAAGGATCGTATGTGTGGCACCCCCCTCTGACGCATATCGCCAGAGAGGTGGTCGCTCCGTGCGCCAGCCCAGGATATCTGGACGCACGTTACGACAATGCAACATAGCGGAAATATCATTACATAATCAGACCCGAAGGGCTACAAATGGTTTTACATGGCCACCAAGGCATGAACAAATATCATGACCAAGTATGGCTCGGGACAGAGTTTCACTGGCAGCGGAAGACACGGGTACGGCATCGGCTTGGTGCGACTCCATTCCACAGGCATCTGGCTGGGCTACTGATCCTAGCACGCTCTTTCTCCATCTCCTTGCTATGGTAGTAGATGAACCCTCTCAACGTCTGGCCACATGAAAAGTCAGTTTGAGTACAATGATGTACTCGCAAGAAAATAACCACAAGACATGAACGGTCAAGCAATCAGGCAACAGATAACCAGCAACAATGATAATCTAAACATGACAAGTATCTACTTACGACAGTCCAAAAAGGATGACAACCTGGCATAAGCAAACAACGGGAGTATCACCAGTACAGAGTCCAAGCCAGGTGGGGTTGGATCGTATACCGGAGATCAAACAAAGAACTTACCTGTGACGAAGAACGAGTGTACCATTTGTACCAAGTAACACAACAAAATCATATCATAACGGCTAGGCTCACTGGCCTCTAGCCTCACAAGGCTAATCTCATCTGTCACCACTGCTAGGCCCACTGGCCTTATCACATTTCCTTATCTTCAGTAACATTCCCTGCATCATCTTATTGTTTATTAAGTGTGGTCAAGTCGTTCATAATTCTTTCAAGAAATCTTAAGTTTAACGTCCGGACACGACAAAGACAATAGTGTGACCGACACTGAACTGTTGTTCCATATCCCAGGAACGAGGCTAGCTTGCTAGGTTGAGACTCTCGAAAGTTTGCAGTTGCGGATCCAGGATTTAACCATGGCGGGGGCCGAACAAGAGAGTGACCATAAAATAAATGTAACATGAAAATATATCAAGTCTATAAGTATATTATGAATATCAAACTGTAATATATATATATATATGTTGTAATGAAAGGGAAAGCTACATTTCTATTAGTTTGAATTTGGATCTACGCCCAGGCCTATCAAATAAATCAATAATCTTCTCAACGTTGATCTTTGCAGCTATATCCTTCCCAATGTAAACAACCATATAATGCTGAAGAAAGTCGTCACCCATTTTATTTCGAAGACGTGTCTTGATAAGCTTCATTGCTGAAAAAGCTCGCTCCGTAGTTGCAGTTGACACCGGGAGAGTGATTACCAAACGCAACAATCTATCAACCATTGAGTACATAGAAACTTTACCCGTTTTAACTAGTCCAACTGTCAAATCAGCAAGTGATGGTAACCTGCTCAGTTCTGGATGGTTGCAAACATCTAACTGAAAATGTGGAAGTTGCGACTCCAACTGAGCTCGTTCTTGACTCGAAAAATTTGCTGGATAGAATTTTTCTGCAAGCGTGCAAATCTTTGACATGTCAAATGACTCATGTCTTGGATCCAGGGAAGCACAAAGTGTGAGAAGCTCGGTAGTTCGAACACCAAATCGCTCATTTAGTTCAACTAATTGTTGATCAATCGCCACATTGAACACATCTGCCTTGTAGTGATGATTCACGGTGGTGTTATCATGTTTGTTCCGCGACTTAGTCACATCAACATACCTATAAATTATAGAATACAATGTATGTTAGAAATTAGAATCAAGTAATTGTGATTAGTTATTATTATGCTCTAGAGATAGAGAAAATGAGACTTACTTGAGAGTCATGTCGGGGACCTCAATTTCATGTTTAACACAAAAGGAGTTAACCTCCTCTAAAAGCGACTCCCAACCATATTCTCGAAGATTACCCAATAGTGTCTTTGTGTTCGAAACTGAATCTAATGCATTTAAAATATCCAGAGATTTCTTCTGGAGTGTCTGACACAAGACATCGGTGATTTTCATAATTTTCTCCATGAGATGCAGAATGAACACAAAATCAAAAGAGATAATTATCCTTAGTGCGCCTCCAGCATCTCCTCGTGAATATTTTGAGACCGAACGGTCGTTTGCTATACTTCGTAAGATAGAAATTGTAGCACCAAACATCTTCTTCAAGCTCTGAAGGGACTTAAAGTGGGAACTCCATCTAGTGTCTCCTGCCCTCTGTAAAGAGCCTATCTGATTTGCTCCTTTTCCAGTATCAAGCTCTCCCAATTCAATTTGACGTGCAATTTCCGCGGCTTGATTTGCTAGTAACTCATCATTCCGTTTAGGTGATGCACTAACAACATTTATAATGAAAATTGCATGCTGGAAAAAATTGTGCACTTCCTGTACCTCCCTTGATGCTGCAACAAGAGCCAACTGTAGTTGATGAGCCATACAATGAACATAATATGCATAAGGACACTCCTTCAAAATCAAAGCCTTCAGTCCATTCCACTCTCCTCGCATATTACTTGCGCCGTCATAGCCTTGGCCTCTAATATCTTGTACGCTTAAGTTATTATCTGCTAAAATAGAACAAATTGACTCCTTGAGAGTCAATGCAGCAGTGTCACTAACATGAACGACATCAAGAAAACGCTCCTTTATAAGCCCTTCATTATTCACAAATCGAAGTACCAATGCCATTTGCTCCTTTTTAGATTCATCACGGGCCTCATCAACCATTATGCAAAATTTGCTATCACCAATTTCTTCTCTAATTGTGAGCTGTACCTCCCGAGAAAGTAAGCTAAGAATTTCTTGTTGAACAGAATGAGCAATGTACTTTGCATTTCCGGGAGCATTATCCAACACAACATCATTCACCTCCTTATTATAAGAAGCCAAAAGCTTTACCAGTTCAAGGAAATTACCCTGGTTTATCGATCCTGGAGATTCATCATGGCCTCGGAAAGCACAAGCCTGAAATGTTAACCACCTGCATCATGTAAAATCATGCTTGTTAAATTGTACAAGATATAATAATCTAATTATTGTTATATATTGAAACAAAGTATTGCGCTTACCGGATAGAATCAATTGTAACTCTCAGTCTTAACCTTGCATCTGCAATCGCTTTTGCGGATGATTTCTCCATCACCTTATCGATATGAGTCATGCTATCTTTAAAATTTTCAAAACATCGTGTTGAGTAGTTATGAGCTGAACTGGCATCTTTTCCCATGTGAGTTAAAAAAGCACAATCTTTTCCACTATTTACCTTCTTCCACCTATCAAAACCCACAACGGTGAATGTATCCGAGCCACACTTCCCAATTGGTTTTTTTGAAAACAGAAAACAAGGCAAGCAGTATGCACGATTTGCCGAAGGTGAATATTCTAGCCAAGGAAATTGCTTGAACCAACTAAATTGAAACCGGCGACGATGTTTGGGGACATCAGTATTATATGGATAATCCCTCAAGAATGGTTGGTATGGCCCCTCAGAAACATAAAGTTGACGTGCTTCCACCTGCTTGTCAATAGGCAATTCCCAAATTTGTTGTCGCTTTCCGGGGTCTCGCTCATATGTCGTGCTTCTGACTCTAGCTTGTTCTGAGATTACGACACATGACTCAATATTTTGATCAGAAGTTTGCATATCAACCGGGTCAGGATTGAAATCATCATGTGCGGCAGGTTGCTCTTGCTCTGGAATTTCCGTCTCCTCGGTTGGATTTGTATTTTCGGTTGTAGAGTTGGAGGTCGAACCAACCGGCTTGAAAAAATTACTAATAGGCGGCATCTTCCTCTTCATGACAAACAAATCTACTAGTAGTAAAAAATTATCAATAAATTATTATAACTAGGAGATCAACTAGTATGTATCAATAATTAAATTTCATAACCAAGCTAGCAATTAATAACTGTAATTCATGTACGAGTATGACAATACCTTGGTCCTTGGAGCGACCAAGATAGAAACTGGGCGTGGCGGTGGCGCGTTGGGCGGCGGCGGGTCGTAAACGTGGTCGCAGCTGTGCTAATCACCGGCAACCGGCGGCGGCGGTGGCTGGGCGATGGGGAATTGGCGATCCAGCAAGCTAGACGGCAGCGGCGGCGTCGAAGACGATCGTAATCACTAATCAATTCTGTTTCCGGTACGTGCAGCCGTGCATCAATCGTGACCTTTCTTTCTGCTTGGATAATGCATCGGTCTTTGGGCTTGGCCCATCAAGTGAGCACGTTAGTAGTTGGCCTGAGAGGAATAAAAGTAGGCTAATTACGTACGTATTTAGACTAATGCACACGTATATACCTACTGGTCCCTGCTGGATTTAGTTGGGGGTGGCCGAAGCATGGGGGTGGCCAGGCCACCGCGCGCCCCCCTGGATCCGCCTCTGGTTACCACTCATCTAAATGCACCTTACTTAGCTAAGGCAAGATACACTTACATAACCGTTCACGCTAAAAGGACACTCTTTGTATAACTACCGACTTACCACTCGGGCTAAGTCTTATGACGAAGTGAATCCGGCACGTCCCCAACGAATGAGCAACGTCTAGCTCCGGAACCTTCGCAAGACTAGCCCCGACCACAACTATGCAGTAACCGACTAGACTTTCCAAGAGGGTAGCATCCAAGGAGGCTTGATAGGTTACATAGGTTAAGGCTCTCCCATTTGGGGCGACAGTGGTAGTGCGTTCAAGGATTCAGATTAGTGGCACTATGAATAGACCTTATCGTTGTTTGGAGGGGTGTTTCATTTAATCAAGTTTCATCATTCACATGCCCAAGCAACAAAAGATTAGTCTAACACTACAACCACAATAACATAACAATATATCATCAAACAACAAAACATTAGCAACACAATAAAGATCAACTACAAAATATAGTTTAGTTGGTTTGCGTCGACCGGGTGACTATCGTGGCGATTCCGCCAACAAGTGCCACCACAGATCAACTAGTTGGTTAGCGTCGACCGGGTGACTATCGTGGCGATTCCGCCAACAAGTGCCACCACAGATCAACTAGTTGGTTAGCGTCGACCGGGTGACTATCGTGGCGATTCCGCCAACAAGTGCCACCACAGATCAACTAGTTGGTTAGCGTCGACCGGGTGACTATCGTGGCGATTCCGCCAACAATTGCCACCACAGATCAACTAGAGATTATAACATAGTGCTTCAAATAGATGACTGTGGCGGTTCCTCCAGCCGGTGTCATCATAGATCAATTACAAAGTTGGTGAGGCATGTAGCCTCCAAACAATGAACCGAAAAGCATTCATAAGAAAGAAAGCATCCATTCCATTCGAGGGTTATCTTGACGTGGTGTCAGCAATCTTGTCAAAAGAACCAAATGAAAAGTCAGCTCCCAAGCGTCGCAGTCCGGGTGGTCTACGCCAACCATATTTGACGGAGTGACAAGAAGCAAATAACTCTTTTGGCAAATACCCCCAACCCCGAGGATCATAAGACGACATCCGTCCGCTCCTCACCTCGGCGAAGAAGAAGAAGCAAACAATCAACGCATGTTTTTGTTATTTAGTTGTCAAAGCCACGCAAGTGCGAGGCGCACAGATATTTCATACATCAATCTAATGCATACATGGATGAAGTACAAAACAAGGCAACAATATAAGACCGACATAATATAAATACCAAACGCGGACGAATATAAACACTTGGCATGACAATAAGCGAATAACAAACAACTTTGCGGGACTGCTCATAGCAAGGGGTTAGCTTGCCTTCGACGATCGGCGCCATTGGCTTGGAGGTCTCGGACACATCGCGGCTAGGGTCTCGGTTTACCGGTACCGCGGAATACACCTATACATGCATACACGGGTGCTAAGCATACAAACTCTTTACAAAAATATAAAACCTATATCACTGGATAGAGATTTTCAAACTAAGAATTTACAAATTTGAATCACCTCAATCGGAGCTACGGTTCAAAAGATATTGACGTGCGACGATTAGCCATCTGCTGCTCACCAGAAAAAAAAACAGAGCGGGCTGGCTTCTGAACTGGGCGGGGCTGGTCGCGCACTCCAGAGAAATATGCCTTCTCTACGGGAAAGCGGAGAAGCGCGGAGGGCGCTTCCACTTAAACGACGTGGCAGCTGGGCCAGGCTGGGCCCGCTTGCCGGTGACTCCAGGGGGTCAACGCTGGCCGCCAGCTGGCGGTTCCCCCTCCTCGCGTCGAGGAAGGTCGGGAGAGAGCCCGACGCAGCTCAGGCGGCTCGGCCGCCGGTCGTCGTCGTCGCTCCGGTGGGTGCCCATGGCCACCGCGGGAATGGGGAGGAGCGCCCCGCTGCGCCGCGTCCGAGGATGGAGGCCACGGCCACGGGGAGGTAGGGGGAGGCGACGCCTCGGTGCTCGCCCAGCGAGCTCACCGCCGGCGGACGAGGACGGAGTCGACGGCTCCGGCCACGGTTTGACGAAAAGGGGGCACCGAGGGGTAGAGGAGGTCGAGGGGATCTTCTCGGGCCAATTTAATCGGACGAAGACGCTCAGAGTAGCTCGCGATGTTCCGAGGAACCGCGACGATGTTTCCGGTCGATTCGGCCGAACTCGAGGTCTTTCTTCCAATTAAATCGGTAGAGAGGTTCCAGAGGGGGAGAAGAAGGGTGATGCTCGCGCGAGAGGGCTCGGGGCTGCTTGGGGTGGCTTTAAATAGCCGGAGCGGGGACGTTGGACAGATGATGATGCTGCGGCGCTTGAATGCGCTCCGGTGCACCAAGTCGCGGACAAAAATTGATGAGGGAGGATAAGCGCGAGCTGATCCAGGGGAGCAGGACGAGCTCGGTATTCCGCACGTTGCGCTCGAGCTAGAGAGCAACGGGAGGGAGGAAGCGGACAAGCAACTGCGCGGCGCCAAACTCCGGCCGGGAATTGATGACGGGGATAAGAGCGGCTCCGGCCCGAGCTAGGGGAGCAGGAGAGGGCTGGGTCGCGGCTTGGTTGAGTTGGGACACGGGAACAGCAGGGGAACCGGAGGAACAGGGAAGACCCGAGGCGGGTGGACGCCGGCCAGTGCGCGCCCTGGCACTCGGAGCGCGCCACGAGCGGCATGGCCCTGCCACGAGGTCACGCGTGGGTGCAACGACCAACAAACCATGCCAACATGATCCCCACAACAACACCTACTCAAGCAAGCAGGAATTACTCCAGAACTCGACGCTTTGCAATGTAAAACTTTCAGAAAACTTAGTGCACAGAAGGTGCTCGACGAAATGACAGGGGTCTTGCACCACCCAGAAAAATCCCCAAAAATTACCACTGGGTTCATTTGGTACCAGGAGAGTGTTCATAAAGTTTGAGATCATATGGGTACTGGGAAAATTGGGTTTTGACAAGATGTCCAAAAATGGACATAATGGCATGGTCATGGAAAATTGACTTTTCACCCTTCACCTTGGGGTGATCTTCTGGATTTGTGTATCTAGGTATCTTGTGGACAATGTGGCCAAGTCTCATGAGCATTTAACTTGCCTAGGGTGGGATTTGCTTGAAGGCACCAAAATGGCAACCTTTCGGGTTTACAAGGAAGTACCTCAAATATTGCTCAAATGAGGTTGATCCAATGGCGGGAAATGTTCAGGAGGTTAAATCATGCACCTCACCAAAATTGCAGAATTTTTGGATGAGTGGAAGGTGTCTAGATAAATCCTGGATTGGAAATGGCATCTTAGAAAATAACACCCAACTTGGAAATATTGCATTGAAGTATGCAATATTTTTGCATGGAATGTCTTTATATGGATATGGGAGTCCACTGGTATTTTTAGTTGAATTTCTCCGGCTATGGAAATAGGCTTCCCCTTGGTAGGTGGAGAAAAGGGTTTAAAAGGTTCGATAATTAGGGCTAGGGTTTTCGAGAGAAAACCTGAGCATAAAAATTATCACGGGAGATGGGATGGTTCATGGACGCTGGGGAATTTTGAGAGAGCAATTCCCAAGTCAAATAATTCCCGAAAGTTTTGGAGGAACATTTAGGAAAAGAGAAAAAGGTTTTCAGGTGTCGGAAAACACCGCTAAAATTAGGGACGAATTTTTTGGGTGTTACAGTATGGTTACCTAGAGGAGGGTGAATAGGTGTTATGCCAAATTTTAATTCTTTTTGCTTGACAGAAAAGATAAATTTTCTAGATATGCAACTAATGTGAATTTACCTATATGGTAAGCAAGCACTAGATCTCCACGAGATACAAGTAAAGGTAGCAAGGATAGAAGTAACCGAAAGTGAAGCACGCGGAGGTAAGGATGTATTCCCGAGTTCCTCATTTTAAGGGGAGTACGTCTCGTTTGGAGGGGTGTGAGCACGTCATAAAGGCCTACTCAACGCCACAAAGACCTCACCTTATTCTCCGATGAACCGCACCATATTGGTTCACCTTCCACTATCGGAATCCTTCGAGGCGGAGTCCGGAGCCTTTACAACAATCTTGGGGCACACACCCACAACTTAATCGGGGGCTCCCAAATCACCACAATATGTTCAAACAATACAACAAGTAAGAACAAAAAGCTAGGTTTTCCTAGTGGAAACCCTAACCACGAATCCCTCAAGCGAATGAGGGGGAAATATAAATCGGCTTGGTAAAGTAGTAGATCTTGGCATTCTTCTTCAATCCTCCAAAGATCAACGAGTTTTGGTGGAGGAATCGGGAGATCTATGAGATTTGAGCTTGCAACAATGGGAAGTCTTTTTTTTTCTGGTCGAGCTAGCTTGAGGTGGAAGATGGAGTGGGTATTTATACCCCTTCACAAAACTAGTTGTTTGAGAGCTTTGCAGGAAACTTGGGGGCGGGATTATCTGGCCTAAGTGGGGACCGGATTATCTGGCCTAAGTGGGGACCGGATTATCTGGTTTTGCAATAATTCGGCTCCCAGACAAATATCCGGCCAATGATCCGGCCAAATATCTGCCCTCCTTCCAGAGAGCCGCGCACTTGCATGAAAACATCCCTTTGCCAAATTCTTGAGAAAACTCGAAGGGCCGGATAATCCGGCCAAATATCCACCCCCTTCCAGAGAGCCGCGCACTTGGATACAAACATTCCTTCCAAAATCTTGAGAAAACACAGAGAGCCAGACTTGCATTTTTTGCTTAGACAAGGCACGCTCTTTTCACTTTTGCATTTGGGGGAGTCGATGCTAACATGTTTTCAACCGATAAAACTACATCAACTTAACAGTATGTTTAGATCGTCACTAGTGTTGTTGCCTAACACACAAAACCAATAGGGATCAAGAAATGTTCTTTCACCCACATGTCATATTTATCCCCTTACTAGATCTCCATCGCCGCAGCCTGCTCCATTCCATATCTGTGTGTGTCGCCAGGTCGAAGAAAGGCCATGGTCGACATCCTCGATCCCAAGGGCGCCTCCCCCCACAATGCCTTCACGGCTGTGCGCGGCCGCACGCGGAGCGCGTCGCCGGGCAGCCTATGTCTTGGAGAGGGGCGCGCTGTTGGCAGATGCTACGTTCAGAGTTCAGACCCCTCGTCCCCGCTGCACAACACCAAGGGATGCCGCGGTGCCTTCGCGTCGCGGGCCAGTAATAGCAGCACCGTGAGTGAGGCGATCGAAGAGCGGGAGAGAGCACCATCGGCAGCGAAGTGCTCATGGCGAGCCGATAATTCTGCCGCTAATCCCACACCAAATCAAGGAAATCAGCAGACGACCTCGCTCTAGACGGCTCAAATCGATGCACCTCCACCCCCAAATCCCCACATCTGCTCCCGGCCTCCTCCGTCGCCAGCGGTAGACCCGTTCCGATGTTGGTTTCCTCCGCTAGGGGTCACAGAGCATCCACCGCCAGTGCCCTCTTTCCCATGGCCATCTCCACGCGGACTGGGGACAGGCCATAACTCCTGGTGGCGGATATGGTAGTTTTCAAGAGCGTGTTGTCCTCCTAGGGCCTGGGCATCAGGGTGAAGCTTGGCGTTGGAGTGCGCCATAAGCATATCACGCAACCTGACGCTGGAGAGCCGCGCGGCAAGTTCGTGGTTACCTGCACGGCCTGCTGCTGCTTCAATTTGTGGATCCGGCGGTCGGCTCACCATGGACAACTGCCGCCTAGACTATGACCAGTGGGGACGCGGAGCACATCTTTAGCGATGTTAGCTAGCTAGTTGTCTAACGTATCTAATACTACCTCTGTCCCAAAAAGGATGCCATTTCTTTGTCTAAATTTGAATGCAAATAGTGTCTAGATGAATTCAAATTTACACAAGAAATGACATCCTTTTTGGGACGGAGGGAGTATATTAATTGGATTGTTGAACACCAAATTGAAAATTTTAAACTTAAGGCCGTAACCCTGCGTTAAATTAATAACGCCATCAACGGCGAAGATACAAGGATGCTGTTAACAGGTTACAACACAACGCGCAACCCAAGCACACAAAGAAAAAAAGGAAAATGAGCGCAGCTTGAAGAAGACAGGTCCTCTGCGCTCAAACGCCAAAGCAGAAGCACACCAGCATCGGCGGACAGCCAACCGATCTGAGGGACGCACCTTGTGAACAGCTTTATGTAGCATAAGGAACGCACCACCACCTCCTTCGCTGAAGAGGGACCCTACCCCCTCGCCTGGCTCAGAAGGCGTCGTACCGTCAGAGAAGGAGAAGTTCACCGTAGAACCAGAGGAAGTGCAGACCGGGAGACCACCGAAATCCAAGCCACACAGACCACCTCGCTGCGACAAGCACACCACCACAGCTGCAGCTTCGATGCCAAAGGATGCCCAGACGAAGAGGGAAAGCTTGGATGAAACCGCTGAGCACGAAGACACGGAGACGCCAAGCAGGAGCACGCATCACCACCGGATCCCAATCACCCAAGGCACCACTCACCAGGTACCCAACCGAGCCCAAGACGGCTCCCCCAAGGGGGAAACGACGCCCACAGCGTCACCGTCGTCCAATCCGAAGATTTAGGCTTTCACCCAGGACGGGGTAGGGGGTGGGGAGAAGAGACCTGAACAACACCTTCAGGAAGGTTCACGGCGCCCGAAGAGCGTCGCCGCTGCTCTGGTCGAAGCGACCAAGGATTTATCCCGGTCCCGACTCAAACCACAACCCCCAGCCAGCCTCCAAATCGGCAAACAAGGTCACCGACCGCAGAACCGATGGGGAAGAGATAGCTGTAGGAGGGGCGAGATCTGACCTTCGAGATCTGGCGCATGAGCCACCGGAGTGACCCTAGCGCCGCTACCAAAATCCATCGTCGCCCTGCCGCCCGCGCGGCCCAGGGCATCGACCGCCAGTACCCACGAATGCCACCGGCCGCACGGTCGACGTCGCCTCCCCACCGGAGGCCGCCGCCTCGATGCCCAGAACCCTCCGCCCGGGCGCGGAGCAACAGATCGTCGCTGTCACCTTCCCCGGCAAGTCACGCGGGCTTGCCCGGAGCCCACCTCAGGTGACGACGAGGGAAGGAGAGCAGATGGGAGGTGGCGGTGCGGGGGAAACCCTAGTCGCCCCCTAGTCGCCCTCGGGAGAACGACGCGAGGGCCGAAACGTTTTTGCAAATTGATGCAGTTTCACACCAAATTGAATTGGAGAATGGGATCCATTCGGGATTGATTGTGGGAGAGATTAGGGAAGAAGATGAATATGACAGCTGGATCCGCATCGTCAGAGAGTAGTATGTTATTTCGGCCGGGATTATAATATTTTCACTGTGTCAAATAGACTCCGAGTTTAAAATAGACTGGGATTGACAAGTTCAGAGTGCCAATTACCGGGATTGGGAGTTCAGGGTTTGATTTATCTTCCGTCTATAAGTTTAAGGTTTATTTTAGACTTTTTTCCTTTAGTCAATCATTCGAATGATTCAAATTCAACATAAGCAACAAATAAACAATATACATACATATAGTTCATCCAATTGAATAATTAAAATTAAAATATGAATACCGTTTATCCAAAAGCAACCATGACAGTCAAGTTTCATGCACAATAGCCACAGCTCAACCTCCTTTTTAATTGGTTGATGACCACATTGACAACAACTCAACCACCATCACCACTCCCACGACCATCAACTCACCACTAACTAGTTCCTTGTAGCAATGCTGCAAAGTGAAGACCTTGTTCTTGTTGCGTTGCTTGTAAGGTCTTGGACTGTGATTGGCATCCCACTCAGTGGTGGATGGTTGACTTGATCGACACAACCGAACCATTCGTTGCATTGCTCTTAGATCATGGCCCAACAGTGTGCAATAAAGCTTTGAGTGCGATTCGATGGGATGGGCACGATGTTTCAATATTATTTCTCATCCAGGGCGGACCTAGACAAAAAATTCAGTGGGGCAATTATAGTGTAAAAATCATTTTTTAACCATTTTCCTTCAAATATGAACAAATTACACTAAATTTCCAAAAAAAATGTGTGGGGGACACTACTCTCACCCAGTTTTACATGGGTCCACCCTTGTTCTCAACCCTAGTCCAAAACTTCTCCTTTGATTGATCTGTGTCAACCGAGCCATCAAGCGACATCGTTATCAAAAAATGGCACAAAACAATGTATTTCTCTGGACCAGGGTCGGTCTAAATAAAATTTGGACCCCGAGCGTATATTTATATTAAACTTTTGTACTTATTTATAGCGTGTTATAATATTTATGAGTATAGTTTTGTATTTTTATTTGGTATTATTAACCACATAAAATTGTTAATTTTGAATTATAGCATTCATTTTATACAGTCGTAATGCATATAGTGGAGAAATATTTTTGAATTATGTTAAATCTAAATTATATTTTGTAGCATAGAATTCTTCATCAACTAATTGCCAATAAATGTATATACTATAGAGTGTATACATATTTACGATAGAGATGTATAAAGCACATGGTTTAATAAATATCTTAAGAGATGGATTTAGTGTCTGATTAGGTAAGTATATAGAAAATTACACCGTATAAATTGAATGTTGTCATGATTCTTTACTCCTATTTCTGTGGTCAAATATGTTTTCGAATGTACATTAAGAAGTCGACACTGTACATGATGTGTACTTTGTATTATTATTCCAAATATTAGTCACTAGAAATAAATGAATTAAATAGATTATAATACTTTCGCAAATATATGATTTTATTGTTTGATATACTAGTCCGCAATATGCTCAATATCATCAGCTCTATACAAGTGCTGGTTTCTAAGATAAATATTCTCGTACATATAATTATTTGTATCAGTTTGTTCCTACATATGTAGTATATAATAAATAACAGTACAACAGTTATCTATACACTTTATGTTTGGAGGCCTGGGGCGGTTGCCCAATTTTTTCCGCCCTGCTCTTGGCTATTTTGGTGTCCTTGATCTCTTGTTGATTACCACCATCTCCACAGGATCATCCATCTCCTTCAAAACTTCTCTATTAGCCATCCACTCCAATTCAAACATGACTCGGCCCGTCGGCCCACATCCTTCTCCTCCTCCTCCACCACTTGTCTAACCAACTCCTCCAATTTAGACACGAAGCTGGATCCAAGCAACTACAAGTTTATCACCCTACGGCCTCAAGTCATCACCAATGTTTTGGCCAAAACAAGAAGGCAAAAAATTACCTCATCGGCATTTCATCCAGCACTTGGCGCACATGGTCCTTGGTGGCGACGGCTGAACATGCCGGATAACGAGGAGACGGGGTATGAGCCGTTGGTGTCGACACCACCTTATTTTCTTCGCCTCCTTCTCGACAAGCAACATCATGGGGCTTGCCGCTGGCCGTATCAAGGGGAGGGCATGTTGTTCTCATCGGGGCCTCCGTCTTCTTATTCGCCTCCTCATTGATGAGCACCTTCATGGCCTCGGTTTTCCCGGATCAAGGGAGTGCGAGTTACCGTAAATTTCTATGGCGTGTGAGATCGATTCTGCGGTGGCGTGCCGGCTGCGATGGCTGGTGGCGTTGTGGAGTAGCCTTTCGATTCCATTCCGGCCAGAACTGGGGGCAACTAGTGAGATTGGGCGTCGGTGGGAGGGGGGGGGGGGGGGGGGGAGTGGTGGCGGCACGGGCGGGATAGAGGGGCCGAAATTTATTCTCTACGGCCCGATGGTGGAGTATATTTGAGAGAGTCGGCCTCCTTTTTAGGGGGACTCCTAAATTTTTTCTTCCTCTAAACTTTTGAGAGTTCAGCTAGGAGGACGGGGCAGAGGCCCAATGGTTGTGGGTGGGGTTGCACATCCCAACGACCGGAGTTCGAATCCCCGTCGGGGCGAATTCAAGTTATCCTCACCAAGGAGCACTTCTTCTATAAAATTAAGCCCTGGGTGCTAGTACCCATGGGTCTTTTTTTTTAGTTCAGCTAGCTCATCGATGAATGCGACGCACTGCCGTCCTATACGTGCTCGCGTCTTCCCGATAAACTCGATCGATCGAACGTGCATATGCAGTGATTTCGATGACTTGCATCAATCCGTCTATAATCCATGTCCTTGTGCCAGCGCCCATACCGGCCGGCTACGTGCAAGACGATCCTGGCGATCGATCGACGCACGGTAGACAGCGGACTAACTGAATCGGATGAGATTTGACAACGAGCCCGATCGAAATGACACGACAGCCGACCCACCACGCGCGCACACGATCGATCGGCAAAGCACCAAAGCAGCTGTCAGGTGTAGCGTAAAGCTAAACCTCTACTAACAACGGTGGTATTGGATGCTATAGCGATGACAGAGCCGTACGCCACCATCTTTTACTTTACCCTACCACGAGACGAGGCCGTGATGGCCCTAGAAATGGAAACCCCTCCAAACAGCCCGCCCGCCCCCTTGTCGATCGTCTCCTTCCTCCAGAGCCACCAGCTCATCTCCACTACCCTGCCATACTCCTCCACATGCATGCATCGTCTTCTTGCACCTGTAGATGGCAACTGATCGAGCCGCTACTAGCCAGCTAGCCAGCCATCTCCTGCTCATCTTCACATCACATATGGAGGGCGATCGATCGAGCGGTGCATCGTGTCGCGAGTAAAATATCTCTCTAGACTAGACAAGCAAGCAAAACCCCTTCTTCCACCTTGAGTAGGTTCTCCTTTGCCATCTTTCGGCTTTTCGTTTAGGTAAAACTCTTCTCGATTAGATGACGCAAATGTTTTGAAAAACGAGCCCCAATACAATAGCTTAGGTACATACATTTTGTTCAGTAAAATTTAAATTTTAAATTTGCTAAAAATGTAGTATAAGCTTTGCAATGGATGAACACTAGCCACACCCCGCTTTACGAGTCACAACGTGGCAAGGTGGCCGTTCAACTCTCTTTTCAGACGGAGTATCAAGCTGGGGCTCACACGACAGGTAAGTCGTCCTACTGTATTAGTTTGAACGATTTACACAAGTTCCACACGGGTACATGCTGCTGCCCAGATAAGAGAAACGAAACCATGCATGCGCCTTCTGCTGATCACCACACTGATCATGGGCACACGAGTGTATTTTACAAGAGGAAATGCTGCAAGTATCTGAGCCCCGCTGACGTACCGGCAATCCACAGAGTGCGCACATGAGACTAGAGCGGGACGCCACGTACCCGACACGTAGGTGGAGGTAGATTGAGTCGCGTTCGCGTAGGTCTCCTTCCCGATCATTCGACGATCGGCAGTATGAACTTCTTCGAACTTTTAGCAGCAAAAAAAAAAAAAAACGTTTTATCGATCAACGCGTTGATTGACTCAGATTATTTCATTGGTTTTGATAGTTGTCTCGATTTAACTAAATCTTAATCGTCTATTTAATTACTGGATTTTACGTCGTGATTCGTGTTAGGCTAAGAGTTGCACATCATTGCAACTAAAAAATGTGCATGTAAATATATTAGTAGGAAAACCCTTAGAGTAGGAGATAGGGCAAACGGCTCCCGAGCACCCTTTATTTTTGAAAATTTGAAAATCATATTTTGAAGTTTTAGAAAAATCTGAAAAAATCATAGGTGTAGATAATGTTGTATTCTACAAACCTGCAAATTTTGAACTAGAAATACTATTTGGCCTGTGCAAAAAAGACAAAATATGAAATTGTAAATAGTAAAAAGTGCAAATTTGAACTCTTTAAAATCTGTCAGATTTTGTTATTTTTGTGTAGCCCAAAGTATGAGTGATTTTGAGTTCATACTTTGCACATTGGTAGAATACAACATTATCTACACCTAAAAAAAATTCTTCAGATTTTTGTGAAGTTTGAAAATATGATTTTTGAATTTTTGAAAATAAAGGGCTCCATGAAGCTTGGCCTCCATTTGCAGTTTCCATTAGAGTAGAGAAGTCCTAATATCAGTGGCGTTTTTTATTTTCGCATGCCACGGGTACGAGTAGTGGCGCGCCGATTTTGGGTGTGCCACTGCTGTTCGTATAATAGTAGCGTGTAGACAAGGACGACACATGTGACCACCGTGCGAAAAGTTTTGGTGGCGCGGCCTTTTTTTTCCACTGCAATCTTTACATCGGTGGCGCCCAGAATCATAGACAGGCTTTGCGTGATGACGTGTCATCCCTATCCAAGACGCCTCCACAATCAAAGCGGCGCCGCATGGACGGAGCCTCTATACACGCGCCGGGACGACGCAAATCACACACACACATTTTATTGCCACACCACCCACACACCCTGCCTGGCAGGGGCGGATCCACACCCCGGGCAACAGGGGCCATGGCCCGGGGCGCATGATTTTTTTAAAACTACATATTAGTGAGATTGATGATTTTCCCTAGCACTTAGTCCAATTACAACACTGAAATTCAAGATTGGCCCGGGGTTTGGTTGGATTCTGGATCCGCCCTTGCTGCCCGGCATAAGGGCCCGCTGATTCCTGCAAGTGCACAAGGTGGTTGCAAGTATTTTCTGGAAAATATTTTCCAAGTATCGAACCCCCGAGAGCAATAAGGTTAGCTTACAATCCCCACAACTGCTTGTCAGCAAAGCTGTGTTCACACCCAGACAACGTTTGGAAATAGTTTACTCTGTAAAAATTGTTAGGGAACGGGCAACGCCTTGAGATAGGGAAAACCAAAGAAAACATGGTGCTGAAACACGGGCAGAAAAACAACAGGAAATCTCATCAATCCTCACTAGCCCGACACATCGTTTATTTACAACCTGACAAGGAGAAGACGGTGCCAAACGTCGCAAAGAAAACAACAGCCGTAAAAAAACACAATCTATCAGCCGACACATAGTTCCTCTCGTGATAGGAAACCCACAAGATAACGGAGAATACAAGATACCCTAAACATAACACAAGAAAAGCAAGCAAACACGTTACAAAGGAATATAAGAGAAAAGAACAGGCGGATTTGACAAAAGTAAACCGGCAACGCCTTTAGACAGAGAAACAAACGCGGTCAAAACACAAAAAAGAAGCAGATAACTAAAATGTAAAGCGGTAACAAAAAGTAAATAAAAAAGAAAAGAAAAAATGCAGTCATAACGAACAAGCAAACAAAACTACAAATAGTCAAACAAACAAACAAACATACAAAGAAAAAACCAGATCGGCAACAGCTTGCAATGAAAGAAGACTGAAAATCAAAGAAAAACAATGGCAACACCAGACCGCAACCTTAAAGACAGATAAAAAACAACAACGGGAAAGAACCTACCGAAACACACACGAAAAAGATTAACAGTATAAACATATCATCTATCCACTACAACAAAAAATTAACAATATATCATATATGCACTACAACATCTCGGTTGGTTCTCTCTCCCGTGAGAGAAAACGCTTCACGGAAAATATAAAGTTATGGTAAAAGCAGCAACCATACCCGCTCCGATGTCCGAATCACCCGGCCGAAGATAGGAGTGAACTCATGATGGTAGGAAATCATGGCTCACAAAAGGGAGCGAAACGCAGAAGGAGGACGAACCACTGAACAACACGCCTCGGGCGCAGCCCGAAATGAAAAAAGGCCAATCGAAAACAGCGAGAAAACAAAAACGGAAACAACGACAAGAAAATAGGCAGCAAGAGGAAAAGGGCGACAATCGAAAGAAAATGGAGGATGCAAGAATAAAAAAAGGAGCACATGAACACACGTGACAAGAGTTCGTCCGTGCTTAAGCAACGGTCGGCGCCGGTGGGGAGGAAGCAAAGCCAGCATATAGGATCAGCGAGAAGAAAATGGGGACGGTTGAAAGAAAAGGGAGGATGTGATGGTGTATATAAACACGACTACAGTGGAACGTACGCGGCAGCAACCAATAGCGAGACGCGAAAACCCGGCCATGCCCCCAAGATATTGTAGAAACTAGCCAGTAGCAACACGCCACTGAGAGAAATGAAGAAGGGCCCGATACATTTCGCTACTGTACCCCTCAAATAGTGTATTTAGGTCGGTAATCCAGTCGACCAATGGCGAGACGCCAGCTGGAGATGGAAGGAGGGCCCAAAAAATCTTCTAGCTGCCCGCACAGTGCAATCTACCCGTCGAGAATGGAGAGAAACAAGCATGCTAGAAACTATTGAATCACAAGTACCGACACTAAACTTTGTAAGCAATAAAACAATAACTAGTATTTAGAGAAAAACTAGCTTAACAACAATAGATCGAACTAGTAATTAACAACAATCTGCACATCCAAAATAATTACATAAAATTCTACATGCTCAAAGTAAAATTCAAAATATTGAATTTGGGTCGAATATTCATATATGTTTTGAAGTGATTTTGTAAACTTTCATAGATATTCGAAAACTAACACCGCTGCAGGGTTTCTGGGGTCACTTGGGGAAGTTTTCTACAAAGGGCTCGAGATGATCCGAGGGGTGAAAGGCAGGCTAACGTGCCAATGCCATCGGGTGGCGCGCGGTCAAACCGAAACCTACGGCCAGAAACCATGCCTAGAAGATAGATATATCCGTGGTCTGACGCGTGTGTGCAAGGGAATTCGCTGGTGCTCACCGATTACAATGTACTCTCTCCGTTTCTTTTTACTCTGCATATTAGACTTGTCTGAAGTCAAACTCGCTAAAGTTTGACCAATTATATAGGAAAAAATATCAATATTCGTAGTATCAAACCAATGTCATTCGATTCACAATAAAATATAGTTTTATATTATATCAATTTGATATTAGAAATGTTGGTATTTTATTCTATATACTTGGTCAAACTTTAAAACGTTTGACTTAAGACAATCCTAATATGCAGAGTAAAAAGTAACGGAGGAAGTACTACTAATACGTTCGTCAAAGTCGATGAACCGAGCTGAAAATAGGAATGATGGTGTGGTACGTCGTAGATGATCAGCAGCTCGTTCCCTGAATCCGTCCTTGTACTCCACGCGGTCTTGGTGGCGCAGCAGTTCGATCGACCTCTTGTGATTGGCGCGTGCGTGCGAGCAGCTGGTGCGGCTGGGCTTGTTGGCTGTCTCGGACGGGGTTTTTGCCGTTTTGGTGGCCTGGTGCGGTGTGTAGATCTACTAACTATATTAAAGCAAGACGAATCCTCGCCTCCTCCGCGCTCGGCTACTGTTCCTAGAACAGTAGCTACTGTGCATCTACAGTAGCTACAGTGCCGGACGATCCGCGCCGTCCGCTGGCGATCCGATGGCCCCGTGGACGCGTCCGTGACGGTTTTGCATAAAAGCCGCTCCAGAAAGCGAAAATCGAACCCGCAGTCCGCGGCAACGCGAGATGAGGGACCAAATTGCGAATTCCGGAAAACAGGCGGACTTTTCTGTAAAAAAACCGCAGACCCCCCCCCCCCCCCTCCCTCCCTCTCTCTCGCGCGGCGGCCGACCGCCGCGCCGTCGCCGACACACGCCCCCGCCGCTCCGCTCCTCTCCGCTCGGATCGACGGCCAAGGACCTCTCCGCCGTCGCGCCCTCCACCTCCTCGCCTCATATCGGCCGCCGGGAGGCCGCAGACGTGCCGGATTTTTCGCCGTCGCCATCGCTGTCCGCGGCGACGGATTTGCTCACCGCCGACCGCTCCGGCGACCAAATGGTCTGGGCCGCCACCAATCCGGCTCACCTCCACCTCCTCTGCGGCTCCGCACGGCCTCAGGCCGGCGCGCGCGCTCGCCTGCTCGAGCGGGAGCTCGGCAGCGCGGCCGCGGCCGCGTCCGCCGTCGCCAGGTGACGTCACGCGATGACGTCATCGTGGGTCCCGCCTATCAGTTTTATAGTAATTGCAGGAAATGCTGGGTTTTCAAAAAAAAATCATATCTTTTAGTGCATAATTCAGAAAAACAGAAATAATATACCAAAATTTGCAGAAAAATAAAAACTTTACAGCTAACACATTTCCATGCATGACTAAACAACTGTAAAATTCATATCTTCACATAATTTTTATAATAATTGCAGGAAATGCTGGGATTTGAAAAAAAAACATATCTTTTAATGCGAAATTCAGAAAAACAGAAATAATATACGAAAATTTGCAGAAAAATAAAAACTTTACAGCTAACACATTTCCATGCATGACTAAACAACTGTAAAATTCATATCTTCACATAAATTTTCAGTAAATGCTAAATTCCTCACGTGTGGGCCCCAGATTATTCAGACAATTTCCAGAAATTGACGAATACTATAAAATCAACAACTTCAGAACTTTCCACCGGAAGAATATGAAAAATAATTCGCACAGATGGCAACTACTTACAGAACAAAATGTTGGAACATTTTGAATTTTAAATATTTGACAAAATGCAATCCCCATAATTATGCAGAATTGAAATTAACAAATGCTCACACTACGCCTTCCCTCTGATTATGGACTCTAAATGAACATTTCAAATAAGCAAAAATATTAGCAACACAAAACTAAATTAACTTCCTCTAAATATATATTGACTTTACTAAATGCTCATATAATGCACATCTTGTGATTACGAAGATGAGTATTATAAAATCAACAACTTCAGAACTTTCCACCGGAAGAATATGAAAAATAATTCGCACAGATGGCAGCTACTTACAGAACAAAATGTTGGAACATTTTGAATTTTAAATATTTGACAAAATGCAATCCCCATAATTATGCAGAATTGAATTTAACAAATGCTCACACTACGCCTTCCCTCTGATTACGGACTCTAAATGAACATTTCAACTAACCAAAAATATTAGCAACACAAAACTAGACTAAACAACTATAAAATTCATATCTTCACATAAATTTTCAGGAAATGCTAAATTCCTCACATGTGGGCCCCATATTATTCAGACAATTTCCAGAAATTGACGAATACTATAAAATCAACAACTTCACATCTTTCCACCGGAAGAATATGAAAAATAATTTGCACAGATGGCAACTACTTACAGAACAAAATGTTGGAACATTTTGAATTTTAAATATTTGACAAAAATGCAGTCCCCATAATTATGCAGAATTGAAATTAACAAATGCTCACACTACGCCTTCCCTCTGATTATGGGCTCTAAATGAACATTTCAATTAAGCAAAAATATTAGCAACACAAAACTAAATTAACTTCCTCTAAATATATATTGACTTTACTAAATGCTCATATAATGCACATCTTGTGATTACGAAGATAAATTATTTATTTACGACAACATATAAACATAATCAAGCATTCAACTATATATGGCAAAACACAAAACATATTTCAACAATTCAAAATGGTCAATATTAAATGCAGTCCCCACTTCCACTATTTTTTGAAATTCAAAGAAACCATAAATCAATATCTCTCAAAATGTCCGTTCAAAAGAATACAAGTAGAATATCAAAACAATCAGAAAATTACATACGAACTACTTATGCTAGAGAATTTTTTCCATATTATTCAAATTTTGACAACATTTGGAGGTAATTAAATTACATTTTTTTAACTACAATCTAATATTGCCGCTGAAATGCAAACATGTTCGAACATTTCAAAGTACTAGATATTTGCATACTCTACAAAAATGTATCAACAAATGCCAACAAAAAATGCTACCTATTCATAGCAAAATGAACTCAATACTCCGTTATTCCATAAACTATATCGAAAATCGTAAAAAAAATGGTATGTACATATAGCAAAAAAACACAAATATATTTAAACATTTCAATTTGGCCAATATTCCCACAACATACGAAAAAAACTTTCCATAAATGTGAAATTGAATTCAAAAAAAGGATTTTACTAATGTCATCCTCCCATTTCCATACACGATTTGAAAAAATAAGATGACATACGAGTCCTATGTGTCATACGTTCCAAAAATCCAATAAAAAGCTGACAATTGATAAATATTATAACTTCTAATTTGTTAAATGGCAGCTAATTACAGGACAAAATATTGGAACATTTTTTAATTTTAAATATTTGACAAAATGCAGTCCCCATAATTATGCAGAAATGAAATTAACAAATGCTCACACTACGCCTTCCCTCTGATTATGGAATTTCACCAATTTCACAAAACATACGAATAGCTTCCCACTTTCACCAATTTTTGAGATTAAAGCAAATTATAAATCAATATCTCTGAATATATTCATTGGAAAAAACAAGTAATATATAAAAACAATCTGAAAAATACATACGCTATCAAAACAATCAGAAAAAATACAAATAGCTTCCCACTTTCAAATTTGAGCATTTGAAAGCCAAAAAAAAAACATACGAATAGCTTCCCACTTTCATCAATTTTTGAGATTCAAACAAATTATAAATCAATATCTCTGAATATATCCATTGGAAAAAAAGTAATATATCAAAACAATCTGAAAAGTACATACACTACCAAAACAATCAGAAAAATACATACACTCTAATTATGTTTAAAAAGATGGAATATTCAAATTCTGTTACCATTTAGATGTAATTCAAATTTTAAATATTGCTGACGAAATACAAACATGGTCGAACATTTTAAACTACTAAACATTTGAATATTCTACAAAATATATCAATAATACTCAACAAAAATGCTGCATATTCCAAACAAAATAAGCAACATGTTTGGAAATTCTAATTTGGCCAACATTTTACCGAATATATCGATATTCCATTAAATATATCGAAAATGGTAAGAAAAAACAAATATATGCTTAAATTAAATAAATGTGGCTAACAATCTAAATAAACTTCCTCTAAATATGACATCCAATTGAATACAAGTGCATTTTCCGCTCATTACGAACTTAAATTAAATGTTAATGAAAAAATAGAAACATATTCGAACATTCCAATTCGCTTAAAAAAATACTCCAAAATATATGAACTTACGAATCCAACCGTGAGCCCCAGATGTCAGTGCATATTCTTTTCCCCTCCAAAAAAAAAAAAGAAACAAGAACTATTAAAATCCATTTAAGCAATTCCCGGAAAAATAAAAACGTCCAAAAAAAAAACAAAACAAAAAACTTCTAATCCATCTATCCAAACAATATGCATAACATATCAAAATGGTCAACAAAAATAAATTCCAATTACTTCTGACACAAATTAAATGTTACAATTCAGTGAATGTTCGAAAAAAAATCCAAATTCGTTTGCTCAAACTATTAAATTTTAACCGCACCAAAAAACACAGTGTTGAATTATTATGTTTGCAGACATGTCAAACTTCCGTATCTGAAAAAATGTGAATTTCTGTGACCTTCATAATTACTGAACCGCCACTATTCCAAAACAATATTTTGATTTCCAGTTTGAAATGTACTAATCTGAAAAAAAAATGAATCCAATTGTTTTGGAAAACCCATAGCAGTAGCTTTCAGTAAAAATTTACCTCATGTGCTTCTGATGCTTACACTTAAAATGACATATGTTCATAGTTTAGGGCAGTGGAAACTTTCAGCATTCATCTAAACTTCTGTGTATAATATTTTGAACATTCCAAACCACTAAGTACTTAGAAATGCCCTAAACAACATTCCGACTGATTTTGATATTTCACAGTACCATTTAACCTTATCGTATACATAATTTCCCTCTGATTTGTCCTACTTAAATTTTGAACAAAAAGGTTTTGCTGAGGCGCTCAGTTTAGTTACGCTTCATCTCATCGTACCGTAAGGCCACTTCTTTTCACAACAGTCGTCATTCCTGTCTAACTAAAAGAACTACAATATCAAATATAAATTTGTAAGAAATGATATCTCCATTTAACCCCATCTTTTTTTTTGCTTTTCTATTGCTTCGCAAATAAAACAACATTGTAATAATAATCATCATCAACAGAAATAATTGCAGGACATTTTAACTTACAAAACAAATACAATCCCCCCTTTTAAATTTCAATTTGTTCTAATAGAGTCGTAAAAATAACATTGAAATTAAATCTTCGTATTTGCTTTCTTTTGCTTAATAATTCTCTTTTGCTTCACAGTAAAACAACATTCGGATAACGATCAAAAAGAAGAAACATAAATGCATGACATTTTAGCTCACAAAAAAATTATAAAATCCCTTTTTAAATTTGAATTCACTGTGCTACATTTGTAAAAAAAAACATTGGAATTTGGGTATCAACCAGCAAAACGATTGGTTTGTCTTCACAATAACTTAACAAGATGTAATATTTACTCTACAGCTTGAATTATTCTAAAATGTAATAAACCGTCTAGCTAACTGCTATTTGTTACTACTTTAATGTTTTTTTTGCGTTTTATCACTCATACTATAATCACACATAAAGAGCCTTTAGGTTAATAGACTACAATGTTTGCAGTGGTAAATATGAACATCCCACAAATGAGCTAATGACAATATTAAAAAACAAAAAAAAACTTTTGCTTCTTTGCTATATGCCACATTGCCTGCAAAAGTAAACGCATTATACAAACAACGTCGCCATTTCTATTCACGCAATATATTACATAACCAAAAAAATATATATATATATACTCACAGAAATATCCACCAATAATACACAAAAAATCTAACTAAGGGCGTGGCGTGATGCCACGCCAAATTCAACTAGTAGTACTGTAGGAAAGAAACAAAAGCAAGCACTAGGTGCATCGGGCAATGGGTGCAGCACGTCCCTAGACTAGGAAAGGAAAAGAAAAAGGCACAAGGAAAGAAATAGTAGAAGAAAGACGAGAGGAAAAGAAACAATCGGTACATGTACTAGTACTAGCTATGATATGTTGATTTGTAATCTGTCTATGTTATGCTCTATGTTTTGATTCATGACTTGTCGGAAAGAGCTGTCTGGCGGATGCCGAAAAAAGAGCCTTCTAGGCGACTCTCCTCTCCCCTGTCTCTGACACTTCTAGAAGCCTCCCCCGCCGCCGGCAACCTCACCGCCGGCACCACCGTCGCTGACGCCAGTCCGACCCCCTCTCCGCATCTCCCCTCTTTCCCCCATTCCATGGATTCCCCTCCATCAGAAGCCTGCCCGTTCCCCTTTCAGCATCTTCACCCACCTCCTCGCTCCATGGAATCCCATCCTCTGGTCATTCATACAACCCCCCCCTCTGCATTTTCCCTCACCCTCCCGCTCAAAGGAATACCTTCTACCACCAGAATCCAACCGATCCTTTCCTCCCATCGGAAATCAGGCCGTACAGAGGAATAAGGAGCTACATCAAACAAGAGAAAGACTAGAGCAAATCTCATTCAAGGAATCTGAAGAAAGGAAGCAGAAGAAGCAAGGAGAAATATCAGACCAAGAAAAGGAAGAGATTGAGGAAGATAGTTTATTCCACATGCAAGCAGGTCAGAATACATCAGAAGAGGAAGTGGATTTAAATGCCATCATGAAGAGCTTGAAGATAACAATCCCAGAAGAAATAGAAGTAAGATATCAAGGCGAAGAATTTCAGAAGCCTGAAGTGAACTCTCCTTTCAGGTTACTGATCAAAGTAGCAAGCTCAACAGGTATGCCAAGAAACATTCCTTTAAAAGCTCTAAATGATGCTATGTCTAGTGCATGGGGAGAAAGATATTGGGTAATTGATCAAGTTCAACCAGCCATGTACATAGCTTATTTTAGAAGTGAGGAAGCTATGGATTTCGTACTTAAGAGACAACCTTGGTCTGTGGAAAATGATAACTTGCTAATAGAATGGTTAAATCCTAAAGATATAGACAGGGACTTTGAAGATTACCATTTCAGATATATTTATGTCCCAATCAGAGTCTATGGTGTTCCGGAAAAATATAGAACTCCAGATTTAATGAGGTATGTTATAGAAAATGCTGCTCAGCTATCAGATTTGCATCCTCCACCAGAAATTACTATGTCAGTTAGAAAGGACTATATTCAATCCTATGCAAAAATGGACACTCAAAAACCAGTGAAGGACAAAGTGAAATACTTTTTTTCTCCAAAAGACTACATCACTTTCTATCTGAATTATGATAAAGTGAAAAGAATATGTGTCTTTTGTGGTCTGATGTTCCACTCTGTCCAGAATTGTCCCAATAGAAGAAAATTAATCAGGCACTTGCAAAGTATCAAAGCTAACACTGCTGCATTTCCCTTCTCAAATATTGGTATCTGGACCTTGCAAGTTACAAAAATGCCAATGGAAGCCTTCCAGCAATCAAGAATGGTGGGAAGTCTACCACTAGAGTACAGAAAAGATATAAAGCTGGGAAAAGCAGTTGAAGTCACTCGACCCTCCCTTCATATGTTCAAGGAATTGACAGAACAGTCAGCTACAAGCAAAAGCACAGGGGAATCAGATGGGAAATCAATATGCTCAACTTTCCAACCAGGTAATTGGCATGCTCTGAAACCGCCTCCTCAGAAAAATGATAACAGGATCAATACGCAAAAGGCACCTGCTCCCCTACTTTCTCAGAAAAGGCTAAAGAGACAGGCTGAATCTGAAGCATCTCCAATGGAAGAAGAAGGAGAAGAACACAACATTGTTAGACTTAAGCGCTCTCATTCAGTTTTGCTCCAAGATCCCATAACAGAACACCCTCCGTTTATACAAGTAAAAAAAATGAAGAGCTCTGTCCTACACATAGACAAAAAGAGCAAAATTCAGATAACAGTGGCACGAACTGGTTTTCAGAGCAAATCAATAATCAGTCTCAGTATTCTACTTTTGAGTTCAATGAAGACCTATCACAGACTCAATCAGTGGGAAGGAAAAAATTTAAGCCACAAAAAAAGAAGTGCAAAGCAGAGATACCACAACAAATGGGGCAAAGAATAAATACTCTCATTCCAGAGGGTAGTCACAAAGGGGAACAGTTATCTCCCAATGCAGCAAACCAGCTCACTTTAGAGATGATCAAGGTAAATCAGAATCCAAGTCACAATAGCATCAATCAGATAAGAGGCAGAGAGTTAAGCAAAAAGGAAATGTCGAAGGAAACCACTAAAATTGAAGAACAGGCATGGGCGCCAGCCTTTAAGGCGCCACGGGTGCCATGAGTCTTATCAGTTGGAACTGTCAAGGTGCCGGCAAGAGCCTTGACAGTAACAAGATGACATATCTTGCCCGTTTGATATATTCTACTAATGCCAAGGTGATCTTTATCTCTGAAACAAAAACCACAAAATATAATAAAGAGCAATTATCTAATCATTTCAATATGGCTCATACTTATGAAATTCCAGCTGAAGGTCGATCTGGAGGATTATGGCTTCTATGGGACAGCGATATAGACTTGAAGATTATCAAGGCCTCCTCCAACTTTATTTTAGCCTCTCTTGTTAATGCTTCTACTAATGAGGCCTTTAATCTAGTTTGTATGTATGGAGATCCCAGTCATAATAAAACTATAGATCATTGGGAACAAATCTCCACTTTTGTTAAGGATAGTAGTGGCAAGCCTGTGCTATGTATGGGAGACTTAAATGAGCTTATGTATCCTGATGAAAAAAGTAATGCAAGTCGGGTAAATCAATCTAGAATAAATTTATTTTGTTCTCTTGTTAAAAGTTGTGGTCTTTTTGACTTAGGGTATAATGGTCCTGCTTATACTTGGTGCAATAAAAGATACTCTTCTAAACCTCTATATGAAAGGCTTGACAGATTTTTGGCCAATGCAGAATGGAGTAACTTATTTCCAAATGCTAATATCTACAACCTTCCAATTCTGCAAGGTGACCATGCTCCTGTATTAGCTATGCTACATTCAAAATTTAAGAAGCCCACTTATCATTTCAAATTTGAGAATTGGTGGCTTCTTGAGAATGATTTTCAGGACACAACGAAGAAAGCTTGGAATGAATCTCAGGATCAGAGCTTCACTGCTAGAATTAGGCACTTAGCAGGAGCATTAAAAAAATGGAAGATAAAAAAGAAACCTCTTCAGCATCAACTTGATGAATTAGAAGGAAAGATCGAGGAAATTCAAGAGAAGCCAATACAAGATCAGGACCACAATGAAGAAGAGAAATTAGTAGTCGCCTATGACCAAACTTTGACTAGACTTACTGAATTTTATAAGCAGAGAGCAAAGAAGCATTGGGCTACTCAAGGTGACAGAAACACAAGATACTTCCACACGTCTGTCTTGAAGAGAAGAAGAAGAAACATAATTGTCTCCATCAACAACTCACAAGGTCAAGTAACTTTAAATCCTGAAGAAATAGCCAAATGCTTTGTCAATTACTTCAAGAATATTTTCTCCTCTTCTTCCACAAATGCCAATTTAGAGCAAAATGTTCATATTTCACAAGCAGATATTATCCAGGATGACTTTACTATTCAATTCCGGATGAAGAAGAGGTGTGGAGCATATTGAAAGGTATGAAGAATGATGCTTCTCCAGGACCAGATGGTTTCAATGCAGCGTTCTACAAAGCGGCTTGGGAATGGATGTGAAAAGACATTACAAAACTGGTACAAAATTTCTATCACACTGGTTATATTTCTCAGCAATTAAATGAAACTAGTATTGCTCTTATTCCAAAGAAAATACATTGCTCCCAGCCGCAAGATTTTAGACCCATCAGTCTATGCAATGTTATTTACAAAATCATAGCTCAATCCATAGCTAATAGAATTAAGCCTCATCTCCCTAATAAAATCATTGATACCCAGCAAGCTTTTATAGAAGGGAGAAGAATTTCCAATAATGTTATCCTGGCTCAGGAAATTACTCATTCCTTTTCATTATCCTCTTGGAAGCAAAAGGCATTCATGATTAAAATTGATTTAGCAAAGGCCTTTGATAGATTAGAATGGGGCTTCATTGTGAAAGCTTTGAAGAAGCAAGGATTTAGAGACCACTTCATCAACCTTATTAAAGCCTGCATATCAAATTCTAAATTCTCAGTAATTATCAATGGTAACTACCATGGGAATTTTAAAAGTCAAAGAGGAATAAGGCAAGGTTGCCCCCTGTCACCTTATCTCTTCCTTATTGCCATCAATGAACTAGCTATACAGCTGCAAGAAGAATTAGAAAGGAAGAATATTCAAGGTGTAAATTTGGGACCAAATAGCCCTTCTGTATATTCTTTGATGTTTGCAGATGACCTTTTAGTCTGTGGACAAGCAAATGAAAAAGAAGCTTTAATTATTTCAAATACCATCAATCATTTCTGCAAGCACTCAGGACAAATTCCAAACTGGTCTAAATCCTCCATTCTCTTTAGTAAGCATGTTGTAGAAGATCAGAAAGATTTAATAAAGCAAATTTTCAAGGTAGAGGATATGGACAATCAGTCAATTCATTTAGGGCATCCTCTAATCCTCCCAGCTAAGAATAGGTCTCAAGCTTATGAATTTGTTCTTCAAAAGTTCAGATCCAAACTAAGCAACTACAAGGCAAATAAGCTATCACATGCAGGCAGGCTCACTCTCATTAAATCTGTGCTTTCCTCGCTTCCCATATATTATATGTCCAATATCCTCCTCCCCAAGAAAATGTTGACAAAAATGAATGCAATAATTAGAGATTTCTGGTGGGCAGGCATCCAACAAGATGCTAAGCATAAACCGATTTGTTTCAAGGCCTGGTCAGAAATTTGCAAAGCCAAGGAAAGAAGGAGGGTTAGGAGTCAGAAATTTAGAAGCTATTAATAAGGCTTTGATACTAACTGCAGCTTGGAGTATACTCACCCTTTCTGAAAGTAACACCTCCAAAATTCTCAAAGCAAAGTATTTCCACAACACTTCTTTTTGGAGAGCTAATCCAAAAATTCCTAAATCAGCTTTTTGGGCTTCAATTCTCAAGGTCAAAGATCATCTCACGGAAGCTATCACTTACCATTTCGCAAAAGGGAATACAAACATATTGACTGAACCCTGGTGTCCATTCTGGAAGGAAATTCATACTCATCTCAATATTCAAGAAAGGAACTTTAAATATCCAAGCACGGTTTCTGATCTATGGATGCCTAACACAAAAACTTGGAATATTCCCTTGCTCACCACTCTGTTTGGAGCTCAAAATGCAAATTTGGTGGCAAATATTCCAATTAGCAAAGACAATGAAGATGACTTGTTGATTTGTAAATACACATCGTCTGGAAAATGCACGTCTAAAAGTGCATACCAAATCTTCAGTCCATCTTTCTATGGACACAATGCTGGAATGTGTCAATCATTAACACCACAATTGAGATCCATTCTACAGGAGATATGGAAGTGTGACAACATTCCTCCAAGAGTTCAGGTTTTTGGATGGAGACTTATGAGAGGTGCTTTAGCAACTGGCATGAGAACTTCAACGAGATCCAAAAACATAGATCCAAATTGTATAAGATGTGGAAAAAATGAGGATGACTTCCATCTATTCTTTGACTGTCAATTCGCACAAGCTGTTTGGTTTGCATCTCCAATAGGATTAAGAGTTGAAGGTCTACATCATTTGGGTAAAACCCAACTTCAAGAGGTCATTTACTATATTCTCTGCTCCTGCAAAAACAATAATACTCTGCATACTCTGGTGTATCTGGAAGGCTAGAAATGATCTCCTCTTTAACAGAAGCAGCTCCAATCCTTTACAAGTGTTACACAAAGCTAAAGCCCTTCAGCAAGAAAAAGAAATCACAAACAAAGCAACAAAGCTTTTTTCAAGCGAAGAAGTGAGTGGAAAGCCTAAGACATATCAGACTGAGCAAAACTGGAATTTCAATAAAAATGAGCCAAAAATTTACACTGATGCAGCCTTCAAATGTAAAACACTTTCAAGTGTAATTCCTCTTCTCAAAGAAAGAGCTGGTATTGGTATCTACATTGATTGGAAGAAAGAAGATCACAAGGCAGTTTACATTCAGGCGGCATCCTTTGCAAATTCAGCCTTGCAAGCAGAAGCCCAGGCTTTAGAATTAGCAGCTTATATTGGAAAATCTTTGAATATACACAATCCAATTTTCCTGACGGACAACTTAATTCTGGTACAAGCAATTCATAAGAAAGATCCTACAAATTATCCTGGGCATTGGAGCATAAGGTCTAATCTTTATCAATTCTTCAACCACGTTCAAGATACCCAAGTCAATATTTTCAAGATCAAGAGGGAAATAAATAGAATGGCCCATAATCAAGCACAACTAGCTGCTAAATCCCAGATTTTAGATGAGTGTACTTATAGTTGTAATAAGCATCCTTCTAATCAATGCCCTGTAATTGCTATTATCAGCAACCTAAATGTGCATCCTAGCACATTACTTTCTGTAATCTGTCAATGACATCAATGAAAAATATCTATTTATGCAAAAAAAAAAAAAATCATGACTTGTCGGCTGTGTGCATCCTGATATGTAAAGGCCAGGTGTAATGTTTAAACTTTTTAAAGTAATATAAAGCACTTTATCAAAAAAATATACTAGTACTTGTTAGCATGACCAAGCCGACATGTATACAACATGAAACATGTCGTTTGTCATAGGCCTTCCGATTTGCCGTGAGCATTTCACTAGAGCCTACAGTAAATCCGTAATTTATCGTAGGTCAGCCACAATACTCACGGCAAAGAAAAACCTTCGGTAAATTAACATAAAACTCACGGCAAACAAAAACGTACGTACGTCCATGTGCGTGTATGTATACTGCTGCTTAATTTGCACGACGAAAGTAAAGCATGCACCAACTAGCTTTAACAAGGGGTCCCACCAACTAGTAGCTTTTCTATTCTCTCCGTTTCTCCCTGCCGTCTCATGTGACACGCCTAGCCGATTCGGAGGATTGGACGGGTTGAGAATCTTTCCATTTTTATCTGTATGTAGAGGATGCGTGACTGTATCAAATTTCCTTTTTATGGGCTCACTAGAGGCACACAACTAATGCACATGCTCGTTGTCCTTAGTTTTATAATCTCAAATTGATCTTTAACTTACTCCCTCTGTTCCTTAATATATGATGTTTTAGCTATTTTACATGTTGGCTAGATTCGGATTAAAGTGAGTGAACAAACACACTAAAACTTGTCTAGATATATGTAGATATATATGAATCTGAAAAAACTAAAACATTTTATATTTGGAAATGGAGGAACGGGCTATATGAGCCTCGCACACGTACAAATAAAATAAAAATCAATCTGGTGCCCTAATCTATCTCTGTCATAAAACACTTCGCTCCTTGTGATCGCACCCCGGGCGGCGATAGGAGTCAACCTAACGCCGCTGTTAGCAACCGCCTGATGCACACCTCCCCTGTCGTCGACCTTTGCAACGTGAGTGGCAGGGTCCATTTCCAAAAGAGGTGGGGAGTTCCATGCTCGGTTCAGAAGGTGGAGATCGGCATGTGTGGGGCGTATGTGACAGGGATGAGGAAAGCAGGTGGCAGCCTTGTGGTCTTTTCACATGCAACTTGCTGATTCCTGCCAGTCGTCCTCAATCTGGCTGTCGACGAGTTCTAGACTCGTCCACGGTCTTCACGAATTGGCGCATGGCGCTACTAGACCTCTGGATTGGATGGGACCTGGTCTTGAGCGCCCGCAAACGTCGGCCCACACGGCTTCAAAGGGCTTACCTGTAGATGCGAGTCACATCTTCTTTGGGTGTGTCCTTCCACAATTTGTTTGGAGTGGGCTGCAGAGGTGCTCTAGGTCCCTTGGAATCCAGCCTGCTTTGGAGATCTGCAGAGGTGCAGAGGTGCTCTAGCATTTTTATCATTGGAACAAGATAAAGTAAGCATATCATAGAGAGAATTATCCAAGGAATTTTTAGAAGATATGCGAGGACTATCAACACTAGCATGTAAATCATTTATAGTGCTATGAGTGTTTCAGTCCAAAGATGAAGCATTGCAACAAGATAGAGATAAATGATCATCAACAATGAGCTCACTATCCAAGTTGCAAAACCCATCACTACTCACCATTACATTGGATTGTGGCTTACCACATTTTGGTGAAGTAGATGAAGACGAGGGCTCGTCACGGCCGGAGGTGGAGGGAGAGCAATCATCCTCAATAGAGTTGGACACGCCATATTTATCTTGAAGCTTGGTCCATAGCTCATGAGCATCCCGGAGAGGCATGATTGACTCAAACACAACTACACTCACAAACTTGCAAAACTCGTTAGATGCTAGAGCATCTAGATATAAGTTTTTCTCATCCTCTAAAGTCTTACTTTCGCAATCCTTTGGAGGAGAAAAACCTATATCTAAGATACGCTCAATATTCGGGTCCAAAACCCGTAAGTGTCTAAGCATATGAGTTTTCCAAACATTAAAATTTGTGCCATTAAATCTAAACAAGGAATGGGTGAATAGGCGATTAAAACCTTTTCTATTTAGGGGTTTGATAATTGCGGAATAAAACTATGTGTTTAAATTAACAAGCTAACAACCTAAAATACTAGGTTTGCCTAAGAGCACCAACAACTTATGCTAAGCAAGGCAAGCAACAAGGTGAAAGCTAGATATAGACTTCAAGCACGATGGCTGTCACAATGTAAAGTGCATAAGTAAAAGCTCGGGTATATAAATAATCGAGGCACGCGGAGACGAAGATTTATTCCCGAGTTCCTCCTTGTTAAGGGAGTACGTCTCATTGGAGGGGTGTGAGCTCGCCACAAAAGGCCTACTCAAGATGCCACAAAGGCCTCACCCTATTCTCCGATGAACCGCACCCAAAGGTTTGGTTCACCTTCCACTATCGGAATCCTTCGGGGCGGATTCCGGAGCCCTTACAAATTTTGGGGCACACATCCACAACTCAATTGGGGGCTTCCAAAGCGTGCCGAAGCTCCACAAGCCGAAGTCTTCGCGGCACCACCGTCTAGGGTCCAATGACCCAAGAGTAACAAGCTCCCAACCTTCAATCCCACGAATCACCGTGAGGAGCACAACCCGATGCAACAAATGCAAAAGGGCAAGAACACACCAAGTGGTCAAATTCTTCTCCCCAAAATCCAACCAAAGCAACTAATGCTACGGAGAGATTTAGGAGGAAGAACGTAGGAGAAACACCAAGAACTCCAAAATCTAGATCTCACGAGTTCCCCTCACTTAGAGGAGATTTTGTTTGGTGGAAAGATGGATCTAGATCTCCTCTCTTGTTTTCCTAAATTTGGGCAAGAATCATCGGAGGGATTAGAGGGAATCGAGCTCTCAAAATGTTGGCAATGGAGGAGAGAGAGCAAGGGATGAGATCTACAAAAAAAAATGGGGAAGAAACCCCTTTTATAGGTGGCTCCAAAAAGGAGCCGTTGGAGCTAAAAAAGTGGGACAAAAGGAAAAAATGCTGCCTAGGCGGCCCGGCCTGGAAACGAAAGCCAGCGACAGAAGGAAAGGGCAACGACACAGGGGAGCCGGCCTGCTCCCGGCCTTGGGCCGCCCGGGGAAGCTGCTGGGCCGGGCAGGTGCCCGAATGGGTCGGCCTGCCCCCGGCCTCGGGCCGGCCTCGCGGGAGGCAAATGGCCGGGACACCACCCGAGCTGCCCGGTTTTGGGCCGGCCTCAGCCCCGGCCTGGCCGGCTGGCCTCTTTGTTTTTTCTTTTTCACTTTTCAAATTCTGAGAAATAAAAACCCGAAACCGAAAACGCAATATCTCCCACATACGAACTCCGTTTTCGACATTCTTGGACTCGTTGGAATCGTCACAACGAGCACAACAAGAATATGCAGAGAAACATCATAGTCCAAGAATATAATATAAAGATAAATGGGGAAAGGTAAAAGCTCCCATTTGAAAATCGGAAATGCAATAACATTCACCCACGAACTCCATTTTCGATAATCTTGGACTCGTTGGAATCGTCACAAGAAGCACAACAAGATTATGCATAGAAACATCATAGTCCAAGAAAATATTATAAAACCAAATGGGGAAAGTTAAAAACTCTTTTTCTCAAACCGGAAAGGCTATAACTTTTGCAATTGATGTTCGAATGAAATAAAACCAATTTTGTTGGAAAGAGGACGTCAAATGCTACCTTTGAAAATGGCAAACAAGCAATGGAGATTTTGCAAAGAAATGGAAGAGAGAAATCTTCTGCACGGATAAACCGGCAAAATCTCCAATACCGAAACCGCAATAGAAGACGCATATGAAAACCGTTTTCGGTGAACTTGGCTTTGTCATGACAAGCACGACAAGCACCAAGACCACACCACGATTCGAGACAAATAAGAACCAATAAAGATGATTGCATGGATGCAAAGGTTTGTGCTCTCTATGGTGATACGATCACGATATTCGGTCGAGAGCCCCTCTTGATAGTACGGCTATCTATCCTATAACCCGGTCTCTCACTAACAACATGAGACCGGTAAAATAGAAACCTGATACGTCTCCAACGTATCTATAATTTCTTATGATCCATTCTTGTTTTCATACCATTTGCTACATGTTTTGTTTACATCTTATAGCATTTTTATGCATTTTCTGGAACTAACCTATTAACAAGATGCCACAGTGTCAGTTCCTGTTTTCTGCTGTTTTCCCGTTTCAGAAAAGTACTTAAGGAAATATTCTCGGAATTGGACGGGACAAAAAGCAGCAGTCTTATAATTCAATGGACTACACGGAGCCCGAAGGAGAGGAACTGGAGGGCCGTGGGCCGGCCACACCATAGGGTGGCGCGGGACCCATGCCTGCCGCGCCACCAGGTGGTGTGGGGCCCACGGGAGCCCTCGGACGCCGCCCTTTCGCCTATATATTGCCCCCGACGCATAAAACCTAGACGGACCCGTCATATTCCAAAGAAACATCTGCAGCGCCGCCGCCATCGCCGACAAGTTTCGGGGGACAGAAGTCTCTGTTCCGGCACCCTGCCGGGACGGGGAAGTGCCCCCGGAGCCATCTCCATCGACTCCACCACCATCTTCATCGTCGTTGCTGACTCCCATGATGAGGAGGGAGTAGATCTCCCTCGGGGCTGAGGGCCGTACCGGTAGCCATGTGGTCTATATCTCTCTCTCCCATGATGTGATCTATATGTGATCATGAGCTTTGCAATCTAGATGTTGTTATGTTACTCAAGTGGGCTTTATTTATGTGATCTCCGGAGACTCCTTGTCCCACGTGTGTAAAGGTGACAGTGTGTGCACCGTGTGGGTCTTTAGGATATATTTCACAAGATACTTGTTCACTGATTTATTATTTGAGTTGGATGTCTCTATGAAATTGTGGTGTGTTAGTACCTCCTATGAATGCTCATGGTCCAGTGTGGGGTATTCATTAGTACTTGGGAATATATGTTTGAGGCGTGCTTTTGCATTCCTACACAATGAATTAGTGTTCATTATCCAGCCGGAGAATACTTCAGAGTAGTATATTGAAGTGCTTATATTTATATTCAATTATGAATGCATTGTTGAGAGTGACCACTGGTGAAAGTATGATCCCTAGGCCTTGTTTCTAAGCATTGAAACACCGTTTACAACAAGTTCTGCTACATGTTTGCTTGCTGCCATTTTTATTTCAGATTGCAATTACTACTTATAATCATCCATATTACTTGTATTTCACTATCTCTTCGCCGAACTAGTGCACCTATACATCTGACAAGTGTATTGGGTGTGTTGGGGACATAAGAGACTTTTTGTATTGTGATTGCAGGGTTGCTTGAGAGGGATACCTTTGACCTCTACCTTCTTGAGTTCGATAAACCTTGGGTGATTCACTTAAGGGAAACTTGCTGCTGTTCTACAAACCTCTGCTCTTGGAGGCCCAACACTGTCTACAAGAATAGAATCGTGTGTAGACATCAAGCTATTTTCTGGCGCCGTTGTCGGGGAGGTAAGGTAAAAGGTACTCACATCATCTGGCTACTAAGCTATTTTCTAGTACTGTTGCTGTTGTGTGAGTGCTCGAAGTTATTTCCTTTAGATTCTGCAATTATATCTTTTGTTTCTTGTTTTTAATTTCACTAGTTAGGCTTAATGGAAAACAACAACAAAATTAGTATTAGTTCTTTGGAAATCATTTTTGCTAATGCTATGATAAGCTCTAAGCTTGGGGATGAGGTGTTTGAAAATCCTTTTGCTACTAATGATTACATGTTTGATACATCTCCTTCTAGTAAAAATGATGATATGTTTACAGATGAACACACTTTGGAAGATAAATATTCTATTCCTTATGATGATACTATGCCCCCAGTTTTTTATAATTATTATAAAGAATATTATGACATGGGTTATAATTACAATCATCCTCATGAAACTTGTCATAATTATGGAGGGATCACCCAAAACCATCCCTTTAATATACAACCTGTTTATCATGTTCAAGTTCTTTATGATGATCCTGCTCCAGTTGTTATTCATGAGAAGAATTTTGTTTATGTGGAAAATGATGACACTTTTATGCATATGGATCATGATAAGAATTTTACATGTGATGGTTATATTGTGGATTTTATCAATGATGCTACTGAAAGTTTTTATGAAAAAGGGAGACATGGCTTCATATATCACAATAACATTGAATGTCCTCTCCTTTTGTTGAAATTTTTGAAGTTGCACCTATTTTGTCTTCCTATGCTAGTCAATTTATGCTTCATGAATTTATTTACTTACAAGATTCCAATGCATAGGAAGTGGGTTAGACTTAAATGAGTTTTATAGTTGCTTCTTGATGCTCCCTTATTTTGCTCCAACTCTCATTTTTATGTGAGCATCATCAAAATTACCATGCCTAGCTAAAAGGCTTTAAAGATAAGCGCTTATGTGAGACAACCCATCATTTTATTTTCAGTATCTTTTATTTTATTTGAGTCAAGAAGTTTGTTTACTTCTGTAGCAACTTCTTTGTATCTTTATTTTCTTGCAATGTTGTGCCAAGTAAGGTCTCTAGTAGAAAGTTTTTGCTATATTTGGATTTCTGCACAGGAAACAGATTTCTGTCTGTCACCGCTAAATTCGTCATTTATTCCACAAGCAACGAAATGCTTTGAGATTTTCTGTGCTGAATCTTCATATATGTATGAAACTTTTTATAGTTCAGTGATTTTCGATTTGAGCAACTATAGTGCTTCGAAAAAATTCGTCTTTACATACTGTTCAGATTTTGACAGATTCTGCCTTTTATTGTGCATTGCTTCTTTTGCGATGTTTATTTGGATCTTTTTGATTCTTTGAGCATCAGTGGCTGTAGCTAATGTTATAATGCATTAAGATGTGCTTGTGTCACAGTAGAACTTGTGAATTTTTGGTTTATGCACTAACCCTCTAATGAGAATTACTTTGAGTTTGATGTGGTGGAAGTTTTCAAGTAAGCAAAAGGGACGATATGATGAGATCAAGAAGAGTGAAAAGCCTAAGCTTGGGGATGCCCCGGTGGGTCATCCCCAGCAAATTCAAGAAGACTCAAGCATCTAAGCTTGGGTATGCCCAAGGCATCCCCTTCTTCATCGACAAAACTATCAGGTCATCTCTAGTGATACTATATTTTTATTCCACTACATCTTATGTATTTTGCTTGGAGCGTCTGTTTTTATTTTGAGTGTGTGTTTTAGTTTGCTTAATAAGTTGGATCCTAGCATTCTTGTGTGGGAGAGAGACACGCTCCGCTTTTTCATATGAATACTCTTGTGCTTCGCTTATATTCGTTGAGTATTCTTAGCTACTATTTGTTTTCTAGTAAGCTCTCGCTTTTAGCATGTTATCTTGTTTAGGGCTGCTAGTTCTTTGTGTTAAGCTCTCTTGTGTTTCACTCTTATTTGTTAGAGAGTTGTTTTAGTTGCTTGGTTGATGTGTTAGATTGGAAATGCTATGCTTGTGATAGTGGTATGAAATAGAGAAAAGCTGCATAGTCTTGTAGACCATTGTGTAGATAACTTGCTCCTCTTCAATTGTTTTGAGGTATTAAAATAACTAATGGTTAAAATTTGTTGGCTAATGTTGTTAAGAGATGATTAGTGAAGATGTGTTAGTAGAGCGTGGAGCCGTACTTTTCTGAACTAAAAACAACTTAAGTCAATAGTGCTTTAGTGTCGTGATTTCCTCTTAGTTGAAAAGAAGTTTCTAATGGTATAGTTACTGCAACGGTCGGGGAAGCCAACGGGGCACTTGTGTCGCCGCCACGATCCCTCTCGGGGTGTCTCTAACCATTTGTAAAACTTTGATACTGTTAGTTGTTTGCAATATACGACATGCTATGTGAGTTTTTGGTTTTTGGCACTTCCACCTCCATATTTTGCTAGCCTCTTCGGTACTTTGCATTGCCCTTTTTCACATTGAGATTGGTGCATACTTCGCAAGTACATCCAACCCCGTGGGAGATCTTCATCTTGTTCTCCTACACATAAGCCAACTATCTTCCTCAAAACAGCCACCATATCTACCTATCACAGCATTTCCATAGCTGTTCCGAGATACATTGCCATGCAACATCCATCATTTACATTACATGACTTTATGTCATTTTTACTTCATTACCATATAGTATTGCTTGACCATTTGAGTTAGTGTGATGCGTGGTTTTCCACATGTGTTACATCTTTTCCACACTACGCTCGGTCTTGCATATCCACCATACACCATGTATTAGTCTTTGAGTTTTGAGTACACCAAAAAGTGTGATGATCATCTTGTAAAATAGAGTGTTGCCTCTACCTGTGAGCATATTGAAAAGAGTCCAAAGTGGCCAATCAAAAGAGTCCAAAAGAGAACAATGAGAGAAAAATATAAAAGAGCCACAAAGGCCTCAAAAAGCAAAAAGCAAAAAAGAGAAAAAGAAAAAAAAAGAATATAAAAAGAGAGAGGGGGCAACACTACTATCCTTTTATTCCACACTTGTGCTAGTAGCACCTACATCATTGTAGTGAGTTTTCATCCTTCATTAGTATAACTATGTGGGGACCAAACGTTATAGAACTTGGCTTGTATATTCCAACGATGAGCCTCCTCAACTGAGCTCTAGGTCTTCATGAGCAAGCAAGTTGGATGCACCCCCACTAGTTCCATTGGAGAGCTTCCATTCATATAGCTCTATGTGCATCCGTTGCATGGCAATCACTACTCCTCATTCAGTGTCTACTACGGGACTTCCTCTAGTCTTGTGGTTACCTCTTCCACTGTTTGAGCCTTTCTTTTTGGCCTTCCAAACCCCCATCATTATTCTCTTTGCCATAACCTCATGGTGCCAAGCCTTCTTCTTGCTTGTATTAGTTGAGTGGACTACATAACAGTTGATAAGTTAAGTGGATGGATAAAGGACACTTGACTTGAGCTTGGCTATTTCTATTATTGACTGAATTTGATGCTTTGAAAATTGATTGACATTTTACATTGGAGACACAATTTACTATCCTTCTTTCTAAACCTTATGTATGGTTCCTTGTCTCCAACACGCTGATTCATGAAAAGTTCTAGCTTCTTTTAGCTAGCATTTGTTAATCATTGTTTGCTTAAAGTCAACTATAGACAATTGTTTTGGATCACCTTATTCACATCATGTGCTTTGCATTGCTATGTTGATCTAGATTGTGAGTTAGCATGTCTCCTAAGAAATTATTTGTTATCGTTTTACCTACTCGAGGACGAGTAGAACTAAGCTTGGGGATGCTGATACGTCTCCAACGTATCTATAATTTCTTATGATCCATGCTTGTTTTCATACCATTTGCTACATGTTTTGTTTACATCTTATAGCATTTTTATGCATTTTCTGGAACTAACCTATTAACAAGATGCCACAGTGCCAGTTCCTGTTTTCTGCTGTTTTCCCGTTTCAGAAAAGTACTTAAGGAAATATTCTCGGAATTGGACGGGACAAAAAGCAGCAGTCTTATAATTCAATGGACTACACGGAGCCCGAAGGAGAGGACCTGGAGGGCCGTGGGCCGGCCACACCATAGGGTGGCGCGGGACCCATGCATGCCGTGCCACCAGGTGGTGTGGGGCCCACGGGAGCCCTCCGACGCCGCCCTTTCGCCTATATATTGCCCCCGACGCATAAAACCTAGACGGACCCGTCATATTCCAAAGAAACATCTGTAGCGCCGCCGCCATCGCCGACAAGTTTCGGGGGACAGAAGTCTCTGTTCCGGCACCCTGCCGGGACGGGGAAGTGCCCCCGGAGCCATCTCCATCGACTCCACCACCATCTTCATCGCCGTTGCTGACTCCCATGATGAGGAGGGAGTAGTTCTCCCTCGGGGCTGAGGGCCGTACCGGTAGCCATGTGGTCTATATCTCTCTCTCCCATGATGTGATCTATATGTGATCATGACCTTTACAATCTAGATGTTGTTATGTTACTCAAGTGGGCTTTATTTATGTGATCTCCGGAGACTCCTTGTCCCACGTGTGTAAAGGTGACAGTGTGTGCACCGTGTGGGTCTTTAGGCTATATTTCACAAGATACTTGTTCACTGATTTATTATTTGAGTTGGATGTCTCTATGAAATTGTGGTGTGTTAGTACCTCCTATGAATGCTCATGGTTCAGTGTGGGGTATTCATTAGTACTTGGGAATATATGTTTGAGGCGTGCTTTTGCATTCCTACACAATGAATTAGTGTTCGTTATCCAGCCGGAGAATACTTCGGAGTAGTATATTGAAGTGTTTATATTTATATTCAATTATGATTGCATTGTTGAGAGTGACCACTGGTGAAAGTATGATCCCTAGGCCTTGTTTCTAAGCATTGAAACACCGTTTACAACAAGTTCTGCTACATGTTTGCTTGCTGCCATTTTATTTCAGATTGCAATTACTACTTATAATCATCCATATTACTTGTATTTCACTATCTCTTCGCCGAACTAGTGCACCTATACATCTGACAAGTGTATTGGGTGTGTTGGGGACACAAGAGACTTTTTGTATTGTGATTGCAGGGTTGCTTGAGAGGGATACCTTTGACCTCTACCTCCCTGAGTTCGATAAACCTTGGGTGATTCACTTAAGGGAAACTTGCTGCTGTTCTACAAACCTCTGCTCTTGGAGGCCCAACACTGTCTACAAGAATAGAAGCGTGTGTAGACATCAAAACCCTATCAAGATCATACCTTTGCCTTGCACTTAACCACTTGAGGTCGATGAAGACGATCTTCATCTCCTCAAGACGCACCACCTTCCTCGATTGTGCTTCGGTGAAGATTCACTTGATGCTCCCCCATACACCAAGATGGGAGACGCTCTCTTCGGCATATCTTCACTTGTCCTTTGTCTTGATGACGAACACCTTGGCCTTGATCAACAAATGATCTTCTTCCCTTAACCTTGACTCCAACACATGGAGAACAAGCAAGAAAATGGACACCTACAAATATAGCTCAATGCAAATATTAGTCCATAGAGATTGTCATTAATTACCAAAATCATGCATGGGGGCAACCATGCACTTTCAGTGGAGATCGGCATGTGTGGGGCATATGTGACGGGGATGAGGAAAGCAGGTGGCAGCCTTGTGGTCTTTTCACATGCAACTTGCTGATTCCTGCCAGTCGTCCTCAATCTGGCTGTCGACGAGTTCTAGACTCGTCCACGGTCTTCACGAATTGGCGCATGGCGCTACTGGACCTCTGAATTGGATGGGACCTGGTCCTGAGCGCCCGCAAATGTCGGCCCACACGGCTTCAAAGGGCTTACCTGTAGATGCGAGTCACATCTTCTTTGGGTGTGTCCTTCCACAATTTGTTTGGAGTGGGCTGCAGAGGTGCTCTAGGTCCCTTGGAATCCAGCCTGCTTTGGAGATCTAGCGCGGACCAGGGTTTTAGGGGAAAATCTCGCATGGTTTTCCATGTCATGTTTGCTGCTCTCTGTTGGGCTTTATGGCTTATTCATATAAGTCAACTGATTGCATTTTCAAAATCCTAACTCTTTTGCAGCTATATATGGAGCCCTCTGCTTAAGGACGTGGTCGTGCCTCCGCCGGACGAGATGGACGCAATGCTTAAACTCCTCTTCAGTGCTACCTCTACCTTCTCGCCGACCAGCAATAGTAGCTAGTGTTGTGTCTTTCTAGCAGTTGTATCTGATTCCTTTGGCGTGTGTTCCTTTGGTACTCCCTTCGTTCCATAATGTTAGTCGTTTTAGCAAGCTAAACTAGCTTGCTAAAACGTCTTATATTATGGAACATAGGTTGTAGCTTTTATCGAACTTACTGGCTTTCATCCCTGGTCTGTAAAACTTAACCGGTTTTCACCAGATGTGTTATAGTTAGCCATGGAGCTTTATTAAGTTAAAGCCGGACACATGTTGACTATTATCTATTTTATTTTATTTAGTCTTTAGAAAAGAATAATATTTCTAACCAGTGTCGAGTGCAACCTCATGGGCACACGTCGATCGGCCCGACGGCCCGACATGTGGTGGATCTTGATGAGCTAAATGGCTTTGCCTTTTCAATCCACATTCTCTGAAGCGACCTGCGTGTCTTTTTCTCTTCCAACTCTTTCTTTTCCTTTTGACCATCTTTTGTTTCTTGTGGACTTTCTTTTGTCACCTCACCCCTAAGGGCTTACGTCATCTGTTGTGAGAACCCTGATGGCAGACAAAGAGGCCCATGTACATGCCATTTGTCTCTCTCTCACCTCTAGTTGCATGCATGCATGCGCACGCCCTCCGAAGGAAATCTGTGACACATGTGCCTACTTTCCTCTTCCCTCTGTCTTGCATCTGAGGCTCCAAAAGAGTTTGATGGGTCTGCATGCCCTGCGATGGAACTACGTACGTGTGTGACCATTGACAGAGAATTCCCTTTTTCTGAATGGAGGAAGAGGATTGCATGCATGAAGCGACGTAAAGTGAACAGTGCATTATAGCATCATCACAGGATCCAAGCTGCGCCATCTCTTGACCGTCTTCGCCGTCTCGCGGACCTATAATAGCCTCCTGCTTCA
Source organism: Puccinellia tenuiflora (assembly GCA_012064385.1). Classification (NCBI taxonomy): domain Eukaryota; kingdom Viridiplantae; phylum Streptophyta; class Magnoliopsida; order Poales; family Poaceae; genus Puccinellia; species Puccinellia tenuiflora. The sequence goes on from QRDG01000116.1 coordinate 316,096, forward strand.
GCTAAACCGACACACCCAAAGATAAACTCATCCTTAGTGTCGCCGGAGCTCCGCTGGGAGGAAAAGAAACAAGACGGGCGGGTCACCAAGGTATGTCCTCCTCCTCCAAGAAGGCCCCGGTGGGCCGTTCCTGCTCCACTCCGCCACACTCCACACAGTGGCGGAGACAGGGGGACTAGCAGGGGCCCTGGCCCCCCCCCCCCTAACACTAGTGATTTGTTGGTAAAAATATATGAACAGTGTATAATTTAAGAACTTTCCTTTAACCGCCCCCCCTAATCTCAAATATTAAGCAATCCTGCCTCCGCCCCTGACTCCACAGACATAGCACGCGCCACTCACAGCCCTCGATCCCACTCCGGCGGCGGCCATGGGCTCCCGGGATCCCATCAACCCCGCCATGGCGGCCAAGATCCAGCGCCGCGACCGTGACTCGAATAGGGCGGAAAAGCTCTTCTCCCTCTTGCTCGCCTACATCCACAAAAGCCCTCCCCGACCCGCCCAGCTCCGCCGCCGCTCGGTTCTCCGCCCTCGATCCTGCCCCACGATGCCGTCGACTGCGTCAGATGCCTACCCGACGCGCTCCTCCGCAACATCGTCTCCCGCCTCCCCGTCATGGACACCGCGCGCTCCAACCGCTGGCGCGGGTTCTGCCGCTCCGCCCCGCTCGTCCTCGTCGACAAGGGCCTCCTCGTCGGCACCGCGCTCTCGCGCCAGGATGGGCACCCGGGATACCATCAACCCTGCCATGGCGGCCGAGATCCAGCGGCGCAACCGTGACTCGGAGAGGGCGGAAAAGCTTTCTCCCTCTTGCTCGCCTACATCTACAAGGCCCTCCCCGTCCCGCCCGTCTCTGCTGCCGCTTGCTTGCCTCTCCACCCTCCTGCCCCACAAGCTCCTCCGCAACATCGTCTCCCGCCACCCCGTCAAGGACGCCTCGCGCACGGCCGCGCTCTCCCACCGCTGGCACCAGGGGCGGGCACACATTGATTCTTGGGTATTCAGCACAATACCCAAAGCAAATCGCCAAAAAATTGAAATTATATAGCAGAGACGACATCATTTTTGTTTTCTTGGTATAAAAATAAATCCATATAATTGTACAATGAAAGTGGTAGTATTGTTGGATAGAGCAAAACAATCCTTAGCAGCTTGTCATGGGATCGAATCCTGCTTCAACCTAATTTTTCTTATGGTTTTATTCTGAATATCCATTGGTAAGTTCCACTCGTCCTCGTCGACAAAAACCTCCGCGCCGGCACTGCGTTCTCGCGGCGCACCCGGGGCCCCTTCCGCTACATCCACCTCACCACGAGCTACATGGAGGAGTTCCAGGGCCCGCTCCTCCGCTGGCTGCACCTCCTCGCCGTCAAGGGCGTCCAAGAACTCGTCCTCGCCAACCTGCCTTGACCACTCAACCTCCAACTCCCCGCTGCCGTTCCCAGCATCGCCACACGCCCACACTCACCCGCCGGCCGCCTCTACCTCGCCCTCTGGAAGTTAAACTTGCTCATATGTAGGCTGGACGTGCAGTGCAGACCGAGTTTCTGGGCTCGGCTCGTCTTTCTTATTCTAACGAATTTAGAATACAAATTGAGAGGTTTGGCTCAGTTTTCTGGCCCATTTGGTTGTTCTACAGCCCAACTACTTCCCCAAATCCCACGCCACACAGAACATGCCCGCCAACGCATCTCCACCGCCGCGACGTCAAATCCCGACTCCGGCCGCCGCCTTCCATGCACACACACCGACCCCGCCGCCGCCTCCACCCACGCCGGCATATGCACTATGGTAGAATCACTAATATATCTAGTAGTGGTTTATAGCTAAAATAACTTGTTCGAACAAAATTTGATTCGTGCCATAGGATGGCCTCTTGGACGTTGGTTCGTGCGGTCCTTTTCGGCAGGGGAGGCGTCTTCCTCCTTTGTTTCCTGGCGTCCATCTGCGCCTCTATCCCGCCTTTTCTCAGCTTCTCAGCAATCATGTAAGTTTTGTTAAATAATCACTTATTTCTTTATTGCATGGATCTATATGTATATCTATACTCCTATATAATGTACCAGTTTTGAAAGTTTTTGAATTCAGGCAATGAAATGCATTTGTGGCCGTTCATTGAGTTGCATCCAGCTGACTACCAGATAATGTTGACATTTATGATGCATTCTTTTTAGCTGATGGTTCTGTCTTGTGCTTGTGCTCTCATGAAGACCATTACCAATCTGAAAACGTATAAGTGGGTTAGAAAACATACTGCAAAAGGTACTGTCCGCAAAACTAAGAACCACTCAGGCATCTAAACGATGATGGAGTCTAAAACTGCATACTGTGACCCTCTACAAGGCATAAGCATAACTTCCCCACACAAGACTAGTTCAAAAGTAAAACACCATGCGTAGATTGGTTCCCAGGTTTTTGTCTCATAGGCTGTTCCCAGGTTCCTGTGGAAACTTTATGACACTGAGTACAAATGATGCCACAGGTCAAATATTTCTTGATGGGGAACAAGCATTATTTCTCTTGTACTCCCTGTAGTCTTTTGTTTAGCCTGTTCACCAAAAATGCCAGGACCAGTATTTTATGTAGCCTCTTCACAAAAATCTCAGCTATTCCTAAACCTGATGTTCTGTTTGGTTCAAGACTCATGGAGGATAAATTCGTAGTCCTTTACCACCTCACAAATCAGGGCAGTAACCATGTTGCATCTCGCTTTATTTGCAAACTATCGAAATTGACAAAATACAGCCAACACCCAACTCTGAACTTGACTGACGAAACTGGATTTTGTCCTAAGAAACTGGATTTATGGATTGAAAAAAAGCTCCAAGCATCAGTTTTAAAAAGCTCAGTAGTCATTAGCATCTCCTTATAACACCATATGCATTTTGCAGAGAGATTAATGCATCAAAAAAGGTTGTATGTCACTCAGTATGGCAGCGAAACAATCACACTATGGCCTCACACAGTATGTCATCTATATTTCGGGGAAACGAAACCGATCCCTTGGACAATCCATCAGTCCAAGTTTCAGGCCTGTATTTCTAGGGGTTTTTGTGGTTCACACCACTTGTTGATGCTTTTTGCATAAAAAATGCTCTTGTAGTAACCTAAGCAATATTAATATGAACTAAAACAATCACTGTCTTTTGCACAGTTTCCTGCGCTTCGCGCTGCCTCTGCAGGCAGCAGCGAGCGTCTTCAGGCTAGTGTACGACGCGCTCGTCTTGGTCCAGCTCCCTCCACCACCTCAGCGAGCACGCTTCACACTCGTCTTGGTGGACTGGGTAAGTCTTAAAACCACTTTAGCGCATTACTAATGTACAGTACTAATCACGAAAAAGCCATCCCGCCTGGGCTTACGCGTGCCGGGCTTATCACGTCCATCCACTGTGTCCATCTTGCATGCAGATTCTGTTGTCTGTTTTGCTAAACCATCCTCAGACTATGTCAGTTTCTCATCTTACAGTCCCCAGTATTTTATACAATACCCCTCGAATTATTTCTTATCTCGTTCCATGGTTCATGAGTTTTGAAGCATCACAGATGCCAAACAAATTAATTTAGATACGTACTCCAGCAGCTAGCTAGTAACGTACAGTACGGATACAGGGAGAAGCAAGAACAAGATTAACGTACATGTACAAATCATTTTAGATTCCAAATTACTCAATGGAAATGTGTTGGGATACAAATTATTTTAGAACCCAAATTTATATATGCAATCATCAAATCATTCTTACATTAAGTGATATATCCCAATATTTAATATTTAGATTCAGTAAGTTTAAGCACAATTAGCACATAATTGGTATATACGTTTTCTTTTTAATGTACGCAGTTGGAACATGATTATTTTCCTTTTTAGTGTACACAATTTAGGCAGAATTAGTACATGCATTCTCTTGGCATTACAGCAGCCTCGCATGAACAAAATTTTCACGTACGGAGTACTAGGAATCGTTCTCTTCGCATTAACAGCAGCCGTGGATGAATAAACAAGCAAAACAGAAACGAGTCAAAGAACAAAAATATGGTGCAGGAAAGAACGAACTCCAGGATCCGAAGCAATTAAATCCAGATCTGGACATAGAATCATACAGGAAAGATATCTCCAAAAAATATGAAAGAAAAAAAATGCAGCAACTAAATCCAAATCTGGACATAGAAACGTACAACCACAAGAACAGCAGCAACTAAATCTAGCGCGACCTGGCCGGCCTCATCCATCTCCTCCAATCTCCATGGATAGAAGCTTTATCAATGCCAGCGCCGATGGGTACGAGGTCATTGAGCGGGACGGCTGGGAGCGACGCGCTCCGATGGCCGGCGGGGGAAAGGGGATTCCGGCGACGTGCACGCGAGACCAGCGACGGTACCTCAGATCCGGCGCCCGTCCGCGTTGTCCTTGCGTGCGGCGCAGATCCTTACGGGGAAGGTGATGATAGGCCATGGATCTGGAGCAGGGGATCGAGCTTGGGCCGGGGGATGCCGTCTCCACGCTGATCTGGAGGAGAGGGGCGCGCTGGAGACGGTTGAGGTTTGAGGACCGCCGTATGCGTCTCCTGCTCGCCCAATGGACCAGGGGAGGGCAGCGTCGAACGGCCCCCGCCTCCATCTGTTGGAGGGTGAACTTGAGAGAGAGGAGAGGGCATGTACAATGGTAGAGAAGACGGGTCTTCTCTTACCCCTCCACGTCATCTGGAGAAGGCAATAAATATCGGTCATACAATGCGCTCTCTCTTATTATCATCTCTAGCAATTAATGAGAAATAATTAAATTTTAGTATGAAATTATGTTAATAAGGGAAGGCATGCGGTACAATGGAGAAAATAGTCTTCTCTTAATATTTAAGAGATCATCTCTTAGCTAAGGGAAGACAACCCTCTCTTTCTTCATTCTCTCTCCGCCAACTAAGCAAAAATCTAACGTGGCATCTGTAAGGGAAGGCTGACATCATCCCATTGTACATGCCCAGAGAGACTGGAAGGTGAACTTGTCCACTTTGGTCTCTATGGGGTGCGAAGATGGACTTGTACAGGTTGTTTTTTGCAAAATAGACATCACACATCTCCAACAGGCTCCAGACGGTGAGGATAGGCCGGGAACCCGCAAGCCCAGGTGGAAAAACTGCGCTGGTACTAATCATCATATATATCGTTGACAATGTGTATTGCAGGTGATCCTGTTTCTACTCGCCGCTGCGACGTTGTGCTCCGTGACGGTCGTAGACGTCATTGAGCGCAACCTGCGACAGTGCGACCACCTTTCTCCACGTACCTGCGGCTGGTACAAGGCAGCTGTGGTGCTGGCCTTCTTCGGCTCGGTGTGTAGCGCGTTTGTCACGCGCTACACCACCGCAGCTTTCGTCTACGCCGGTAAGTTATTGTAGTTAGTTATTGTAGAAACTAACTAGAGGCAGAAACATATACCATTGTTTATGTAGAAGCATTTTGGCGCCGGGAGGGGGAGGGGGCAATCGCCCCCATCCCCCATGGTAAGCTGTAAAAATAATTTGATAAAGGAGAGTTCAGTCTAACCTAATGACACATAATTAATTTGTTCTTCAAGCCACCTCCGGTGTTTTCCTAGAGTGAACCTTGATGATATTCAATTAGTTAAATACACAACTATTCTGTTGATTATTTGCTGCTTTAGACAATTAAAACTTACATATTCTGGCAATCCATATGGTCAATTAGTTGGATTGATTTGTCGCACTTCTAACATGTTGTATATATAGTAAAGACATATGTATGAGTAAGATAAGTAAACATGAGCTCTTTTACGGTGATTGGGACGGTACCCGTGGTACCGCCCGGCACCGTCGAGTCTGATTTTTTAGCCGTTGATTAATGCATAATTTTATTTAACCGTTGATTAAAACATGATGAAGTTTACATGGTATCTACCATCCATCGCTCTTTGACCTTCAGCCTAATCGATGCGACTAGGGCAGCCGCCACCGACCCCGGCGGTGCCTCGGAGATCCTTCACTCACCAGGCAGCGATGAGGGGGCAGTAGCAGTGTAACACACCCACCTCCCTCACTCACCAGGCCCACGGCGAGGGGGGCACAACGTGTCCACGGCGAGCGACTGCTGTTAGAGATTTCGGCGCGTCGGCGAGGAGGTTGGCAACGATGGTGGCGCGGCGGGAGTTGGGAGGGAACAAAGACTGTGATACTCAACCTCCGACATTCCTCTTTTTTTATACGGACCTCCGACATTCCTGTATACGCGTGCGTACACTACCCGCGGCGGGATGCTGCTACTGGCTGCTACTGGCGGGGACCCTGGGTGGTGGAGGGAGTGGTGGGAGAGCGCCGCCGGCTGGTCGGTGATAGGAGAGAGGGGTGAGAGAGTGGTGGGAGCGGGACGAGGGATTAGGGCGAGTTGTACCCTTTGAAAAAAATATTGCAGGTACCGGCTTACATAATTTGGGTACCGGCCCCATATAATTTGGATACCGGTCCCACACTTTCGGTACCATCCGGTATCATTAGTCTGGTACCGCCTATTTTAGAACCGTTAGATCGGAGTGGATGGACGGTTATTAAAAATGCTAATAACCGTAAAACTTGTAAACATGTAAACATCAAAATGATTTATGATAACACTTTTGTTTGTTTCATAGTTCGACATCTCGTTCTTTTATTGATTGCAACAAAGAAAACTCTTCGATATTTTATCAAATAAATATTCATTCGACATGTTTTATTAAATGCAAGACAAGTTTTAAAAGAAAAAATCGAAAATATTCAAAACAAGAAAAATTATGAAGGAATTCTGAAAATAGTTCATTTAAATGATGGTCAAATTCGATGTTAATATAGTCTGTAGCAATAGAAATTGTCCACACTTCAAAAAAATCAAGGAATGACCATATGTTTTGCACTTTTCTTGGCTTTCCGCTTTTTGTTAACATTTTATTAAAACTTACAAATTATTATGTCATTTTTGCGGTTGAGTAAACTAGTTGAGTAAACATGCTTCCCACTTATTGCGAAAAAGATTGACTGAACTAACAAAATTAAAAATTTAGATCAATAAAATATAAAATTTTAAAGTATCGTAAAATATAATTCATTATATAACTCTATAAACTGGTTAAAATACTTTTAAGTCCTACTTAAATATCCAAATATTGTTTAGAATTTAATTTTGTTAGATTGATTTCAAGTCCTACTTAAATACCCTATCTGAAATATTGTTTAGAATTTTGTTTTGTTAGATTGAGCTCTTGTAAAAAAAAGTTAATTTATGACTAGACGAGACATACTCCCTCTTTTCAATTCAAAATCACCTTTCAGCTTTCTGCATTGTTGACTAAAACAAACATAGCTTTCAGTCCGTGCTTAGTATACGACCAGTCAAATTGTTTAGAAAAAACATTGTAAATCTGAATATTTTCGTGAAAAGGCTGCCCTACTGGGAGCTCTAGCCCTGATGAACGACATAGCCCCTGCTGATCACCACAAGTACACAACCGAAGAAGTGTACTCGCTCCACTGGTTTTGCGGAGGTTGGCGGGAGGGTCTATCTTTCTTTCTCGACGGCGTCAAGCGGAGGGGGTGGATCTTCATCCCGGCGATGGCTTCGGGGCTTGGCCCCGGCCGATGTGCCACAAAGATGAGGGCTTTGCCTCTTTGGCAAGCCATTTCTTCTGGTCCACAACGCTGCTAGTCAGCAAGGAGGCCTCGCCGGGCTTCGGTTTGTGGTTTTCGTCGGCTTTGCGTCTGGTGGTTGCTCCGGCGGCTGCAGAGACGGGCGGCGAGCAATGGTTGTTGGCACAGAGGATCCCAGAGATCTCTTTGTAATTCCCCTTTTTTTCAGGGTTCTTTGTGCCTTTGTGTGGGGACAGCTGGGTTTCCAGAATCCTCTTCTGTGTGTACGTGTCCTGTATGGCTATGTTTTTCGAATGAAATAGCTAACATCTGGTATCAGAGCCAGCGTGCACGTCGCTATTAGGTGTGTGGCGATCTGCATCGCCCCTATTTAGGGGGATGGGATGTCAGCACTCGAACGGACAGCATGGCTGGGGACGGCCGGTGGATGCGCCCGGGGTTTAGTCCCACCTCGCTAGTTGAGGGAGACCGACACCAGCTTATAAGGCTGGGCAAACCTTTCCCTTCAGCCCGGGTTTTGGGGCAAAGAGAGGCCTTGGGCCTCCCAATACGCTGGTTGAGTGTGGACTGACCTTTGGGCCGCTAACATCTGGTATCAGAACCAGCGTGCGCGTCGCTATTAGGTGGGCTGGTGATCTGCATCGCCCCTGTTTAGGGGGATGGGATGTCAGGCATTCAAACGGACGGTACGGCTGTGCGACGAAGCGGTGGACGCACCGGGTTTAGTCCCACCTCGCCAGTTGAGGGAGGCCGACACCAGCTGAGCAAACCTCTCCCTTCAGGCCGGTCTTTTGGGCAGAGAGAGGCCTTGGGCCTCCCAGTACGCTGGTTAAGCGTGGGCTGACTTTGGGTCGCTAACATATACTGACTTTGGGTCGCTAACATATACGTATTGCTTAAAAAAAAAAAAAACTCCAAGTACAGTACACGAGTTCATCATGGCAGAAGGAAATGCTCCAAGTATGTGAGCCCCTCGTCGACGCTCACGTACCGGCAGTCCAGCAGCACCCCGAGCCTAACCTTCTCCATCAGCCTCTCCTCCCCGCTCACCTCGACCACGACCTCCGCCTCCAGCCTCCCACCGCCGCAGCCAGGCGCGGGCATTCTCTCCGTGGCCCACGCCTCCCCCGCTCGCCGCTCCCGAGCACCCCCGCCCTCGACGCGGGCACCTTGGCGTCCATCATCACGACCGCCGCCGCAGGCGCGGCCCCGAGCCAAAACCTGATATTTGCACCAATTGGGGTAATCTAGTGTCCTAATGGACGGTTCAGATAGTATGACTAGACATATGACCCAAAACGCCGCTCCCCTAGAGATCGACGCCTTAATTTATAGGCTTTTGTATTCTTCTTACGACAAAATCCAACCTGCTAATAAAGACGATTTCTAGGATGTTTTGCCGATCGTCGCTGACAACTTCATCATTTCCGATTTTCAAAACTTCCCACCAAGGATTTCGATTTCCTTAATTCGAACGATTTACAAGTTACACCACGAACAGACGATGCTGCCGAAACCATGAACGGCATAGCCCCTGCTGATCACCACAAGTACACAACCCAAGAAGTGTACTCGCTCGCTCCAAGTACATGCACACGAGTTCATGTTCATCATCACAGGAGGAAATGCTCCAAGTATCTGAGCCCCTCGTCGACGCTCACGTACCGGCAGTCCAGCAGCACCCCGAGCCTGACCTTCTCCACCAGCATCTCCTCCCCGCGCACCTCGACCACCACCTCCGCCTCCAGCCTACCGCCGCCGCAGCCCGGCGCGGGCATCCTCTCCATTGCCCACGCCTCCCCTCTCATGCCGCTCCCTAGCGCTCCCGCCCTCGACGCCGGCACCTTGGCGTCCATCATCACGACCGCCGCCGCAGGCGCGGCCCCGAGCCCCGTCCGCACGGCCGTCCACCGCACGCTCCATTGCTCGCCCCGCCCGGCCATCGCGTTCCGGCCGCTGACGTCCACCCCGAACTGGAACACGCCGCCGGTGGCCTTCGCGTCGGACGCGGCGACGGCGAAGGAGAGCGCGGTGTCCCCGCTCGCCGAGAAGAGGTCGATGGCGAAAGTGACTTCGGCGAGCGCGAGGCGAGGCGCTGGGAGCGCGCGGCCGCGGGAGGATGCGGCGGCGTGGAACAGCGCGAAGAGGCCGCGGTGTGGGAAGGAGGAGCGTCGGCCGCCGTCGATGTCCCTGTCCGCGTGCGGGGGGAGGAGGGCGATGGCGGACGGGTAGCGGGAGCGGCAGAGGCGCGCCCAGAGGTGGTCGGCGGCGAAGGCGGCGTGCCAGGAGGTGGAGACGCAGGACGCCGAGGCGAGGGACGCGGCGTCGAGGAAGGTGGCCACGAGGGAGAGCGCCTCCCACGGAGGCGCCTGCGACGGCGATGTCCGTGCCGGCATTGTCGTCGTCGTCGCCGCTCCGCCGTTGCGCATGTATATGTTCGCTGCTGCGGTCATCGTTTTCGGTGGGAGATAAGGTCCGTACGTGCACGGCGGTCGCGCGCGCGTTTATATCAAGAGCTGATTTGCCATTGGGGGGAGAGGAAGACGGACGCTGAGTGGCGTGTGGGGTGCGAGCGGAGCACACGTGGTGCCGAGGAAGTGCTGTGGCGTTGCTTCGGGGCGGCGCGTGGCGTGCGGAGGGCGGAGCGTGCCGACATGGCTTCTTGCGCGCGCGGCGCCAGCGTGACGAGAAGGACGCAGGTGGTCACGTGCCGACGCTGCAGCGAAGACGAGACCCCACGTGGCTCCCACAGAATGCGCACACGAGAGCCGGGTGCTGCTCGACACGTGGCGGTAGATTGAGTCCCGTACCAGCAGAGTCTCCTTCCAGACCCGACCCGATCACCATTCTTTGAAAAAAAATCTGGAAAAGACATATAATATTTATAATGAAAAAAATACTGGTATAAAAGAGATACACCCTAACACATAACACTGAAAATGAGCATGAAACGTGCACTGAATAAACAGAAAAAGACTGGATGCCCCCAACACCTCACCAACCAAGTATTTGAAAACTGCAATGCTCAGTCGTCGTAAAAACAATAAGATCGAATAACCTGAACATCGGCTCAGAATACAGACTTCCACACACCCAAATTGACGAAGAGATAAAAAACATCGCACCACCCACAAGCAAACATGTTCCATTGAACGAATCCAAAATAAACAGAAAAAGACTGGGATGCCCCCAACACCCTTACCAACCAAGTATTTGAAAACTACAATACTCGTTCGTTGTGAAAACAATGAGATCGAGCCAAGTTAGACCCGGCATAAAAAAATCCCCAATCAAGGAGAAGAGAATTGTGAGTTTGACTTTCATGAAAGAGAGAGAGAGGCGGCGGCCTAGGGTTTCAACCCTAGCCGTCGCCGCCGCCGCTATTTGCACCTTCCTCATCACTTTCGTCCGCGAATCGATGGGTCCCCGCCTCCTCTAGTTGCCGCTCTGGCGCTAGCAGGGGTGGGGACCTCGGATTTGCGTACGACGCTATTGAAAGGTCCTTAATGTTAGAGTTTGGTTTTGGTTGTCGTCTTCTTTGTCAATGGAGATAGCATCGTCTTCAATACGTGATCTTTGGCCAACCGTTCGACGGTGAGATCTCCTTCCCGATGTCAATGGTGGTGTTCAAAGATTAAATATGTCTAGGTACGGTACTTCAGATCTTGTTTCGCCAGATCAATTTTAGATTTCTTCTCATGGTTGCCACGATCGAGGAGGTTTGTCCTCGCAATATTTGTCCCGGCTGCTATGTCATCGACAATGGTGATTCATACCCTCGGCTCTCTGCGACGTCAACCAAACGGTTCGGTTGCTTTTCCCTGAAATACTGGTGATGGTACTCTTGTCGATGTTTGTTGATTACTTTAATGGCTGCCTGCGTATACGTAGCTTTGGCACTGCGGCTCAAAATTAAAATTATGGAAGAATTCTCGTTGGTATTTACAGGTATATGTGTTGGTATCTATGTCACTTTACGACTTCCTTCAGAGAATTACAAGATTGTGTCATGGAAGAAGAAAGAGTTTGAAGATATCGAAGATTTGCTATTTTTTATTAGACTTTATTTTGTAATCGCCGGAGTCAACTCATGTATCTCTACCATGTACTATTTACTATTATAAATATATATGGTATTGATTTTCAAAAAAAAAAGAAAACAATGAGATCGAATAACCTCTCAAAGAACATTGGCTGGGAACACCCACTTCCACACACTCAAATTGACGAAGAGATCAAAAATATCGCACCACACACAAGCAAACATGTTCCATTGAACGAGTCCAAAATAATCTAACAGGTATGGCAACATCTACCCACACTGCCCCTTTGCTGATGCTTGGATCGAACGTTGATTGTCCTATAATAAGTGAAACACGAAGGACATGTATCCATCCTTCTTGCTGCTGACACCAAACGAGAGAAGGGAGAAGGGAGAGGGACCGAGGCAACATGGCTAGGAAACCTAGTTTGGTGGAGAGGGGGAGAGGAGGCTGCAGGTTTTATTGTCTGACGAGTAGGCTTTTGTTTTTCGAACTTTTGGTAACGTGTTATCGGTTTACACATAGATCGATTCAGATTATTCTCAAATTGTTTTAAACTCTCCTCCGCTGGTTTTCTAAGATCACTTTAGTCCACAACTTGGCCACCAAATATGCGGATAGATTGGCGTCAGGTTTTCAGTAAAGATCAGTCCACTTAGGTTCGACAAAGTCGTTTATAAAAAAGCGTTGAAGTTTATATCAATTATTTTGCAAGAAAATAGACATAATTTGGTCAAAGATCACATGTGTTTTTTGTCCACTCGTGCATTGCATTGCTGGATGACATGCACCTTAAACAAACTAATCTCAGCGCAGCTCCACGGGCAATTGGGGATGCAAGTCAAGTGAACTTCGAATGTGGAGACCTTAGCACGCAAAGAGGTCACCAGTATTTCTCCGATGATTTATTGGTTACCAGAGGGAACGGTATAAGCTGCAAAACAAGAATAATAATCAGCAAAAAGCACGAGAGTAGATTAATAACAAACCGTAAAACCAAAGTTACTCCGTGTGTGTGTCAGGCAAGCAACATCTACTACGAGCACACTTACTTCCACACTTGGAGCCAGGCGTGAGTGGGCGCTTGCAGTAGTCAGCGATGTACACAACTTGCTCCATGTCTATAGTCGCCTCCACATCGTCGTTCACCTTGGAGCACAGACATGGTATATCCACCTTCAGCCATGTGTCACAGCATTCTTGTGATGGCTTCATGTGTTCACCTGGTAGGGGGATGACCACGTACACTATGCACTTCGGTATAAGGGCGAATATGTCACCGATACACTCGCCCTGCGTGCCTATGGTTGTGGTCGTGGACGAAGCGTTGGTCACTACGACCATTGCGAAAGTGAGGAGGATGAACAAACCTAAGAGTTTTGCCATGGTTAATTACTGCCAATATGTAAATCGTTATAATAGACTACTTATGTGCTTCTGGTGCGGAGCTTGAGTCTGCTGGTTGGGTTTATATGTAGACCCACCGGAGTAATAAAGATTGAGATATCTCATATCTTATTAGATTTGGTCATTTATTATGGATGTCTATTTCTGCTAAAATTGTCAAATATATGAATGCAGTAATGAGTATTGTGCATTATATTAACTAAAAAATATTGATGTATTTAATGTATATCACAAATTAATAATTTCATTTATTATAAATATCTTAAGAGCGTCACATTTTCCAAAGAAAAAAGTTTATCAAGAGTTTCATATTATTTTTTAAGTCGAGTTAATAAGGATACTAATATGCGGTTTTGAGCATAAAAAACAGAGAACATAAAACCAACGCGATCCAACCTACAAGATTCAGTACTCGGCACCAAGCGACTATGCGAGAACCGACGGACAATCATAGGGTGACCTCTGTCCGCCTTATAGGCCGATGCATCTCGGCCTGTGGGCATTCGGATTGCCACCGAATGACTAGTCGTGAACTGATGTGCCGTCATAGGGTGACCTCTACCCGCCTCAGAGGGCTGGTGCGATAAAGCCTCAGCGCATTCAGATCGGCACCGAATGACTAGTCGAGAAACAACATATAGTCATATGGTGACCTCTTTCCTCCTCGAGCCATAATGTTCGAAAAACACACCTCTACACATCAACAAAATAAAAAATGATAGATTCCTTCACGACCTTCACTTCAACATCAAGCCTGACGTGCATAAAGGATTTATTAGGCTCCCAGAAGATAGCCTCTTCAGCCGGCAATCCGAGTTGACCTAGGCGAAGCTTCTCTACGATCACGAATGACTCGAGGGCTACTGACCAGGTCATGGTTCCTAGGTAGGCCCACGAAAGCTAACGGCGGACCACTTGTCACGGGTGGCCTACCACAAGGACCTGCTGTATCCTAGTAGATCGTCCCGAATGAACCATCTTGCAATGCAAACCAAGCCAAGATCTCCACGTGGATTCTATAGAATGTATCTTGTAACCGACTCAGATAAGATATATTGTATCTTGTTAGAATTTAGTGTTAACCAACATGTAAAACCGACTCGGCACCTATAAACCTAATTCTCATCGCATATAAAGAGAATGAGGTCCTTCTGAGCGGCGCCGTTCATTACTCATCTCATCCGCCATAGGCGAGATTGAGCACCCCTCAAGATTCTCGAGAGCATCGACAAACAATAATGACACTACAAACATGAAGTATGGCTTTATTGGGCGTTGTTTGCCGATGCTAGAACATGTATAAATTTTGTCTCCCGTGTGCTGCCATCGAGATCTACCGAGTGCTGCCCTTTTGAACATACATTTACTGTCGGTACAATACCATGAGCACCGGGTAGGGTTGCGCATTTATACCAATCAGATCATGATTGCCATCTTCATCAACCACAACGATGGTGCCACCTTCGCCATGGGGAGATGTTCCATTTCGAGGCAGTGAGGCACTCGACTTCCTCACCGACGCGGTCGACAACCTGCGCCTCCTCGACTCGGCTCAGATCCAATCTGTAGCGGGCTGCTAGTCGACGCACCCGTCATCCGTCCAGGGACCTGATCTCTACACCGACACCGATGAAGCTCCGATGCCCGAGACCATAACGGTGATTGATGTCGCTCCACCTCTCAAAATTGTACATAAGTTCACATCAGTTTTCCCGTTGTTCAAAATTTTGCGCTTAATTAATCCAAAAATACTTTTCATATTGTTTTTTAGTAATCTAATCACTTTCTTACGCTATTACTGTACTTGACACCAACTTCAATGGAGTTGTAGACAGCAGGGTAGTTCTTAGAGCTTTTACCTGCTGCTTGACGGAGTATAACACACAATAACCTTGAGTTCGTAACTTCGTATAAACCAGCAAGTCATCCTTGTGGATAAGGCCACTTGCTGCGACACTTTGCACTTATATTCCTAAATGCTTGGTATACACCTACGCTGTTGCAGCGACCAACTACCATGTCAAAAGATCTCTGCACACAACACTATTATTTGAAGAAAATACACTACGCCCGTTCGGTTTTCAGCCTACTCGACCTAAATTTTGGTACTGTATCATAGGTGCACTTGCATCCTCGGAAATGCCCTTGAATGGGTATCAACATGTAGATGAACCATCTTCTAGATAGAAAACCAGGTGTTGAACAAAAGCTCATGAGTAAACTATAGACCACTGCCTTCACATAAGAGTATAATGTTAGTGAGCTGATAACCTGTTTTAGCAAGCAGATGTGTGGGAGCGAGTGCCTATGGCTTCACACGTGTGCACTCACTACGCATGTACAATCCATAGAGTTGCCTCTGGGACATAGAGGTACTGATATCAGGCGGAATAAATGAAAAGAGTGAATCAACTCAGGAGTATCTAAGATCAAAAGGAATGCATGCGCGGTATACACGACATCGAGTTGGTTAGGAACAATTTCAAACAACAATAGGCTATGAATTGATGATTTGATTTGCTCTTTGTAAAATATTTGCCAGTCCCTGTGTGTGTGTGTGTGTGTGTGTGTGTGTGTGTGTGGGGGGGGGGGGGGGGGGGGGGGGGGGGGGATTATAGAGGGGGACTAGTGCGAGAACATCACACCCTAGTCGGTCATCAAGGATTTGCGTGAATATCATTTGAGCAACAATTGAACCATATACTGAACTCATCGACACAATGTTTGAGAACCGCATATGACTACTCTTTATTCCTGAAAACTATATGTTTGTGGTGTTTCACACAATCCATAGCAGTCGACAAAATGATCACCGAGCATACTTGTTCCTTTTCTTCCTCCTGTAACTCATAAAGGGAGTGCAAACCTACTGTTTCGATCTAAAGTGCGTCCAAGGCTTCCCACAAATTGGGTGCACCACGAAATAACTGATAATATATTAGCACATAGCAGCCTAGACAGTTGTCAGAGATAGTCAAACCCTTCGGAAAGTGTCATCTAGTTGTGTCAAGTCGCTGATGATGAGCAGACAAATGTAAATCCCAACAGTTAGGAGACTACTTCTTCCATGTTGTCGAATGCAGTTGAGTAAGCTGATTTAGTTGAAGGTTTCCCGTCAAGCTGGTCCATATGAATGTCAATCACGTTCTTAACCTCACGTGTGTGCGTCTGTTGTTCTGTACGTGCATAGGTACAACATTTATAAATCTGAATGTCGACCAAAATAGTATTCTCTTTGTTTTATTTGCAAGGGAAGTGGTGCTCTTCTAGAGCAAAACTAAGTATGATTTCCCTGGTCTACCGAACATAACTTGACCTATTCCATGTTCAAAACAAGTTTTGTAACCCAACTTGTACCATTTTACAGGATTCTTACCTTTTTCTCGATGTTTATGCGTAAGTTTTCTCTTACTTGATTGTTTGACAGATTTTCATGTTCCACTGCTATAAGAATAAAAATTGGAAGCATATAATCAGTGGCGTAGCTTAGTGTAGGTCAGGGAGGGCAGCGGCCCCAGGTCTGGACCAATTTGTGAAGAATTTTTTGGTAACGAGCTTACATGAGAAAACATTAGTATTGCCCCCCCCCCCCCCCCCCCCACCCCACCCCCGCGCAACAATAAATATGGCTTATGTTGAAGGGGAGAAAACTTCTTGTTTATTTCTCCTTCCACATTCAGATGAATCAAAATCAAAAATAAAAGTTCGCACAAACTTAGAGAACAACATAGAGTGTGCATGCAATCTGAGGAGAATTTTTTATTACTCAATGTTCTATATTCCCTACAAATTACGCAAAATGAACTTATGTAACAAAACCCCACGGGTTACACATATTGCAAAGGCGAAAGGAAATCAAGGTAAAGACCAAAGCAACTAAACCCAACATTTCTCTGGTGATTAGCTGGCTGGAAATACCCATTTATTGGCCTAGTGGAGGGACATGGTAACCTGTAAAAATATCAGTAAACAAAAACACGTCATGCATAGGTCATAACATATTATTACTAGTACATAACACATATTCAATATATATAAAATACTTACTGCCGCAAACTGAGCCGGGCTTAAGTGGATTCTTGCAGTAATCGGCAACGTACACGACCTTCTCCATGCACACCAACTTCTCGATACCCTTGTTGAGCTTGGAGCATAAGCACGGTACGTTGATCTTCTGGATCACACCACAACATGAATCTGAAGGAGGTATCTTCGGGTTTGCGGGAAACATCACATATTGTCTGCACTCTTGGATTAGCCCCGGTAGGTCGAGGTTACAATCTTCAGCCGTCGTAGTGAGAACAAAAGTGAGGACCAACATCAAACCAAGGAATTTCTCCATAACTACCAATACTAACAAATATGACTACTTCTCCCTTAGAAGTTTATCAGCGTTATCTATTTTTTGTGTGGGTGTCCTGAACGAGATGGGTTTATATAGGCATGTTAGTGGTAGTAAGTTCATATTTACTTGCAAATATTTACAGATATGTCACTCTTGTTCTCCACCAGAGGCAAAATTAATGCACATTTATTAATAAATATTGTGATATTTTGACCATATATTTTCTAAAGACATATTAACCATCCACATACATTCAGGTTGGATGTATGTGTCATATTAATGCAATTTAAGATTGGGATATTTTGAGAATAGATTTCCACCAATATTTGCAGTATCTATTATTAAGACATTCAGAATATATATTTGATTAGACCATTTAGTAGGATATGGACTGAAACACAAATCTATTGCACCAACTATTTACTACCATATCATACACCTTTATGATTATGAATTGATTGCGATTGTAGTGCATATATAATATTTATAATTTTTAAGCACATATGTGTGTTGTGCAATACGTATAATGGGTCTATTTTATACATAGGTGCAATTCAAGTATTAGCTTATCAATATCATCCGTTGAGCTATAATGTTCTCTAAGCTATGAAAACAATGCCATATTTAAGTAACACAATGAACATCAACAATACCAAACTTATAAAAAAGGTGAAATGCAAATATTCTCTCTAATGAACATTTCAGAGGATATTGCATGAAGTTGGAAACCATATATATTGCACATAAGGATCCATCAATCACATAAATATCAAAATTACAACTTCGTAAGAAGTTAAATAATACTTAAGGGAGACTATTAGCTTTAGGCTATCTGTGCATTTAGTTAATATATTCCTAAATTAATTTAATACAACAACTTAAAAGAACCTAATTTTACCATCATTTGTGCACATTTAATTGCGTTCCTCTTTTTTACTACATATTTGGAGTTTCGTTTATATTTTTTAATTAACTAAAAATATTTTACTTCATCCCACTTCGGCTCCATCCTATATTTATATCCCATTATTATTTTTGTAAAAACCTACCCTCATCACTTTCTTCTCTAGTCCACGCCTTTCCTTTTCTGATGAGTCTTCATACCATAAACACCAACTCATATCTCATATTTGGACAATGATTTGAAAATATCTCACACATAAACGAAATCCTATGGATATTATGTTCTGAAATAGACCCCAATTCGCCAAAAGCTATCCTACTCCGTTGCAAATGATCAGAGTATGCATATTGTACATGTTTTACAAAATCCTATACGACAAGATGTTTTTAGAGAAAAGTTAGGCCGGTGAAGTGTACACCTCGTAGCAAGTTAACTTACATGGCCGCTTCAAAACCAATCACATACATGTACAACGTCCATTGGTTATAGTCTTTTATCACAGTTTCGGAAACCATATATTCTCGTTTCTGCAACGAAAACAATTGTACTCCCTCCGATCCATAAAAAGTGTCACCCATCTAGTACAAAGTTTATACTAACTTAATACAAAATGAGCGACACCTTTTATGGATCGGACGGAGTAGCAATTTTCTCCACGACATGGTATGGGAAAGGAGGTCGACGAAGGGTGATGTTTTTTTCTATTTCTTTTCCATCAATCATATTCACTCGGTATACTACTAGATGACGATACAACAATTTTTTCATGATCCTAGTACAACATAGTCAATTACTTATTAAAAACATTGCGAATGGCGACTCTGTTTGTACATACCTGATACTAGAAGGATAAGGCGTGCTTTTCCGCGCCCGCGTGATCTTTGCTATGTCCGTCTTTATCTTCATTTCGTATTTACCGATCTTCGATGAAAATGAACTGTATGTAGATGTAGTTCAGATGCCTAAAAATTTGCTAAAGATACAACGTTGATCGAATTATCATTCAATGTCTTCTTATTTGCTTCAACCTATGTTGTTTTTAGTCTCCGACGATCTGACCTCATATGCAGCCCAAATGTTAGTCACCCTCTCCTTCGACCGGCATCGGTACCTAGTTGCGCTACTGCTCTGACCCAAACCCCACCACATACTGTATATCCTTGTCTCTAGCAGTTCGTCCGAAAGCCCAAGCGAGGGATATGATGTATAGGAGGGCGGCGAAGGGAGGTCCTCGGGGTGTGTTGGTTACTCACACGTATTTTCGGCCTTTTGCATGTGTGACTCACCCTGAGTAAGGAGAAACGTGGCTTGGAACATTTCCTGCATTACATTTGCACATTGATTTTTTTCCTGCATCTCGGGAAACACAAACACGGAAGTTTGGTTGTATATTGTGTTCCGTATACTCTCACCACTTATCTACTTAGTTAACTTACCTCACACCACCACACTTGAACAAATTCATCTATGTGACGGCCACATAAGACACGGTGAGCGGGATAATGCGCGACGGTGGTGCGGCGGCGGAGATAGCCGTAGAAGCTACGCCGACACCGGTGAAGTTTGTGGCGGCACCGAACATACGAGCGTACCATGAACACGTACAACAAGCAAAATGTAAATATGTACATACATAACATATGCTTATATGTCCGGTGAAATGAAAAAATTACAACACAAAAGTTGTGGCAGACGATAAGGGTGCATCTATACGTAAAAAAAATTGAATGGTCAAATGAGTGCGATGAATTTTTCAAAATTCTTCTAAAAATGCTACAAACTTCAGTCCAAATTTAACAATTTATAGTTGACGAAATTCAAAACTGATCACAAAAATGGAACCTACTCATCGATGAGCATATATTCGTGTACATTTTATCTCGAATCGAATAGAATCAATATACAGTTGTGTAAATTAAAAATAATTATGTGAAGTAAGCATAGGTGAGCTGACCACGAAAACCGAACTGTCAAAGTCTACCCCATAGGGTTAGTGCGTGATGGAGATGGAAAAGCACACTAGGCAACTGAGGTACCAATAAAAGGTTGCCACGTAGGAGCAACCAGGGAGCTCTATTTCTTGCCAGATTATAGATTGGAGGGAGCAACCAGTACCAATAAAAATGTTTTTGTGGAGTTTAATTAATAGTTCCATTGTATTTATATTTGTTGTAAAAATCATTTATCAGATTTTTCTAAAATACAAAATGTGTCTGACGCCTGGTTTAAAGAAGTCAACCGTTCATCCAAAAAAAAAAAAACTTCCTTCAAAAAACCAGCAATTGCGTAGTCAACTGATTTTTATAACCGGAGATAATACATCTCTTGTCGACTTTATTTACTTATTATCGTACACAGAGTACATGGATTTTATCCAGGGATAATAATCCAGCAAATTATATCTCAGCGAATGTGCAAATCTCCAGCACTAGTACAAAAGAAAAAGTGAATGCTGGAAATAGCATCTGCAGTCGTCATGATCATCCAATCAGAAGATATGCTGCGCTATGCGAGAGGACCAGGAACGTGATAGCCTGCAAAACAACAATCAAAGTAACCATAAAATGCACGCATGGACGAATCATATGTGCCCACAATCGGGTGTCGATCGGATCCAGACTTGCATATGGTTTCGTTCACACTTACTTCCACAGTTGGAGCCAGCCTTGAAGGGCCTCTTGCAGTAGGCGGCGACGAAGACGACCTTGTCCATGCAGATGAACTCCTCCACCTGCGGGGTGACCTTGGCGCACAGGCACGGTATGTCTGCCGTCTGGATCACGCCGCAGCAGGCCGCCG
Organism: Puccinellia tenuiflora; assembly: GCA_012064385.1. NCBI lineage: Eukaryota > Viridiplantae > Streptophyta > Magnoliopsida > Poales > Poaceae > Puccinellia > Puccinellia tenuiflora. The sequence goes on from QRDG01000116.1 coordinate 337,219, forward strand.
ACGGCGTGATCTTCGGATCCGCCGGGAACTTGACGTAGTCCTGGCAGTTAGCAACCAGGGCCTGCACGTCGCCGTCGCAATCGTCTGCGTTGCCCGCCGTCGCCGCCATTGTGGGCGCCCTCGCTGCCGCCACGGCCACCATAGCGAAGGCAAGCAGAACCAAGCACACAAAAAAGAGCCTTGCCATGGTAGGAAATTTTAGTTGCTTCGTGGTGTATATATCTGCTGGCCCTGCTCCTGTGCTTCGTGTGTAGGTTTGGGATGGGATGCCTCTCGGTTTATATACGTAGGATCATGGTTTGAAGAAGGACGAGTACTTAGGATGTGCAGACGGTTTAGTGCTTTTTTATGCGACCAAAATGTGTATGCATGTATGCCTTGTTTCTACCAAGCTCAGCCGTCCAGTTATGAGTCTTGACAAAACTGAACACTCCGTTTCATAGGAAATGAAGAACGTACATCTGGAAGTAAGCACCTTCGACCAAAATTTATACTGATCCTCTGAACTGTTGTCACTAATTAACTTGCTATTGCATTGTCCGTACACGACCTAAAGCTAAAAACGTCATCCCCAGAGTCAGATATCAGAATCATGTATATTTAACAGGCCATCTGTTCAACACCTTCACAATAGTTGTCAGCTTTTCAGGTGTAGCTTTGCTTCGAATTTTCTTATCACGGATTCACGGTACAATTAAGCTGCACGGGAATTAATATTATCCAATGCTTAGATATCACATTATTGGTTTAGCACATTTGATATCAAGACAAAGTGACAAACTTCGCAGCATCACTCTCAACGAAACTTTCGATGGGGGCCGATTCATGATTTAATGATTTGTGAGTCTATGTCCTGCACATACGACGGATGCGCCAAGCCACAATACCATACGTCACATTAATATTCAAACTCCAGTGAAATATTTGCAGTTGGCCAAAAGTTTGACACCAAATGACAGTTATGCACTAGTAAGAAAGTGTTTATAGGTGAAACTAACCAGCGGCTGGTCACTATTTTGCCACGTCACCGGTATTTCGAAAAAATACCAGTGGTGTGTGGTCAAATATGCCCACACCACTACTAATATATTATCAGTGTACCAGTATTTGACCACACCACTAGTATGCTTCAGGACAAAATTTATTAGTGGCGTGCACCATGGTTGTTAGATGATTTAGGTTGTTTTTTGTTGATTAATTTTGATTTATTTAGGTCGATTTAGATTGTTTTCAATATAGTGTCTACGCCACCTATTGTCCGTGCACCATGGTTGTGATTTCTATCGATGTCTCGACCTTCGGAGGATATATCGGACGTGGTATAATTTCTTTTTAGGACATTTCATCTATAAACAAATTATGCCGATTTAATTTGACATAGACACTGTGATATAGTATTCCGTATGTAAACACGGTAAGCGGGAAATAAAAACATGTTAAACCATTGTCTCGAAAATTTATAGCTAGCAGAATATGTAATCCGAAAATTGAGGGAAGTGGTGAAGAAACTAGCAAAAGAGAAGATGGAGATAGAGTTTTTCTCAGACCATCCCCTACAGGGTCAGACATGACTTCTTGGAGCATGTCAACATTGTCATTAATGACCAACGGACATTTAAGGTCAACCTGGTCCAGCTAGCAGTTCCCACACGGAACTACAAAGTTCTTGTCACCAATGAGGTAGATCAAACATATTTGAGTGGCTCTTGTTGGAGAGAATTTGCAGATTTGTACGAGATGGAACCCATGGCGAGGATGGGGAGCATATTATGTAGAGCGATGCTATATGTACGATGTTTTATGTACGATTTTCATACGACACGCCGGCACACATGCATCATTCATGCATTGATACCCTTGGCTTTGGCTGGCCCAGCAGAAAAGAAATCACCTAATCGATTGGAGCCACGGCGCGTCGTACGTGAATCGGACAGAAAACGTCGTACTTAAGGCAGTTCCGTATTATGTATGGACTATGGTAATGTATCCACGTACTTCATGTACAAGTACAGTGACAACTCCGACTCTGACGATCATGACCCCATAGATGCTGATGACGGCATCATTGTGTATTACCCAGTGGAGTAGCTAGCTAGTTAGTAATAATTAGTTGATGAATGCCCAGTTATATGCTACTAGTCAACAATTATTATTACAGTTGCTGCTAAAATATTGTTCTGTTCTGTGCTACGACTCAATAATTTGTTAGTGATAAATTCAATAATGGTACTGGTAGGAAATTCCGCACACTAGTGATGGGTTCAGGATTTAAAGGCAGATTGGTGACTATGGTTTAGATGGTTGATTTTTATGATATCTTTGTTGCTTCTTCATGGAGAAGGAGGTTCTTGAGATAGTCTCCAATTGGAACATATAAAGCTACGGGACCAGACGGGTTCCAGTGGAGATTTATCAGATACTATGAGAAGTTGTAAAAGGGGATTTGGTGGCTATGCTCTCTGAGTTTTAACTAGGGTCGTTGCCCTTGTTTCTATTGAATTTGATGTTATTACCCTTCTTCCCATGAAAGATGGTACGGTATAGATCCAAAACCAAAAGTATCATCCTATTTATCTACTAAATGTTGGTTTCAAGATTTTTTTACGTAAGTGCTTACCAATCAAATCGTGAAAGTGGCAGACTCAATGATTAGTCCTGCTTTTATGATAGAACAATCCTGGAGGAGATGTTGTTTTGTATGAAACCATTCATGACTTCCACTCCAAGAAGATGGATGGTGTGATTTTCAAGGTAGACTTCGGAAAATCTTATGATAAGACAAAATAACCTTTTTTTACACGCATTATTCATGAATGCGTTTGCCCCTGAGTGGTGCAACTGGATTGCTCAGTGTGTTCAAGGTGAGATTCTGGGTATGAAAGTGAATGACGATATAGGCTTCTAGTTCCATGCCTTAAAGGATCTAAGGCAAGGAAGATGATGCTTAATAATGTTGTTGACATGTTAACCATCCCGAGTGCAAGGGAAGAAGATGATGGTTAGGTCGGTGGCCTCATCGCTCGCCCGGTTCATGTTAGATTATCCATTCTCCAGATTGCAGATAATACTATCATTTTAAGGGAACGTGACATGGAAAAAAGAAATGAACATGACTTTAGTTTTAAGTATTTTTGAGCAATTTCTCGATTTGAAAAATTAATTTTCACAAGAGTGAGACATTCTTCTTTGCACATGCCAAGGGGGTCGAAGACCAGAATTTTCAGCATTTTGGATGCTTCTGTTTCAATATCTCGACATTCCCATTCACTACCGGAAAATAATCGTAAGGCCGAAGTGGAAGGTGGTTGAGCATATGTTGGAGAAAAAAGCTAAGTACTTCCTCTGTATAATTACATTCCTCTGTATAATTACATGAGGCGTTTTGCTTAGCTAAATTAATGTGCTAAAGCGTCTTATATTGTGGTATGGAGGGAGTAATTGGAAGGTTAAGATATTTTCCTATGTAGGAAGTTTGTCCTTGTCAATCTTGTACTCAGTAGTTTACGAATGTTTATGTTATCTTTTTTTGAGGTACCTAAAAGGGCACGTTAAATATTTGACTATTACAAATCCAGATTATCTTGTAATGTGATGACCATAAGAATAAAATACAGGTTAACAACGTGTAGTATAATCTGCAGATCAGGAGATCAAGAGGGTATGAGTGGAATGGTTGTTGAAGCTGTTAAATGAAGAGGCGGTATGGAAAAGGTTGCTACGAAATAAAAACCTATACTCTAAGAATGTCTTAAAACCTATTGATTCTCTATTCTGAAGGACCTAATGCGAGTTAAAGAAAAATTTGTGTGCCCCGGTTCATTTATTATCAGTGATGGCACCACTACCATATTTTTGGAAGATATATGGCTTGGAGATACGCCTATAAACCAACAATACCCATCCTTATATAGCATTGTGCATCAGAAAGATGGTATTGTCGCAAATGGCATCGATGCAACACTACTGAATATTGGGTTATCACGGTCTTTAACTGGTTGAAAATAAAAATTTGATGGATAGTGGGCTACCATGGAACCGGATGTTTCGTTGGAACCTTTGTTCTTACCGAAATTTTCTATTAAATCCATGTAAGTTGACATGGTTAACTAAAATTTTGTTTGGGGATTAAATACTTTTGGAAGTTGAAGGTTCCTCCTAAGATTAAGATATTCTGTTTATTCCTTAGTAGAGGAGTAATCATTACAAGAGATATTATAGCTAAGAATAATAGGAATGGTAGCAAGAAATGTGTTTTATGTGATTGTGATGAGACAATCCAATATCTATTTCCAGATTTCTTTTTCTATTCTTGTTATGGAAAACAGTTCATGTTGTTTTAATCACCTTCTCCAAGAAATATTTCGAATATGTTCGGCAATAAGTTGAGAGGGGCTAGTAATCTAGTAAAAGGGCATATGCGGGGTGTGAGTGCTTCATGTTCGTCTATTTAGAACCAACATAATGATATTGTGTTTAACAGAGGAAAACCTTTCAAAAAAAATCATCCACAAAGTTACTTATTGAATCTGCATTTGGTCACACTTTGGCGCGTATTGAAGTGCAAGAGCTTTGAAGATTTTGGGTGCAATCTTCTACAGATGGTTTGGCTGGTTATTTAGAAATAAGATTAGCTATGCATAAGTGAAGTTGTGGTCCTGATCTAGGAGATTAAGCCGGTGTGTAAAATTTTGTATTTTTCTAATCTACCGCCGCTAACTAATGTCTCAAATATGTTTGGAAAATAGTAAAAAAAAACCTTAGAACTCATATACTGTTGCAGCGTGTGTTGTGTATTCGGTTAATGTGGAATTGTCGTTAAGGTATTATCTTTACTAAAACAAGATTTCCTAAATCTCGCAGATTATTCTTGTGGGTACACATTGGATCTGATGGGTGCTCACTGCAGCGAGATCAAGCTTTATTCAGTCGACTGGGATGACAGACTAATAGTAATATTAGTGCGGATTGAGTGTAACACTTAATCTAAGGTTTAGTTTCACTACCACTCCAGGCCGCATGTTGTTTCATAAGAACTCATATTGATGAATGTGTGAATCAATTGACGTAGATGTTAAGGGCATTCCCTCTTTTTGAAGAAAAAAAAATGAAGCTTTATATTTAGCATCAAAACAAGCTAGATTGCACGGCACAGTTCACATACATCCTGCAGGAACTCGTGTTTCTGACAACACAACCGCAAAGCATAAAGTTGGTACGTAAGGAACAGTTTTCATACAAATATAATAATAATCATAGAAATATTATAGTAACCATGTATACAGTTACAAAATGCTATGTATTAATCTGCAAATTGTATGCATCTATTTAGTAGTATACTATTTAGTTTTCTTTTCCGTTAGGTGAGCATAATGTGTCGAGTCTAAAACCCTTTCCCTTTCTCTGATTATAACATTAACTGACTCTTACTCACGCGGAGGCCAATCGTACTGGCCATGGCTGCATCCTCAATTCCTCATACACCCACAATAGCGCTTAGGTAGGTGATGGAATGATCGATCAAATTCAGTGAGTTGTGCCTGACATTGGAATCCGTACATGGCAGACAAAAGAAAACTAGTTCTAATTTCGCGTTATTTGGTTGGAACTGTACGAAGCTACCGTCGGATCACCTTCCTCCTTTCACAATTCTAAACTGGTCCCGGATCTCCATCGTGCTCGAGCTTACAAACTGAACAAAACACAGCATCAGTAGTGTTCATACTTACTATGCAAACACTGAGCCATTTATGAACACAAAAATGGTTGATTTTCAAAACTACCAAGCTAAAAACCAAAAGATGATACTGACCTGAACCAACACGTCCGTCTTTGTGGCGTGCACCCTGCCATAGCCGAACTCTGAAATTCTCGATATACTCCAGCTCTGCCGCTGAATAGTTGGACAGGAAACAAGGTTGTCAGCGAACAGCATATAACTGGTACTAATGCAAGAATATCAGTTTCAGTTATCTCTGAAGGCCTATGATTAATTTTTAATCTCTTACAATGATAGAGAAGCCATCCAAGCTGAAGCCCCCAGCTCCTACAATGGCGTGGACCGGCGCGGTGTAGTTGCTGTTGTCGTAGGTGTCGATCCCGTTTACGTCCTTCCTTGGCGTGCCTCTGCACTTGCCCTGGTAAACTGCGCAAGTTCTCTCGTAGTTGTGGACATGGCCGAAGAAAACCAAATCCACCTATTCCCAAAATTCAAATGCATGTCAAACAAACAGGTAGTTCATATGGCCATTTTTTCCTTCAGAGTATGATGTTGCAGTGTGATTTCTTACCTTGTTTTTTAGCAAAAGCGGCTCAACAGAGTCCACGAAGTTCCCGTCTACGCTGGGCGGTATACCTTTATTCGATGCATACATTGGTCGATGCCTGCAAATGGTCGTTAAAATGCAGGCGTTACTTGTAGCCACATCGACTAGTCAAGGCAAGATCCAGGTTCAGTCTCAGGTATCGTTAAGGAAAATGTTTATCTTTTATTGGCTTGGCTTGATCTTCAGCAGAGAAAAAATGTTCAGCTCACCCGATGAAGATCACCCACGGCGTTCTCGATCTATCAACCGATGACAAATCTTTCTCCATCCAGTTGTACTATTCCCACAAGACACCGAAGTTTGCAGAGAAAGAAACATCAGCATGTAAACAAAGCGTAAATTGTCAATTCTGAAACATCACCGGGCTAAGTGTTGGTTTACATACTTGCTCTGACTTCTCCGACCACGGATGTTCGGTGGACATGACGAGGAAGTGGACGCTCCCTTGCTCGATGGAGTACCACGGCTTGTCCTTGCCAGCGGCAGGCATGGGGAAGTAGGCCTCGTAGGCGACGCCGCATTCTCCCCCCGAATCCGGGGTCACGTACACTGACCGAGACCCCGCGTAATCCCTGGAAAAGAAACATGGCGTTTCCTTCATGAGCTCATGTCTACTGATGGCCATTGCAAGCTCGAGGTTCGTGCAAGGTTAACCTTGGGGAACAATTCAGATAATTAATCACCTCTCGTGGTTGCCGATGGCGGTCATGTAGGAGACCTGAGAAGCGAGCGGCCTGATGAGGTGAAGGAAGAAGTCCCACTCGACCAGGAACCCCGTGGCGTAGCTGATGTCTCCTATGTGGAAGATCGAGTCGACCTTCCCGGTCTGCATCTCTTTGCCCACTGCTCTGGTCACGGAGATCGACCCAGGCTGCAAACGAGTGTCATGAGCGTTAATTTCAGAATTCAGAATGATGCGTCTCGTGTAGAAATGTAGCACAGTACAATATAACCACCAATAACCTGCAAAAGAAGAAGATTTCTGTATTTAGAGGAAATTGCACTGTCTGAGGCAAACATTTTTGTACCTGAATGTAGTGCTCCACTGATGGGTCTAGTGGAGCCTTCCCCATGTCGCCATAGATCACGAAGGACACCTCGTCTGACCCTGCAGCTGGAGGGGTCCTGAACTTGACCGTCTCACTCCAACCCACTGAATCGCTGCACAGACAACAAATATACCAACCAATAGACTCATTAAAGTCACAGGTGTTAGTTAGACATGATCACCCAACGATTCGACAGTGACAGTAAGAACTGTACCTTCCGTAACGATAGTCGTAGGACTGAGACGGCTGGAGCCCGGTCATGACGGCCGAATGGATGTAGCCGGGGTCATGCCACCCGAAATCCTTGGCGGGGCTGGGCAGCACGGGAACACCTGCATACGGGCGTACACATTTTTATCAGAGGACACTCTGAAAACATGGTAATATTGTTGATCGAGCTGATCACTCACTGCACATGTCCTTCTGTGTGAATGTGGTGGCCACGGAAGCAGCAGACCTGCTGCCCCCCGCATACTGAACCTGCTGCGGCCTCCCGTCCCCGCTCACCCACGTAAGCCTCATCTGACAATACACACACAAGCGCTCATCAGTTCCAAGGAAAAAATCAAGATTCGCATTTGCAATTTTGCAGATGAATACCACGGCGAAGAAGTGCTCGATCTCACCGAGGTGGCCGTGGAGTCGACGCTGGAGAGGTGGCCGTGCAGCGGCTTGGACGGGTTGGCGAAGCGGAGCACGCCGGAGCGCTTGAGGACGCACGGCGTCCGGAACCCGCCGGCGAGGAAGACGAACTCCACCTCCGTGCGGAAGTTGACGACGTGGAACGTGAGCGTGGCGCCGCAGGTCCGGACCTTGCAGGCCCCCGACGCGTCGCGCTTCTGGCACGCGGGCTTCTTGCAGCCCAGGTAGCTCGGGTCGGTCTTCACCAGCTGGGCCTGTACATCCAAGGTTCGTGTCAAGTTACTGAGCCCACTGGGTCTAGACAACAAACTGGGACTACATTGGCCTGAGTTTTCTGGGAAATGGAAGAAAACGAAGTCCATTCCTATTCCTAGTACAGAGATTTGGTATTAAAAAAGAGAGACGGCGCTTCTAGGGTTAACCCTAGCCGCCGCCGTCACCACCGCCTACCATCTCCGTCTTTTAGTCCGGAAATCGACGGGTCTCCGCCTTCTCTACTTACCACTTTGGTGGTGGGAGGGGGTGGGGATCTCGGACATGCGCTTATCGCTGTTGTAAGGCCCCTAATGTTAGAGTTTGGTTTTGGTCTCCCTAGCGTTATCGGCGAGGTGGTGGCGACGACGGCGCATTGAAATAAGGTCTCTCCAGCCTCTCCCTACTGCACTACCTCATCAACGTTTCTGATGTTGGCAAAGGGCCACTGAGAGTAGGTGTTGTCTGATCTGTTGGTATACACTGGATCTTGGCAGTTGGTATGTCGTTCAAGGAAGCTTTGCGCTGGGCTATGGTGAGATATCTTCGATCTCTTTGTTTAGGCCTATAGTAAGGTTCGGTTTCTCCAACCCTCTGGATTGGTGGTGGAGAATCGCAAGCCTGCGCTTCTTCTTTATACCGGTTGTTTTCCTTGATTAATATCAGATATAAGCTCAAAAAAATAAGAGATTGATATTCTTTAAAAAAAGTAGAGAGATTGATGTTGTTTATGTCTTCACGCTAGCGAGCGGTGCATGCATGATACATTGATACGGTTTTCTTTAATAAGCTAGACACTGCCATGCTTGAGCCATGCAACCACGCATGTGCGGGCCCATACGGATATAGTCGACCTAGCACGGTTGATAACTTATTAACTCGGCTTTGCTTCATGGATGGCCATTTCGGGCGAGGCTAACGAACATGTTGCCATGTTGGATCCGGCAACGAATGATGGCGCTATGAGTACGTAAGCCACCAGCACTGCCTTACCGTAAAGGATACCGGAACGATAGTATACGACGACTATATACTGTACGTACAGGAGTTGTTCACATGGCGACAGGCCGTGGTTCTATCTGCCTTGCCGCTAAAACATGATGAGATCGAGGAGCCGCTGCTGTGGCAACTAAATTCTGCAGTAGTACTGTGGCAAAACGGTAGCCAAAGGTCGAACTGGCGAGTAGTGCATGCAAAAGGAAAAAGCTCACCTTGACAGGGTAGTGGCACAGAAGCGGGAGTTTCGCCAGGTCGCCCGTCTCGACATAGTTCACACCGCTCAGCGGGCATCCGGAAACACTGATCGCCCATGCATGTATTAGTGTATTACTATTGTTAGTCACAAATTCGCATGCAGATCCATCAATAAAAGTTCGTTGAATCGATCGATCGGTAGCACTACGTAGCGGAATGAATGGAGGATAAACAAACAAACATTGTAATGAATGTTAATCTGTTGTTCTTTAATTAATTGATTACCTGGAGTTCGAAGGCGTGATCATGGCGACCCAGTGGGAGCCGTCGGGCCGGAGGACGCCGCCGACGGTCACGTTGACGAAGGCCTCGTCGGGGAGCGGGCCGGCCGTGCTGACGTTGATCGACAGGTACGGACTCGGGTTGAGGCACCACTCGAGCGGCCTCCGGTNGTGTTAATCAATCACGCTTCGTTGGGCACCCCAAGAGGAAGGTTTGAGGAGCACAGCAGCAAGTTTTCCCTCAGTTAGAAACCAAGGTTATCGAACCAGTAGGAGTGAGGAATGCTTCAGAAGGTTGTCCACAACTGCAATGGCGCCAGAAAATGTGCTTGGCGTGTTGACAGCAACGGTGCCAGAAAAAGAGTTGTTGCAGGGGAGACAGTGGAACCTGCAGAACACAATCAAACTACTTTGCCCCAACGAAGCAGTGAGGTTGTCAATCTCACCGCCTTGCTGAATACAAAGGATTAAATGTATGTGTGGAAGGAAGCTTGTTTGCAGTAAATGAAAGCAGTAGAGCAGTTGATTTAATTGCAGATGTAAAAGAATAGACCGGGGTCCACAGTTGACTAGTGGTGTCTTCTCCGTAAATAAAATACTACACATGCTGGGTAACAAATTACAGCTGGGCAATTGACAGAATAGAGAATGCATGACAATGCATAAACATTGCATAATACAAATGATGATGATGTCTATATGAGATGCTTTGGGCATTACGACAAAATACATAGATAGCTGTTCCAAGCATACACCTATGCCTAAATAGTCCACCTTTGAGATAACATACCGTAAAATCTCTCCAGTATTAAGTTGCAAGCAACAGACAATTGCATGAAGAACTGTGCATAAAGTTTACTCCCTAGTAGCAACGGCACTCCCCCGTCCTTATATGTTTCTGTCACTCAAGCCAAGGCACACAGGGACCGAACCCACTATCTAGCATAAATACTCCCTCTTGGAGATACAAGCAACTAATTGATCAAGGCAATTACACGTACCGGAAAGCATGCAAGATCACAAATAACATAGACATGATAATATCAATAATCAACATCACAAGGTACTTCTCTATTCATCGGATCCCAGCAAACACAACATGTAGCATTACAATAAGATGATCTTGATCATGATAGGCAGCTCACAAGATCTAAACATGATAGCACAAGAGGAGAAGACTACCATCTAGCTACTGCATGGACCCGTAGTCCAAGGATGAACTACTCACACATCTGTCCGGAGGCGGGCATGGTGGTGTAGAGCCCTCCGGCGATGATTCCCCTCTCCGGCAGGGTGCCGGGGAGGGCTTCAGAACCCTCCCGAACTAGGGTTGACGACGGCGGCGGCGACGGATATTTTTCTAGAATTTTGATCGGGTACTTAGGGTTTTTCTCGTCGGGGGGATTATATAGGCGAAAGGGCGGCGTCGGTGGAGGCCCGAGGGGGCCACACCACCTGGTGGCGCGGCAGACAGGTGGGCCGCGCCACCCTAGGGTGTGGTCGCCCTCTGGTGCGTCTTCGGCTCCCCTTTGGACTCCGTGTGCGTGACGAAATTATAAGATCCTGGGTTTTTGTCCCGTCCGATTCCGAGAATATTTCCTTAAGTACTTTTCTGAAACGGAAAAACAGCAGAAAACAGGAACTGGCACTGGGGCATCTTGTTAATATGTTAGTTCCAAAAATGCATAAAAATGCTATAAGATGTAAACAAAACATGTAGCAAATGGTATGAAAACAAGCATGGATCATAAGAAATTATAGATACGTCGGAGACGTATCAGCATCCCCAAGCTTAGTTCTACTCGTCCTCGAGTAGGTAGAACGATAACAAATAATTTCTTAGGAGACATGCAAACTCACAATCTAGATCAACATAGTAATGCAAAACACATGATGTGAATAAGGTGATCCAAAACAATTGTCTATAGTTGACATTAAGCAAACAATGATTAACAAATGCTAGCTAAAAGAAGCTAGAACTTTTCATGAATCAGCGTGTTGGAGACAAGGAACCATACATAAGGTTTAGAAAGAAGAATAGTAAATTGTGTCTCCAATGTAAAATGTCAATCAATCTTCAAAGCATCAAATTCAGTTAATAATAGAAATAGCCAAGCTCAAGTCAAGTGTCCTTAATCCATCCACTTAACTTATCAACTGTTATGTAGTCCACTCAACTAATACAAGCAAGAAGAAGGCTTGGCACCATGAGGTTATGGCAAAGAGAATAATAATGGGGGTTTGGAAGGCCAAAAATAAAGGCTCAAACAGTGGAAGAGGTAACCACAAGACAAGAGGAAGTCCCGTAGTAGACACTGAATGAGGAGTAGTGATTGCCATGCAACGGATGCACATAGAGCTATATGAATGGAAGCTCTCCAATGGAACTAGTGGGGGTGCATCCAACTTGCTTGCTCATGAAGACCTAGAGCTCACTTGAGGAGGCTCATCGTTGGAATATACAAGCCAAGTTCTATAACGTTTGGTCCCCACATAGTTATACTAATGAAGCATGAAAACTCACTACAATGATGTAGGTGCTACTAGCACAAGTGTGGAATAAAAGGATAGTAGTGTTGCCCCCTCTCTCATTTTATATTCTTTTTTCTTTTTCTCTTTTTTTGCTTTTTGCTTTTTGAGGCCTTTGTGGCTCTTTTATATTTTTCTCTCATTGGTCTCTTTTGGACTCTTTTGATTGGCCACTTTGGACTCTTTTCAATATGCTCACAGGTAGAGGCAACACTCTATTTTACAAGATGATCATCACACTTTTGGTATACTCAAAACTCAAAGACTAATACATGGTGTATGGTGGATATGCAAGACCGAGCGTAGTGTGGAAAAGATGTAACACATGTGGAAAACCACGCATCACACTAACTCAAATGGTCAAGAAATACTATATGGTAATGAAGTAAAAATGACATAAAGTCATGTAATGTAAATGATGGATGTTGCATGGCAATGTATCTCGGAACAGCTATGGAAATGCTGTGATAGGTAGATATGGTGGCTGTTTTGAGGAAGATAGTTGGCTTATGTGTAGGAGAACAAGATGAAGATCTCCCACGGGGTTGGATGTACTTGCGAAGTATGCACCAATCTCAATGTGAAAAAGGGCAATGCAAAGCACCGAAGAGGCTAGCAAAATATGGAGGTGGAAGTGCCAAAAACCAAAAACTCACATAGCATGTCGTATATTGCAAACAACTAACAGTATCAAAGTTTTACAAATGGTTAGAGACACCCCGAGAGGGATCGTGGCGGCGACACAAGTGCCCCGTTGGCTTCCCCGACCGTTGCAGTAACTATACCATTAGAAACTTCTTTTCAACTAAGAGGAAATCACGACACTAAAGCACTATTGACTTATGTTGTTTTTAGTTCAGAAAAGCACGGCTCCACGCTCTACTAACACATCTTCACTAATCAGCTCTTAACAACATTAACCAACATATTTTAATCATTAGTTATTTTAATACCTCAAAACAATTGAAGAGGAGCAAGTTATCTACACAAAAGGTCCACAAGACTATGCAGCTTTTCTCTATTTCATACCACTATCACAAGCATAGCATTTTCCAATCTAACACATCAACCAAGCAACTAAAACAACTCTCTAACAAATAAGAGTGAAACACAAGAGAGCTTAACACAAAGAACTAGCAGATCTAAACAAGATAACATGCTAAAAGCGAGAGCTTACTAGAAAACAAACAGTAGCTAAGAATACTCAACAAATATAAGCGAAGCACAAGAGTATTCATATGAAAAAGCGGAGCGTGTCTCTCTCCCACACAAGAATGCTAGGATCCAACTTATTTAAGCAAACTAAAACACACACACTCAAAATAAAAACAGATGCTCCAAGCAAAATACATAAGATGTAGTGGAATAAAAATATAGTATCACTAGAGATGACCTGATAGTTTTGTCGACGAAGAAGGGGATGCCTTGGGCATCCCCAAGCTTAGATGCTTGAGTCTTCTTGAATTTGCTGGGGATGACCCACCGGGGCATCCCCAAGCTTAGGCTTTTCACTCTTCTTGATCTCATCATATCGTCCCTTTTGCTTACTTGAAAACTTCCACCACATCAAACTCAAAGTAATTCTCATTAGAGGATTAGTGCATAAACCAAAAATTCACAAGTTCTACTATGACACAAGCACACCTTAATGCATTATAACATTAGCTACAGCCACTGATGCTCAAAGAATCAAAAAGATCCAAATAAACATCGCAAAGGAAGCAATGCACAATAAAAGGCAGAATCTGTCAAAATCTGAACAGTCTGTAAAGACGAATTTTTTCGAGGCACTAGAGTTGCTCAATCGAAAATCACTGAACTAGAAAAAGTTTCATACATATATGAAGATTCAGCACACAAAATCTCAAAGCATTTGTCGCTTCTAGAATAAATGACGAATTTAACGGTGACAGACAGAAATCTGTTTCCTGTGCAGAAATCCAAATATAGCAAAAAACTTTCTACTAGAGACCTTACTTGGCACAACATTGCAAGAAAATAAAGATACAAAGAAGTTGCTACAGAAGTAAACAAACTTCTTGACTCAAATAAAGAAAATATACTGAAAATAAATGATGGGTTGTCTCCCATAAGCGCTTTTCTTTAACGCCTTTCAGCTAGGCGCAGAAAGTGAACATCAAGTATTTCCAAGAGAAGAAGCATCAAAACGATAATTTGCTCTAACAATAGAGTCAAAAGGTGACTTCATTCTCTTCCTAGGGAAGTGTTCCATACCTTTCTTAAGAGGGAATTGATATCTAATGTTGCCCTCTTTCATATCAATAACAGCACCAATAGTTCGAAGAAAAGGTCTTCCCAAAATAATAGGACAAGAAGCTTCGCACTCAATATCCAAGACAATAAAATCAATGGGAACAAAGTTATTATTAACCATAACATGAATATCATCAAGCCTTCCCAAAGGTGTTTTTGTAGAATTATCAGCAAGATGAATGTTCAAACAACAGCTCTCCAATGGTGGCAAGTTAAGCATATCATAGAATTTCTTAGGCATAATAGAAACACTTGCACCAAGGTCACATAAAGCATTACAATCAAAATCATTTACTTTCAGTTTAATGATGGGTTCCCAAACATCTTCTAATTTCTTAGGGATAGAAGCTTCAAGTTTTAACTTTTCTTCCCTAATTTTCATGAGAGCATTGGTAATATGTTTTGTAAAAGCCATTCTTATACCACTAGCATTAGGAATCTTAGCTAGCTTTTGCAACAACATTATGACTTCAGAGATATTGCAATTATCAAAATCAAAATCATTATCATCAAAAGTAATGGAAGAAGGATCTCCCATAGTTCGAAAAATTTCAGCTCCTTTATCACTAGCAGTTTTGGTATCTTTTGGCAGTCTTAAGCGTTTTTCATGAGAAGTAGAAACATTGCCAACATTGTTAACTTTACCATTATCATTAATAGACTTGTTATCATGTGAAACCTGAACATTACTAGTGGTGGTGATGGTGTAAACTTTAACCATATTATTCTTTTTAGTGGCTTCTCTTTCTCTTTCCCACCTAGCATGTAGTTCAGCCAACATTCTAACATTGTCATCAATTCTAACTTGGATGGCATTGATTTTAGCAAAAGGCTTGCTCTCTTTATCATTGTTAGGCATAACTTTTAATTTTAAAAGATCTACATCAAGAGCAAGGCTTTCAACTTTAGAAGCAAGAACATCAATTTTACCCAACTTTTCCTCAACAGTTTTGTTAAAAGCGGTTTGTGTGTTGATAAACTCTTTTAGCATGGTTTCAAGATCAGAGGAAACACTCTTATTATTGTTGTAAGAATTACCATAAGAGTTACCATAACCATAATTGTTATTAGGAGGATATGGTTATAGTTGTTGTTACCAAAATTGTTCCTATAGGCATTGTTGTTGAAATTGTTATCTTTAATGAAGTTCACACCAACATGCTCTTCTTGGGCAACCAAAGAAGCCAAGGGAACATTATTTGGATCAACAAAAGATTTACCATTAACTAGCATAGACATAATCACATCAATCTTTTCACTCAAGGAAGAGGTTTCTTCAACAGAATTTACCTTCTTACCTTGTGGAGCCCTTTCAGTGTGCCATTCAGAGTAGTTTACCATCATATCATCAAGAAGCTTTGTTGCTGCACCCAAAGTGATGGACATAAAGGTTCCTCCAGTAGCTGAATCCAATAGGTTTCTTGAAGAAAAATTTAATCCTGCATAAAAGGTTTGGATGATCATCCAAGCAGTCAGTCCATGGGTGGGACAATTCTTTATCAAAGATTTCATTCTTTCCCAAGCTTGAGCAACATGTTCATTATCCATTTGTTTAAAGTTCATGATGCTACTTCTCAAAGATATAATTTTAGCAGGAGGATAATATTTTCCAATGAAAGCATCTTTGCATTTAGTCCATGAATCAATACTATTTCTAGGCAAATATAACAACCATTCTTTAGCTCTCCCTCTCAAAGAGAAAGGAAACAATTTCAGTTTTATAATATCTCCATCCATATCCTTATACTTTTGCATCTCATAAAGTTCAACAAAATTATTAAGGTGAGCAGCAGCATCATCAGTACTAGCACCAGAAAATTGCTCTTTCATAACAAGATTTAACAAAGCAGGTTTGATCTCATAAAAATCTGTCTTAGCAGCAGGTGGAGCAATAGGAGTACATATGAAATCATCATTATTAGTACTAGTGAAGTCACACAACTTAGTGTTTTCAGCAGTACTCATTTTTGAGGAAAACAAGGCAAACCGAATTGCACAAAATAAAACAAGTAACTAATTTTTTTGGGTTTTGATATAGGAAAACAGCAAGATAAATTCTACACTATTTTTTTTGTGTTTTTGATATAAGAAAGCAAAACAAGACAAAGCAATAATAATAAGCAAGACTAAAACAAAGTAGAGATTGGAACTGAGAGACTCCCCTTGCAGAAGCTTCTCTACTCCCCGGCAACGACGCCAGAAAAAGAGCTGTTGACGGAGGAGTGAGAAGTTTGGTACTTCGAGAAGCTTCTTACTGAGCACTCTTAACTCCCCGGCAATGGCGCCAGAAAAAGAGCTTGATAGCGCGAGAGGTGTTAATCAATCACGCTTCGTTGGGCACCCCAAGAGGAAGGTTTGAGGAGCACATCAGCAAGTTTTCCCTCGGTTAGAAACCAAGGTTATCGAACCAGTAGGAGTGAGGAATGCTTCAGAAGGTTGTCCACAACTGCAATGGCGCCAGAAAATGTGCTTGGCGTGTTGACAGCAACGGTGCCAGAAAAAGAGCTGTTGCAGGGGAGACAGTGGAACCTGCAGAACACAATCAAACTACTTTGCCCCAACGAAGCAGTGAGGTTGTCAATCTCACCGGCCTTGCTGAATACAAAGGATTAAATGTATGTGTGGAAGGAAGCTTGTTTGCAGTAAATGAAAGCAGTAGAGCAGTTGATTTAATTGCAGATGTAAAAGAATAGACCGGGGTCCACAGTTCACTAGTGGTGTCTTCTCCATAAATAAAATACTACACATGCTGGGTAACAAATTACAGCTGGGCAATTGACAGAATAGAGAATGCATGACAATGCATAAACATTGCATAATACAAAGGATGATGATGTCTATATGAGATGCTTTGGGCATTACGACAAAATACATAGATAGCTGTTCCAAGCATACACCTATGCCTAAATAGTCCACCTTTGAGATAACATACCGTAAAATCTCTCCAGTATTAAGCATACACCTATGCAAGCAACAGACAATTGCATGAAGAACTGTGCATAAAGTTTACTCCCTAGTAGCAACGGCACTCCCCCGTCCTTATATGTTTCTGTCACTCAAGCCAAGGCACACAGGGACCGAACCCACTATCTAGCATAAATACTCCCTCTTGGAGATACAAGCAGCTACTTGATCAAGGCAATTACAAGTACCGGAAAGCATGCAAGATCACAAATAACATAGACATGATAATATCAATAATCAACATCACAAGGTACTTCTCTATTCATCGGATCCCAACAAACACAACATGTAGCATTACAATAAGATGATCTTGATCATGATAGGCAGCTCACAAGATCTAAACATGATAGCACAAGAGGAGAAGACTACCATCTAGCTACTGCATGGACCCGTAGTCCAAGGATGAACTACTCACACATCTGTCCGGAGGCGGGCATGGTGGTGTAGAGCCCTCCGGCGATGATTCCCCTCTCCGGCAGGGTGCCGGGGAGGGCTTCAGAACCCTCCCGAACTAGGGTTGACGACGGCGGCGGCGACAGATGTTTTTCTGGAATTTTGATCGGGTACTTAGGGTTTTCTCGTCGGGGGGATTATATAGGCGAAAGGGCGGCGTCGGTGGAGGCCCGAGGGGGCCACACCACCTGGTGGCGCGGCAGACAGGTGGGCCGCGCCACCCTAGGGTGTGGTCGCCCTCTGGTGCGTCTTCGGCTCCCCTTTGGACTCCGTGTGCGTGACGAAATTATAAGATCCTGGGTTTTTGTCCCGTCCGATTCCGAGAATATTTCCTTAAGTACTTTTCTGAAACGGAAAAACAGCAGAAAACAGGAACTGGCACTGGGGCATCTTGTTAATATGTTAGTTCAAAAAATGCATAAAAATGCTATAAGATGTAAACAAAACATGTAGCAAATGGTATGAAAACAAGCATGGATCATAAGAAATTATAGATACGTCGGAGACGTATCAGAAGCGCTCTAGGGTCTCTAGATTGGCCCCACATACTAACACTAATTTTTTCACACATTATTCTCAATCGGGGAATGCACTTTGCAAGGACTTCTCGGTTGGTCACCAATCCCAATATTACCCCAGGCCAAGCACGCTTAATATCTGGATAGATTCTATCCAGATGAGCTTCCGTAAAAAGTTGCAACTTGTTGATATATTCTATAAATTTGTTAATCCCTAGGCCATGATCTCACAGTCTTCATCTTGCACTTAGCGTCAGCGTGCTGTGAGTGAAGTTGGATACTATCGCTGGACCTTCGAACCACGTCAGAGCAAGAACAACATTGTTGAAGAGACCACCGGGAAGTCGCTTGTAAGAACTAGAGGACGCCAACGATAGTGATATTCAGAACATATTCCCTCGAGAAGAAAGGGAGTAAGCAGGTTGGAAAACGATCCCAAATCCGTCTAGATAGATCTGGGTAGACCTGGCCTCACTAGTTCTGCAACGAAGCCAAAACTGGCCGAACCTCATTGGACAGAGAAGAAATTGTCGAACTGTGGAACAAATACTACCTACAAATCGTCCTGACGGTCCTCTTGCGAGGATTCCGGCGAGGCGGTGGTAAAAAAGGTGGTAGGCAGGTGGGTTAGAAGGGAGGAAGGGGACGTGGCTTATGTCGGGCTTGCCTCGTCGTCTGCTCTCCTCCCCTCCCCTCTCCTCTCACTCCAAAAGAGGGCAAATGAGAGTGGGGACTAGGGGTGTGGGATCAAGGCACCAATTAGTGCTCTCCTCATGAGGGATTGGTGCTCTTTATATAGTGGATGGGGTGAAACCTTTATATGACATATTACAAGGAATATTCTTCCCTAAGTGAGACTTTTCTACTCAGCCTCTTATACTTTGGGCCTGCCTATTCCCACTCCTATAGAGTTCATTATTACCCTTTAACCCCCTAACCTATTACATATTTGCTATTGCTCTTAATTCCATCAATGCCACTAGGCTATATCTATACTCCCATGAGCATATCTTAATGCTCGTTTGCCGAATCTTGATACGACTTCTCCAGCGGGTTAGGGGCGTCGTGTACCTCATGAGAGAGTGTTACAGTAGGCCCGGTATGTGGTCATCGGATCCATGGTCCCGGGGGGACCCGCATAGGGTGTAGGCTATTTGGGAGCTACCTAGTGTTGGAGATATGCTCAAGAGGCAATAATAATTGTTATTATTAAATATCTATTTAAAATTAATGGTTTTATTTATGTCATAATTGTTATGGTTTCTGAATACAAATTCAAAGGAAAACACATGCACACGTGTAGAGATACAAACAACTAGTTAGGTCCCAGTCTTGCCTCGAAGACCGACTCACTTTACGCATGATGACATTATTTTCCTGGTCATGGGCAATAGGTTTTGCCTGCAACAGTGTGAGCACATTTTTGGCTAGAACAATGTGGTTGGATAGACCCCAAACGTTTGATTTACTACGAGACCATTAATCATCACAATGCTGTCAGTAAAATCACAGTAATGGTTAACGTATTCACATGTCCTTCTACCATGACGATATTAGGTTCCTACATGTCAGACATGTTTCTTTGATTCTTTCTAACTTCACTCCGTAACTGGGTAATAATAATGGCTGATTCTAGGTATCCTAAAAAGTATGCATTAATCTAATGATTTAAGACTGTGAATTGCTCCTTCGACAACGGAGAGACATGACTTGGGCGGTTGGGCCCACTCGGTATGACGGTGTCCATCATCGTATGGGCATACAAGGTGTGATGTAAATCATGAGGATACCGAAATATAGTAACGAGAGAAAGGAAACAAACAGTAACGAGTAAACAAGATATGCTCTCATTTGCATAAGTTGGCTTTTGAGGAGTCCCTCCTCCATGTCATGCTCCCCTCCACCTATAAGAGAGATGGCCCCTTCCTCTCATTTGCATAAGTTGGCTTTTGAGGAGTCCTCTCCCAACAAATATCTCTCTCCCATGTGTTGATAATTTCTCCACACATATTCAAGTTGATACTTTGTTCTAGACGGGGAAGCTCGATCCGCTGAATTGGATGAGAGTACGCGTGCAAATCCGTAGAGGGATCATACGTTTGATCCCTCGAGGAATCTGTTTACATCAACCCGACAACATCCTCGTCGCTAGGCTTAGTCTCGAGGATCTTCAACAGGATACATCGACATCTACTTCCGCTACACGGTGTTGGTATGAATTTGGATCTGAAGTCTTAGATCTATATTTGATGGTTTAGATTACTAGATTGGATCTAGATCTAGATCCAGATCTATATCTGTATATGATATTTTTATTTGTATTTTCAAAGGTACATCTTGACTGTTACGTTTAAGGCGATTTATTTTGTTTTCCATGCGTGTAGCCCTTCACCTAGCTCGATCCATCGTGTGGCGGTCAGTGCGGTGCGCTTTCGGGTGGGCCCACCTTCCTATAGGTGTGGCGCGCCGCCTCTCCATGTGGCGATGTGGTGTCTCTCCGGGGTTCGATTGTCTCTGTCTCGTCCCTCAGAGGGTTGGCTTGGAGGATGTCGTTTGTAAATGCCTCTTGCTATGACAAGTATACAATAGAGGGGAGGATAAGAACCGGCAGTCGGCTCGACTTGTCAAATGTGTCAATTTTCTTTGACTTGTTAGATCGAATTCCCCCGTGTCCCACTGAGAGTATTCTCAGTATGGATGTACCATGTGTTGTCTAGATATTGACATGACATGATCTTGTGGAAAGACATGCGAGCCGCTTAATTTCCCTTTGAGGAAACTTATGAATGGTATAACCTATGTTTACATCGGTAAAATTGATATGACCGAGCAAAACTAAATGTCCAACGATGTACCAAAGCACATAACCCTGAAAAAGGGGAAATAAATCTTTCATCTATGTCGGTCGAAGCCACCGATCAAAAAAATATTAGGGTATCTTCGGTTCGAAGAAAAACCCCAACAATTTTAGGATGTTTGGTCTTAAAAACTTTTTATTTGTAGATCATTAGATCTCCCAAGAATCTATTTGTGCTTTGATGTGTAAAATACTTTAAAATTTATGACGTTTTCAATCTCATAGGATCCCGAATTACAATATAGAAGATAATTTTTCTTTTGCTTATCTCGATAGGTTTTGTAGGGGAGTGTCTCTAAGCTTTCCCATGATTTGGAGATGGTCGCGCCACAGAACACATGTACTCCCAACTTGTGAAGGCTTGCCTCAACTGTTCTCCACTTTGTAGGACACAAACCAGGGGTCAACATAAACCTGAAATATATACATGTTCAGAGGGGAAAATAAGATAGTACATTGGAAGGCGATTGATTCTGTATTTATTGCAAGGATTCTCTGGAATCTATCAATTGCAGCGGCAGCAGAACGCTAGCCAGTTCCACCACTCCTGGTCTGTCTCTAGGCTTTTCTGTATCTACGCATTGAATATGCGGATGACCTAAGTGAAGCGTCCCATAGGCAGCAAGGCAACCTTGTATTATCTAGGCGAGTATGGATCAATAGCAAATGTGGCTTCACAAATCATTTGGTATGATCCATATGCAGAAAGGTGAACACTTGACGTGTACTATACTACTATATGACTATATGAGTCCAGTCAAGCCATGCATTTGTCTATGGGAAATCTTGAAAAACCATAATCATCAAATTTGTTGTGTGTTTGGGAGATGACCAGCAAATGATTAGTGTTTCTCTTCAAGTACATATACAGAATTAACGTTTCATCATTTTCTCGAGATCTCAATTTTGCATCGAGCTCGTTGCCTGCACGGCCCGCCCGCCGGGGCATACGAAACGAGAATGGGGAGTTGACGTGTCCGACCTTTCCCCCTCCGCCCTCTCTTTCTTCTTGAATGCTGGAAGAGGGGAAGCAGCAGCGAAGCAAGCACAGGCCTCACTGGACTCGCCACCCGCCCGCCCGGCCGTCCGGCCGGACCCTCGCCGCCTCCCGCCACGGTAATGTCTCCGCCAAAACCCTACCTTTCTCCTAGCCTCCGGGAGTCGTCGCGCGGCGCCGTGGGTTTCAGGGGGTCTGGCTCGCTTCCGCGCGCGAGCACTTGGTTCTTCTCTGGGTGGTGGGTTAGGGTGCAGATTGGTCGATCGCGCCGGAGCCGGCCGCGGCGTGCGTTGGTCGCTGCAGTTCGGGTGCGGTGGATTGGGGTGGGGATGGATTTCATAATGTTGAAGCTGATCTTTTTTATTCTACTCTGGGGGGTGGAATCGGAGTCAAGAACCTAAAAATTGCCGCTTTTGCCCGCCGCCTCGGCTGTTTGTCCTTCGATCTTGCTGCAATTAGTTGCGTGAGAAGTGTATTTGACAGTGTTGATTGTGGGCATTTTGATGCTTTTGTAGCATAGAAGCGTTGCCCTAGTTCGAGACATTTGGGGGAAAACACCGGCATACCAGGATGATGGCAGAAATTCATCACATGGAGCAAGTTAGATTTGGTGATGCGCAGCACTTTGAGGTCCAGCCACAGGTATACACATTATCAATGCTCTTATGTTTATGCAATTCATTGATTACTGTTTCTATTTAGTGCAATTTCGTTGATAATTGTTTGGCTCCTATCAGGGAACTGGTGCTGATCCTCAGGGAGAATGCTCATCATCTGACCCTGAAACTAAATGTACCACTATCTATGATATGCCTGGTAATACGACCAACTATTTGCACATAAGCTTATGCCTGTATACTTGTATGGGATCCCGGGTCACTCTTCTGCAGTTTCAGGTGACATGGAGCAGGATTTGCAGCATATTTACAACGATTACAATGCTTTGGAAGAAATGGTACCTGTCCTTATGTTAAATTGTAATTTCAATTTCTTGCAAGAAGATTTGTGCCTCCCCGTATTGAGATAAAAGAGTTAATCACAAAACGGACCATCGGAGGTGAAGGCACGCGCCTAGCTACAATTATGCGGCACCGCTGGTTGGCAGAGTCTAGGAACGTAGCTTCACCCAGTTCCTAGCCTCCAGCTGACGCTCTCGAAATGATTCAAGACTTGGAATTAAATGTTCAAAGCTTGGAATAGTTGAGATTATTTAACCGAGTTTTAGTTCTTAAGCAAGCTTGACATAACTGCATTTCTAGAGGCACATACGTTCTGATAATGAGTCTAGACATTCTGGATGCCTTAGCAGTAGAACACACATATACAGCTCTTGGCCCACTGACATCATTAAGTATAGTGTTGTTGCCTAGTATGTTCTTCCTGCAGAACACACATAGCTGTTAAACTCCAACTGTACTATCTGAATTGTTGGAATGGATTCATCTTGCAAATTTTTTTAGGCGACATTTGGAAGCTTAGCACATTTTTTGTCTATTTATTAGATTATGTCATATGAATGATCCAGCCCATAATATGCTAACCGAATCTTGTCAAGCTCGCTGTGATTCAATTTAGATATACTTTTTTTGTTGCTGCTGATTGATCATTCTTGCCGTTATTTTCGAAAATTTATATATATTGCTTAAAGTTAGAGAAAGTTATTATATCTTATTGCCTATTCTGCTTTTTATAGGTTGACACAGAAAGGCATGTTGTGCTAAATCCTGAGGTTCTAATGTGCGGCACAAATTTGCATCCAGAGCCTCAACTAACTTTTTCAACGGATGGGTTCAAGATCGAATATTTGGATTCATATTCAGGTCAAGATGGTGACCTACTAACTCTATTTTGGGAAGTTTCTGACATCATTTCCATCGATTGTAAATGGATTCAGATGGTAAGTAGTTTTCTGTTTTTTGTTATTGAGATCCCTCTTACTTTCTCTAAATCTTAATATCAATTTACCCTTCTAATCAGGTTCAATCCGCCTGGATAACTCTCCATGTTAGATCCAGTGCGGAAACCGTAAATTCAGGTAATTGCGCGGGTCTTTGAATAATCCGCCTTGATTCGATGTTATGTTATCAATATAGATTATCTTGTCAACATACTGTATTCTAGATTCAATATCCTTTCCCTTGTTTTACGATGCTAGATGTCAGCTAGTGCTCATCTATGATGCATGTAAGGTAGGAAATAGAGGAGTGATAATTTATTGGGCTGTTGTGGTTCTCATTTAGATTTTCAGTTTAGCATGAATTTTTGTAAAAAATATTGAACACTATAGTTTGCATTGATATGGTCGTGTTTTGGCTTCCATGTTTTATGCTGGTTTACAGATCCCAGAAGACATGTAGAGCTCAATATTAATTTTGTCCTTCACACAGTAATAGTTTGACTGCACAAATTTTTTTGGTTACCTGAGCATAATTGGGAAGAGTAGGGATGCGAAAGGGGTGGGCCATCCCATGATTGTCCCCCATAGCGCAGTACCGATAAGTTTGGTAATGTGTTCGAGCCTTCAGCAGCGAAAACATGTAATGCACCATTAGCTTCATCGGTCCATGTGCATTACCAAATATTTATTCTTTCTATATGAAGTTAATTTTTTCTTTTGAAATTCATTTTAACTTGAGTTCTTGTTTTTCATGCATGTAGCTAACAGACTAACTTAGTCCATCTTAATAAAAGAAGACTATGTTTACCAATGCGTGCTTGAATGACTGAATAAGTAAAAACAATGATAATATTTGTGAGAATGAGATATTTCTTTCATATTTGCTTGTGTCAAACTATTTTTCCTGTTCTCAATTCTATAGGTCCTGTTAAAGTAGAATTTTGTCTTGCTGATTCACAATGGGAGTGGAAACAACAAAAGATTTGGCAACTTGATTCAAGATATCAGGAAGTCTGGAAGAACATTCAATTGTAAGCTTTGCGCTGATATTTTGCTTCATATCTACACCTTTCTTAAGTATGAGTTGATTTCAACCAGCCGAATTTCTGACCACAACTTTAAATGGTGGAAGTGATATTGGTTTCACTCCAATGCATCATTCCATCATAGATGAATATTCTTTTCAGTTCCGAGGGAAAATTCTTATCCCATCCCAATTCATGCATCTGTTTACAATCCTAGTGTGAAGTTTGCTCTTAGTTATAAGTACTATATTCAGATATTTTGTTATCACTTCTGTAACAATGGTCTAATGTTACTCCATGTATCTACCAGAGATAATTCTGCATCACAAAATTGGAGCACCGAGCCCAGTTTATGTTTCCCTAAGCAATACTTTCATGGGTGAGTATGTTACACTTTCCTAATTTATTCTCAGTTCTTTCCCTGTTTTTTTTGTCACTTTATGAACAGTGTTCTATCTAGAAGCATTGGTGCCACATTCAGCTTCTTTGGTCGTATGAACAATATTTTTCCTGTGAATAATTACCCGCATATTTTGTCCAATCTACTAGTTCCAACTGCCGACATATGTTTTTCCTTATAATGGTTAAACTAATCTGGGGTTCTACTTGCTCTAAAACAAGTGTATATATATTTTCTGCCAGTGACACTGTTGAACCCGAAGCATATATGTGCTCAGAGGCTTCAAATTGTATGTTATGTATGTTTGCACCCGGAGGATACCGTTAATTTGGTATGTTTGCAGTGTTTATGCTTCAAATTGTTCACTTATTCTTATTCGGTTTCATTGTTTCAGCATTGATGACTTTGAAGATGTTATCTATCCTAAAGGAGACCGTGATGCTGTTCCCATTAGCAGCAGAGATGTTGAGCTGCTTCTTCCAGAAATATTCGTCAATGATACAATAATTGACTTCTATATCAAGTAGGTTGAATCTTCTTCGTGCCTGTCTGCATAACCATCCTTTGTCTTGTAGCATTGGTTCTTTCATGATGCTTTTGTTACATTTCTTGTTCTGTACAGTTGCTATTGTAAGGTTCGTAGATCTGATTACCTGGGTTTGCTCAATGAAGATGTAGTTGGATGATTTAAGCATTAAACTGTTTTCTAATGCTTGGTGTTTTGCATAGTTGCATTGCGGTGCTCTGTTTTCCAGCTATTTTAACATCTAGCGTGTGTGTAAAGCAAGTTTCTTTGCTTATATGTACAGTGTATACTTCACAGAAGCGTTGGATTAGCCAGACTTTGATAATAACAATGGTTACCCCATCCCTGGCGTTTAAATAAAACTGTAACGGCATTCACGTTATCACGTGCAATGTGTAGATTGCAATTTGGTTTACTTGCCTAATTTTTTTAAGTGCAACATGTACTCTTCTTTTCAATAGATTTTTTCGTCTGTCAGAATCTAAACAAGAGAACAATGACCGGATCAGCTTACTTTTATCTATATAATGTAAAAATATTGTGCGCCCTTTTGATGCAAGAAATGTAAGTTAGTAGCGGGTGCTATCCAAAAGTACTTTTTTGTTCAAGGTTTCAGACCATAAAAACTATCTTGAAATTCATACAGTAGGGAATATTGCCACAGTTTGGTGTATGGTTCTGCAACTTTGTAAACATTTTGATATTAACTTTCATATACGAGTTTTTTTTAGAGAGATTCATATTTGAGACTTGGGAGCAGTAGTGATGATTTAGGTGTGTAGTCATATAGTTGTAGCTTGTTACCTCCCTTGCCTTGTTTTTTTCTTTTTTCACACTCATGTAACTTTCACTGGAAGATACAAACTGTAATGGTCCTTGCCTTGATGGCATTGGCCTGAAGGCGTAAGGGCTTTAGGGGAAAGAAGGCACACTATAGACTGGGACGATATTCTAATCCTTAATGCATTTATGTGAAGAATAAGGTTTGATGGCATTGGCCTGAAGGCGTAAGGGCTTTAGGGGAAAGAAGGCACACTATAGGCTTGATGGCATTGCTTAGAAAAATTTCTAACTTAATGCATTTATGTCTAATATGTCGAAATATATACCAAGGAAATATTTTACTAGGAAATGTGGAATCAAGAAAAGCATAATCTTGTCTCTAACAACCGAAACCCGATGATCCCATGATTGTTTTAGTAACCTCGTGGCCCTGTTCGTGTTATTGTACTGCTCAATGTGTTCATGAACAGAAAGATTCACGTTAGGTAGCATTTGCTTGAAGAGGAGGCACTCTACGGGAAAGAACACAATATAGACTGGCATGATCTTTCCTTTAATTTTTTCTTTGCGTAAAGCAAGGAAAATCCCTTGTTTGTATGGCTGTAAGCAGTAGCACCACGATACAAGCCCAAAATCCACTTAAATTTATATATAATGCATGATAGTATTTTTTATAGGAAACACTGAAGTAGGAAATGGAAGTTGTCAAAAAAAGTGGGAAAATGATAACCGCCAACTTAACTATAACAACTGACATTCCACAAACTCGTTTGCTACAGTGGCCAACTTATCTATAACAACTAACATTCCACAATCGCGATCTGTTTATGTTTCTATTCCGTGCATGAACAGTACTGTACACCCTATCAGTCGAATAATGTTCACATTGTCACATATTCTTTTCGTGGCAAGGTAAAGTGAGGAGATATCATAGTTTGTTGGTTCTGAAGGAAACATGAGTTAATTATTGATTTCGAAAGCAATGCAGATAATTTGTGTATCTGATTAATCAGATCTATGTGAATCATCTCTATAGCACCATCTTTTGTAACTTGCCTGCTAACTTTACATTTTTTCTGTAGAAAGAATAGCTCCTAATTATTTTAAATCACAATTAATATTTTGTTCTCATCTCCAGATACTTGACACAGAGAATTGAACCCACTGAAAGTCATAGGTACCACTTCTTTAGTAGCTTCTTTTTTCGCAAGCTGGCAGATCTTGACAAAGACCAAGAGAATGCTCCAAAAGACAGAGAAGCATTTTTACGTGTCCGTAAGTGGACCCGCAAAATAGACATATTTGCTAAAGAATTTCTGTTTATTCCAGTGAACTTCAGGTAAGAAACCTATGCCAATGGAAACTTATGTTGATATAATGTTAATTTCTGTGCACTGATAATCATGATTTGCGCAGCTTGCATTGGAGCTTACTTGTTATTTGTTATCCTGGAGAAGTGGCCAAATTTAAAGGTATGTACATGTTCTGAATATGCACTTCGATATTTTGTGGAGTAGTGCAATACTTTACCTTTGTTTTCTGCAGATGGTGATGCAAGGATTGCTGGTAGACTTCCATGTATAATGCATATGAATTCTATAAAGGGAACTCATAGTGGACTAAAGGACATTATTCAAAGGTAAATTTAATGTCTGGGGAGTGGTATGTATTGCCACTTTTGTGCAAAAATGTTCTCATTTTAGAATACGTGGTGTCAAACTTTCAAATACTTTATTGACAATTTGTCAGATCAGAAAGATTAGATCTGTTTAAAGCACTTCCATAAAATTCGAATATCTGTGTTTTAGAAGAAAATAATGTTCAAAGCTGTTGTTTGGAGACCATATATGGACATCTAAAGCATCCATTTTGGAACATTGGTAGCAAGTGGAAATTGAAAATGATTAATCTCCTTTACATCTTTGAGCTTTCAGCCATATGGCCTTGTAACACGCCTTCAATAATTACATATCCATTCTTAATAATATATCGTCTATCTTTTGCGCTTTATTATTCTGTTTGTCTTATCAATTCAAAGTTACACTTCATGACCAATATCTGGTGCTTTTGACTCTTTTTGTGCAGTTATTTATGGGAAGAATGGAAGGAAAGGCATCCTGAATCAGCTTCAGATAGTTCTGACAAGTTCTTAAACCTGAGATTTCTCTCCCTTGAGGTTTGTTTATAAACAATAACTTCCAGTATCAGTCCCATTTGCCTCAGGATAGTTAGTCTAAAGTACTTTTAACGGTTGATGTGTATTTATTTCTGCTATCTGATTACATTTTTTTTACTGTGTCTTAGGTTGGTTAGATTTGGGTCTGGCACCTGTCTAGACTCGAGTTTTATAACACGTGTCTATAACCTTGTATTTGACAAATTATGTCAAACCTACCAGACACGCTCTTCTGAATAAATACCAACCAACGTGTAACTTTTTGATTGCTTCTTTTGTATAATATTTGGATTGTGATTGAATTGTTCTCCATTTGTGATTCAGCTCCCTCAGCAAGATAATTTATTCGATTGCGGCTTGTTCTTACTCCATTATGTGGAACGTTTCCTGATGGATGCGCCCAGTTTCTTCAACCCAATGAAGATCGACGTATTTTCAAGCTTTGTGAGTTCTGAGATCTATTTCATTTTTCTTATTTCTCAATTGCTATATGCCTTTTTTTTTCCATTTTCGTTGTCAATGAGAACTTATTTGGCGTGGGACCATAATACATTGTTATGTGTGCAAAATGTTGTATTATTGGTGGCAATGCACAAAGCTTAAGAGTACAGCCTGAAGTTATCGGAGTAAAACCGTAGGTGGGGTTTCAACTTGCAACCTTATGAAATTATAGGTGGTCAAGGTCCATTTCCCTAATTAAATTATTACTGGGTGGATATGGTGTGAAGTGCGACCACTTTGGCTCAAAATCCTTTCACTCACACATCATTGGTTTATTTCACCTTTACGTTCTCCCACTTATAGTAAGAGATATTTTGTTGAATTATTTATGTCTTCTAGTTTACTTTGCCTCAGGGTACTTTGAATGTCTGATTTGGCCTTTTTCTTGGGGGCGTTGGGCTTGAGTAATCTTCACCTCAGCCATTTCGTTCTGGATTATGTTTATGTTACAACATTCTAGAAATCCCATCTGTAGTATTTTAATAAGTTGTGTCCCACATTTGATGTACTTTTCAGCTTAATGATGATTGGTTTGTACCTGCTGAAGCATCTCTGAAGCGTTCATTGATTCGAAAGTTAATCCATGAGCTGGTGACAGAACCTTCTACAATCTTTCCAAAACTAGTTCGTGGTGATGAGAAGCATGACGAAAGGCATCATAGAAGTGAAAATGCCGTGGGGGAACCGTCTAGAGAGTTCCTCGGACAGGGGTGCTTTGCTGCTGAACCTGATTCAGTTTGCAGAATTCTTGGAGCACATCAGCAATCCAAACTAATCTGCTTAAACGATTCTGAAAAGGGGCTATCTGTAACTGGATGCACTTTGGAGACTAGAGAGGTTTCAATGGTTGCTCAACAAGAGATGCAGGTACATCGCTAGCTTATGCCTACTGCTTTGTAATTCAATTGACTAGTAGTTATGTACTTTGTTTGAACTGGTTACTTTTATTATGCTGTTAATTTTGTTGTTCTTCAATTGTTTTTGGTAGATTTGTCCATCAGGCGATGATATTGTTGTTTGTTCACCAAGCCGGAATGCAAAGAACAAGTCATTTTTTGCATATTCTGGTAATCAACTTGATCCCAAATCATGTGCCCCAGAAGATGCTGAAGAGTTCAAGGGATCATGTTCTGTTGTAAAAGATAACAACAGTCATCAGGAATCCTTGCTGGAGATTTTGGATAGTAACCAGAAAATTTCCAGCAACACAGAAGTTGAGATGCATGAGCATGATATCATGGTTTTCAAATGTTGCCCATTTTCTGACAATGTGAATAAAGTAATGGCTTGCCAAGGAAGCAGAAATGAAGTCGAATATGGTCACTGTGAAGCTTCCCAAGATATGGATTCTGTCACGATGCTTGATGCCAGCAAACATGACATGGGAACTGGTCAAGAAAGCACTGAAGGCAATGCTGATAATGGCAGATGTGATCTTTCTGCGGATATCGATTCTTTTGCCACAGGTGGTATAAACAAGGACGTTGCTGAGCGTCCTTTTAAAAGCGATATTGTTGAAAATATGGATGGCAGATGTGATCTTTCTGAAGACACAAGTTCCATCACAATAGGTGATATAAACAAAGGTGTTGCCGAGTGTTTGTCAGAAAGTAATATTGTCGAAGCTGTGGATCCTATGGCACTCGAAGATGACATCAAAGCTCAGGAAACTAGCACAACCACAGATAAGATCAATGATAGTGAACAGTACGTCTCATCTGAGTCGAAAGATGGAAACGCTGATAGTATATTGCCCAGTGGCAGTACAGTTTCCTCTTGGTTGAAAGAGGGAAACACTGACAATGTCACCGCATGCGGGAGGAAAAATGGAACTGGTGAAACTCATGCAGATGATAAATCTGATTCAGTTTTCACAGTTCTTGGAACACAGCAAGAATTCAAATTGATCTGCTCCAGTGATTCTGAAAAGGGGCTACCTATTCCTGCTCACATTTTGGTGACTGGAGGGGTCTCAGTGGTTGCTATGGAAGACATGCGGGTATGGCTATTGCTCTGTGTTTCAACTAACTGTTAGTTATTGACTTTTGTTGAATTTGTTTACTAATTCGACGCTGTTAATTTTTCTGTTCTTCAATTGTTTTTGATAGGTGTGTCCACTGAACAATGATGTTGCTGTTTGCTTACCAAGTCAGGATGCGAAAAATGAGCCATTTCTTACATGTTCTGGTAGCCAGCTTGATCTGAGATCATGTGCCCAAGAAGATGCTGAGGCATTCAAGGAATCATGCTCTGTTGTAAACGATAAGGGCACTCATGGGGAATCCTTGCTAGATCGTTGGAATAAGAAGCAATTTTTTTCCAGCGAAGCAGAAGTTGAGGTCCATCAGCATGATATTATGGATTCAAAGTGTTTCTCATTCTCTGACAATGTGGACGAGGTGATGGCTTGCCACGAATACACAAATGAAGTTGAGAATGATCACTGTGGAGCTCCCCAAGATACAGATTCTGTCGTGATGCTTGATGCCGACAAAAATGAAATTGGTCCGTGTCAAGAAAGCACTAAAGGCGAAGCTGACGATGGCAGATGTGATATTCCTGCAAACACATATTCTGTCGCCATAAGTGGTATGAAAACGGATGCTGCTGAGCGTTCTTTTGAAAGGAACGTTGTTAAAGCTATGAATGACAGATGTGATCTTTCTGAAGACACAAGTTCTGTCATGATAGATGATATGAACAGCGGCGTCGCTGAATGTTCGTCAGGAAGGAGTACTGTGGATCCTGGTGCAGTGGAAGATGATACCAAAGCTGAGAAGACTAGCACAACCGCAGGTACTATCAATGATAGTGAGCAGTACGTTTCATCAGAGTCAAAAGATGAAGACAGTGGTAGAATTATGAGCAGTGGCAGTACAGTTTCCTGTGGGTTGAAAGAGGGAAGCGTTGCAGGTGGCACTACAAATGGAACCAGTGAAACTCATGCAGATGGTGAGGATGCTTGCCACAACCTAGCAATAGGTGAAGTAGCTCCTTGTGAAGACGACACAACTTGCACCGATGCTGGGATGGCACATGTTAACGGCATTAGCACCTGCAGTGCAAAGGATGGAACATATTCTGAGAAGGCAACTTCTAATGCTCGAAGACCTCTGCTTGGTAGCACCTCTGAAGATAAGAGTACACTAGTTTATGATGCCATGTGCTTGCTGAAAGGTGTTCAGCGTACTGAAGATGGTATCATGAAAGGTAGCACAAGGGAGGAAACTAGCACAATATCAGATACGATCAATGACAGCAAGCAGTATGCTTCATCTGAGTTGAGAGATGGAAACACCGGCAATGCAATTGGAGGTGAAAGTACTCAAGGAACTGATGCAGATGGCCATAAGTTTGTGGCATTTCCCCGTGAATGTGCCACTGATGCCGAGATGCCTCCACATGTTGATGGCACCTGCAGTGCAGAGGACAAGAAGAATTCAATCTCCGATAGCATCTGTGGGGCTAAGAAGATGGAAGTTTCTGGGGACTTGTGGTCAACATTAGAAGATGATATCATAGAAGGTAGCACAAGGGAGGAAGCTAGCACAATACCAGATAAGATCAATGACAGCAAGCAGTATGCTTCATCTGAGTTTAGAGATGGAAACACCGGCAATGCCATTGCAGGTGAATGTACTGAAGGAACTGATGCAGATGGCCATGAGTTTGCGGCATTTCCCCGTGAATGTGGCACTGATGCCGAGATGCCTCCACATGTTGATGGCACCTGCAGTGCAGAGGACGAGAACAATTCAATCTCCGATAGCATCTGTGGGGCTAAGAAGATGGAAGTTTCTGGGGACTTTCGGTCAACATTAGAAGATGATATCATAGAAGGTAGCACAAGGGAGGAAGCTAGCACAATACCAGATAAAATCAATGACAGCACGAATTATGCTTCATCTGAGTTGAGAGATGGAAACACCGACAATGCTATTGCAGTTGAAAGTACTCAAGAAACTGATGCAAATGGCCATGAGTTGGTGGCATTTCCCTGTGAAGGTGGCACTGATGCTGAGACGCCTCCACATGTTGATGGCCACTGCAGTGCAGAGGACGATATCAATTCAATCTCCGATGGCGTCTGCAAGGCTAAGAAGATGCAAGTATCTGGGGATTTTCAGTCAACACCAAAAGATGATATCATAGAAGGTAGCACAAAGGATGAAGAAACTGACACAGCTGCGGATAAGACGATGAATGGTAGTGAGCAGTATGCTTCATATGAGTCGGAAGATGGGAACACTGACGGGGCTGGCAGTGGCAGCGAGCAGGATGATGTTTCGTCGGAGGCAAAGAATGAAAAATGTCGCGTGGGTGCAAAAAGACCGTTTCCTGACAGCAGCATCTGCGAGGCTGAGGAGATGGTGACATTAGACGACAAGTTCTGGCAAGAATATTCCGAGCGTGCGGAGGCAAGATTTGGGCGGAAATACAAGCGGCGCATAGTTTTTAAGCGGCGTGAGGTGTTTTCCCGGGCATCTCCATTTTTATCGGAATCTTCAGATTCAGATTGAGCCGATGCAGGAACTAGTTTAGCTATGTGTTATCATGTAGATAGATTATATTTTGTTGACACCCAAGGCTCAAAGTCCCGCAAACTCGGTAACATGAAATCCTGATGTCTAGCTGCCTGAGTAAACTAGCCGCGTTCTGCGCATGTCTGAGTTTAAGTAGCTGTAGAAAGCGAGGTTGGACGGCTCCATGACTGGAGACTATTTGTTTCGTCTGTGTTTACTTGTTTTCTATGTGTACTGCTGACGCGCTCTGTCCAAGCGAGTTTTTGTGCTCACTTTTTCCTTGGGATTTTATATCATTGGGCACTGCTCTCTCAGATGAGAGATCCTGGCTCAAATTTAACATACTTTAGAGCTGAGGTGATAATCAAGAAGATGCTGGGAAGACGGATCAAGGACCACAAATGAAGAAGATAAAGGATACAAATGAGCTCTCCCAGGAAGTATCAACATGCGAGAGGGGATTGCATAAACCTACAAGCTCTGGGTGCAAAAACCTACCAACTTTGAGGATTTGTTGCAAGGAACTACGACTTTTGACTTTTGAGTGTTAGAAACCCAAATTGGAGGACTAAAGCAGTTATCGGCAATTCTCACGGGGTGTGACCACCCGTCATGCTCTAGTCTAATCCAAATTTTTAGACAAGACCGAAAAACAATTAAAATTTCATATAAGATATAATTATTGATCTAGATATGACGAATAATCTTGCTGTGGATGCCTTTTAGGACGTAATAAACCTACTTTTTAAGGAACATCAATGTTGTGGTTTTTGGATGATTTTGATGTGAGTGCGGCGATATGGAGCTCGGGCTCCACGTAGCTTGGTATTTAAAAAATTCAAAATCAATATTTTTTAGGTTTCAAAAAAATCCCAAAAAAAGGTGTAGATAATGTTGAGATCTACCATTGCATAAAATCTTGATGTCAAAATCGTTGTATTTTAGCCTAGGTAATACAAATGTGTAGATCTGAATCGGTGAATAGTGCTCAGTTTTAAGATTTTGAAATTTTGCCAGATTTTTCATTTCTGTGTAGCTTAAAATAATACGAGTTTTGTATTTTTTTCATAATTATAGATCTCGAAATAATGCACACCTAGGATTTTTTTGATTTTTTTTTAAATATAAAAATGCAGATTTCGAATTTTTGGGAATACCGAGCTATGTGTAGCTCGGGCTCTATTTTGACTTTTCGGTTA
Source organism: Puccinellia tenuiflora (assembly GCA_012064385.1). Classification (NCBI taxonomy): domain Eukaryota; kingdom Viridiplantae; phylum Streptophyta; class Magnoliopsida; order Poales; family Poaceae; genus Puccinellia; species Puccinellia tenuiflora. The sequence continues at coordinate 372,582 of QRDG01000116.1, forward strand.
TGATGCATCTTATTAAGGTGTCCTGAACCTACTATTGATAAAATGCAATGCTTAATTATACGTGTGCCAAAAAATGTACCCACCAGTTTGTAAATGAAATCTATAGATGGATGGGTCCTTTGATGACAGTTCACATTGTTATTTCATCGTAGGTTCGTCACACCCTTGCAAGAATCTAATAAATAACCATTGTAATTGATGCAGAAAAATAAACAAATTAAACAGTTATTACACCAAAATGTATGTGTGTGTGTGGTGTGGGGGGGGGGGGGGGGGGGGGGGTTTGACTTACAAGTAGTCAACACTAGGTGTGGCATTCGGGTTTATATTAAGGACCACCGTTACAAAATATGCTACAACATCTGTGACAACTATGGTTAGAATATAAATAGATCTAACCAATGTAGGTAAGTTAACATGTTACATACTGTTAACTCTAGACACCTCTTGTGAAAGAGAATGTTACAATTGGAGTTTTACTCCTTTATCTTTTCTTTTGGCCGGTTATCATCGCCTCGCTGTATCCCGTGCATTGAGAGATAGAGAAAGGAGATGGGGGGGGGGGGGGTGATTAGCTTTCACTCTATCTCGAAATGGATCAAGGTATAGCAAGAAAAGAGTTCGGTCTACTTGATTCGGAAAGACTTTCAGACCTTTTGACACACATCACCTTTTGTGTTATTCTTATCCATATCCAGTCCGTATTATACCTCTTTTTCCACCTTAGTCCTATGGTACAAATCCTATAAGTGTGTGGTAGGTTTCCAACCTGTAAAGTATGTTATATTTGGACAAGCTATAAGCATTTTCTGATTAGTTTTGAGTTATCATATCCATTGATCTGATCCGCACTTGATCTCTCATCTTACATTTTAGTTCGATGGTGCAACTCATGTAAGTACACGTGAGCTGTGGGTTGACGGTACCACGAAAAAGAGCTAGCTTTGATCGAGTTATTCGAGAACTAGACAATACGAGTTTTGATTATCGATTTCTTGAGCGGGAGTTTAGTTTTCGTGTACAGATTCCACCTTTGCTAGCTGATGGGGTCCTGAGAAGTTGTCGCACATGCTGTTGTGGCTACGGACGGGAGCGCAACTACACCAGCGGTGGAACAATCACTAGTAGAAAAATAGCCTTTAGTCCCGGGACTAAAGGTCCAACCATTTAGTCACCTGGGCGCGTTTGGGTGCTGCGGCTGGATGACCTAACTAAAGGTTCTATTTTTTCGTTTTTTTTTTTGAATTTTTTCGATTTTTTTTGAATTTTTCGATTTTTTTTAACTTTTTGATATTTTGAATCTTTAAATTATTTGTCAGTTTAATCTCAAATCACTCCTAATTTTACACTGCTCCACTCATCATCACACTTGTAGGCAAACTTTTCGATCGGTCACCCATCCTCACACTGCTCCCCTCACCATCCTCACACTGCTGCACCCTCAGCACGCTTAACTTTTGAGTTTCTTCCCAACTAGCTTCCAACATTGCATTGAGTACATCTTGATAATACTATGCTATCAATCTTATTATCCCCTACACTTTGATGACACATGATATTATTTTTTGAATTCCAAACCTATATTAACATAAACAACAATGATTAAGTAATACTAATCTTTTTGCTGAAATCAATTATTAATGAGCTAATGGCTTCTATACCACTGACGAACTCAGCAATGTCTTATTTGCCATCCAACAAAGTTTCAGTTCTCATATACCAAACACAAACGAATTTTATTGCTTATTTGCCACTGACAGTTATTCTAATGTTACCTCATTCTAGAAAGATGCCAAAATGTCCGCCTTGCCCTCAGTAGCAAGTAAGCAACAATTGATAATAAAAACAATTTGACAGCATTTTGCAGCATCGGAGGGTGGGGAAACGCCGGCGGCGGTTCCGCCATTAGACCTTGCTTGGAGAACGTCGACGAAGCAGCGGAGGGGATGTGTGGAGGCACAGCTGCGGAAGGAATCTGCGGCTTCGGGGGCTCGCGGGTCCCGGCGAGGTTGTGGCTGGATCTGCTGCGGATGCGGAGCTCACGCTCACCTACCGCCCGGCCATTGGCGGCACGGGCGCTGGAGCTCGATGGCCGCGCGCAGCCGCCGGCGCCACCCGCGGAGGTGGGCCTCACGCGCGTCCGTAGCCCCCACGGCGGCAAGGCGGCGACGACGAATGCAGGCAGGGGGCTGGCAGCGGAGGGCGGCTTCGCGCGGCGCTGGAGCTCGGCGCCCGCGCACTGCCGTCGGCGTCGCCCACGGAGGTGCGCGTCCCCCATGGCGGCTGGGAGGGGCGAAGCGGCGGCAGCGCTTCCGCCATGGCCTGTCGCGTGCGTGCGTGGGTGAGTTTTTTTTTTGACCTGTGCGTGGGTGTGTTGAGTTTTGCTTTTTCTGTTCTTTCTTATTCTAACCTGAGGGTATGTATGGAAATTTTGTAAATACTGACAGGAAAACAGAGACAATATGATGACTAACTAACGGCGATGGCATATGAGCACTAAAATTTGTTGTGTTTGGTATATAAGCACCCTTCCTTTGTTGGATGGCAAATAAGCTATTGCCGCGTTTGTCAGTGGTATAGAGGCAATTTTCTCATTATTAATTCCAAAAATAAATAAAATAAAATAAAATAATTTGAATTTACGGTAAAAACTTAAATCTTCCTGCACGATGGCACATTATATTATTTTTAATTCCAAACCTATATTAACCTAAACAACAATGATTAATTAGTACTAATCTTTATGTAGAAATTAATTATTAATTTCAAAAAAATAAAAATTTTAAAATAATTTGAATTTCTGGCAAAAATCTTCCTGCTTTCATAGTTCCCTTTGGAATTTTGAAATCTAAAAAAATCCCAAGCGGGTAAACCTGGTTGCGGATGCGGATTTTCGCGCTGAACGTTTTGATATATTAAACAATTTTTCCCAAATTCGTACGCAAAAGTTATTGCCATTTTACTGAGAATTTGCAAAAAAAATCAAAAATCAAAGTTTTAAAATTTTCCTAAAAGTAGGTTGCGTGAGGTACATGCACGTCAAAGGATTTTAAAGTTCGAACTTTTTATCATTTTTGTTTATTCGTTTTGGACGTTTTTGCCGGGGGGAGTAGGCATGAGAGGCAAAAATTCTGTTTTTTGTTCTAAAAACCTTTAGTCCGGGTTAGTGACTCCAACCGGGACTAAAGGTTCCGTTTAAACCGAGACTAAAGGTGTGCGATCGTCCTAGCCATTTAAACCGGGACTAATGCTCCCATTAGTCCCGGTTTGTAACACAACCGGGACTAAAGCTCACAGGGTCTCTGGACGAAAGGTCCATTTTCTACTAGTGTACGTGCATGTTAGGGGGCCACCGCCCCCCTCCACCAACACCGGAAACTCGTTTATTCTTACCATCGAGCCTATTTGCACCCCCAAAGTGTTGGCCAAAGTGGTTTCCCAAGCGCCACCATTGAACTACACCATGACCGGCTTTACCGCTGATGCCGCTCCTCGCAACAGCATGAGTCGGCATGTCATCCACATCAACGCTGGATTGAAATATGGTGAAAGTATAAGACAAATCCAAGCCCTTTCGTTCTATATATTAGAGTCTAGACTACAATTGTACGCAATTTATCTAGAATTTGCAGTGCACCGAAAATATCTAAACTAAGTGAAAGTGTAGATACATACACCTTAGTTTATTCAAGGAGGACATCATCGACGCAGGCGGGGTTGTCGGCAAGGGAGTCGCTAGGCGGCAGGTGAAATAAAGGGCTCGAGGAGGCGCGAGGCGGCACAGTAAGAGGAGAGGATCAACACACATTGTTGGGGTCTCCTCCCCGTGGATGACCACCTTCGCACTGGATTCCAGCGATGTTTGTGCTCTCTACCGTCCATCTCGGCCCTTTTATCTTGGCATGTCCTATCCCCCACCTTGTTTCCCCCGCTCTCTGCTTTGGCAGTTCCCACTGCCGACTGGGACAATAGATACCGTGTCTATGCGGGGTGTCATGGAGTCAACGAGTCGCACATTATACCTCGTGCACGCCGGAGCAGGTTAGGCCTCCTCATTCCCAATCCCGGACCTATGCATCCTCTCTCACCTATTGTACCGATTAGGCCTGATCTGATCGCAGATCACGACGGTGGCTCACGTGTGACAAGTAGCTGGCCAGAGGGAGTCGAAATAGATAATTAACACATGGGACCATACGAGACTTATCCTGGTGAGTATGGTTGATTATAGTAGCCTCAAAAGACTATTAGCGCTACTCGTGTCTTCTCATCCGGATAGATGCACACATTTGAAAAAAAATAAGGAATAGTGGTAGTTATATGTGGAAATAACAGTAAATGTGGTCGTTTTATGTAATTTACTCATGCAATAACATTATTACGTGCAAAATATGCAATAATAATTATAAAATAGCAAATAAGTATATCCTTAGAAAAAATGGTTGTTTATTGGAATCAACCGAAGATAAATTTGGTGAATTGTTATCAAAAGCTTTGTCAAGACCCCATCCTGTCCTGTGCGGATGAAATTTGGAGGGTTTCCGTCCCTTTGAAAGGTTAGATCTTCATGTGGCAGTAGGCAAGAGAGTGTCTCCCGCCTAACGACCAAATTGTAAAACATAGGGACCACTCGAACGGATCTTGCGCCCTTGGCGGTTAGCCCGAAGATGGCAACCACATTTTTTTTCAGCTGTGTGTTGGCTAGATTTGTGTGGACTAGTTTGCGTGAAGCCCTCAGCGCTACGTGGAACCCCGCTAGCTTTGCAGATTTGGCTTCTATCTTCTCGCATATAAGAGTAACACTAGATGTTTTTTCAGGATGTTGTTTCCAGCCATATGCTGGGCGCTTTGGCTTATTCGTAATAAGTATACTATCGAGGCTAAATTTCCTAAGCAACCTGCTCATTGCGTTTTCCAAATCTTGATCCTTCTCCAGCTGCGGAGACCCCTTCTCAAGGCTAGAGTCACAAGCGTGCTGGATGAGATGATCGTCATACTCAAGGCCCTCATTGCAACTACATCTACATCATCATCGTTCCAGTAGTAGTAGGTGTCGTACTATTGATCCAGACCTGTGTGTCTTGTATCGCCTACGGGCATGTTCTTAAACAGTTCTATTTCTGAAGCAGCACTTTCTACTCAAAGAAAGCTTACAATGTCTTAATTGGCACTCAACCTGTCTCTCCCCAATTTAATTGGTTATGGAGCTGTTCTTGCCAAACAAAGCATAAGTTTTTCTTCTGGCTTCTCCTTCATGACAGACTAAATACTAGAAATCTCTTGGCAAGAAAGCAATTCCAACTGCCCTCTTATACTTGTGGCACTTTGCAATGTAATCAAGAAGAAACTCTCGTGCATCTTTTCTGGGCCTGCCCCTTTGCGGCTCAGTGTTGGGATTTTGTTTGCCCCTTGAGAGACAGAAGACTTTCTTTATACAAGGCTTTCTTTGACATCAAGCAAAAAAACTTCAGTTACCTTTTTTCATGGATATCATCATCCTTACTGCTTGGGGCATTTGGATGATCAGGAATAATAGAATTTTCAGAGATGAAGCTCCAACCTTTGATAGGTGGAAGGCTATTTTTAAGACAGAAATGCTTTGGCTTAAATATAGAATAAAAGCCAAACATTCTGCTCAGTTTAATTCCTGGATGGAGACACACCTTTAGATTTTGAGGCTATTTGTCCTTTTTTTCTCTCTGTAAATAACTTCCTGTAATTCTGTTTTTTAAATATTAAAAATTGCAGTGGGAAACTCTCCCACTGATTTAGCCTAAAAAAAAAAACAGTTCTATTTCTACACTTTGGTCTGTGACCTCGTAACCGTTCGCTACTTTGTGTGTGAACCATGATCGTGCGGCTTTATTATTAATTTAAAGCCAAAAAAACATTTAGTGCCCTCCGTCTAAAAAGTGGGTAGAGGGCATAGAATAATACTGTAAAGGGTTTGATTGGTAGCGATGTACTTTGCTATATGTGCCGAAGAAATGGGACTTGTTCATGGTTTTCGAAACAAGAGATAAGTTGGCCAATTCTTTCTGAAAGAGCTAGTAGCGCATCCCATAACTGAACTTGTGAATTTGGCAAGGCAGGCGCTAAGGTTTGGTGATGGTAATTTCCCCGACACGACACTGAGATTGATGGATCAAAATAAGCAGAGCAAACTGGAGTTCGGCGTGAGCTGACGCGGTGGAATTTCGTCCAGTGAGTCCTGTTGAGTGTTGAGCTGCGTGGACGTTAGAACGAGCGGACGACAGTGCACCCAACAAAAAGACGGAGCTAGCTAGAGAAGGAGACAGATCGAGAACCCAACGAACTATCACGTGCTTTTCTTGATCAACTAACCATGGAGGCATGCACGGTGCTACTAGTACCTTACCTCTTGCGGCAACAGTATATCTACGATGACAGTATCAGACACAGATGCACACCGGGGCTCGACCCAAAGATCCATCCACCGATCGATATATCTTGTTTGAGAATTGAGATATATGGGGGGCGCCGGTGATCTCCGTGTCATTGACGCCTCCGTCGTCACGCCATCCGACGATCTCCCGGCGCGCTCATTGCCGCTGACCTTCTTCGACGTCAAATGGCTCCGCCCGCCGCCCGTCCAGCGCCTCTTCCTCTACCGCCTCGACCACCAGCACCACCACGGCACCGTCCAGCAGCTCATCTCCGACCTCCGGCACTCCCTCTCCGTGGCTCTCACGCTCTTCCACCCGCTCGCCGGCCACGTCCGCCTTACCCAGGGCACTGACCGCTACGAGCTCTTCTACCAGCCCGGCGACGGCGTCGTCTTCACGGCCGCCGAGTACGACGTCCACGTCGACGACCTCGCCAGCTGCTCCGACGACGAGCCCGTCCAGGTCGCGAAGCTCGCGCCGCTCGTGCCGCCGCTCCCCAAGGGCCGGGCGGTGCTCGCCGTGCAGGCCACGGTGCTGCTCGGCGGGAGCGGCATCGCTCTCGGCGTCACGTTGCACCACTCCGCCTGCGACGGCGCCAGCTCCACGCACTTCCTGCACACCTGGGCGGCCGCTTGCGCCGGTGGTGTTGACATGCCTCCCCCGCCCGTCATCGACCGCACGCTCATCGCCGACCCCAGGAACCTGTACGCCATCTATACCAAAGGGATGGTGCCGAGCGACGGCGCCGAGATCGAGTTCGCTGCCAGCAGCGTGTCCTCGTTCCCCGGCGATCAGGTCCTCGCCACGTTCACGCTGTCTCAGGAGCTCCTGCGTGGCATCAAGGACTGGCTCGCTGCGGAGGCGGCGAGGCACGGCGCCGCAACGATGCCGCTCAGGTGCTCGTCGCTGCTCGCCGCCTACAGCTTCATCTGGTCCTGCTACTGCCGAGCCAAGCAGAGACAGAGCCCCACGGACGACGGCGACCAAACGAAGAAAACATACTTCCTCTTCTCCGTGGACCACCGGGCGCGGCTGGACCCACCCGTCCCGAAGACGTACCTGGGCAACTGCCTCGGCCCGGCCATCGCCGCTGCGCGCCAGGACGAGTTGGCCGCCGACACCTCGGCTGGCTTGTTCGCGGCGTTCACGGCGATCGCCGACGCGCTGGAGGAAGCGGTGGGCGAGGGGGCGCAGGAGAGGTGGGACGGATGCGTGGAGCGGGTGAAGGAGGCGGTGAAGGCCGGCGTGCTGTCAGTGGCCGGGTCGCCCAGGTTCGGCGTGTACGACATCGATTTCGGGTTCGGGCGACCGGCCAAGGTAAACGTCGTGTCCGTGGCCAGGACCGGGGCCATGTCAGTGGCGGAGGGGCGTGGCGGCCTTGGCGGTGTGGAGGTCGGGATCTCATTGCCTGTGGCCGGCATGGAGCGTTTCAGGCAGTGCTTTTCCGACGCCATGCGTGTCGTCGGCGTCCAAGAGGGCGTCTACTAGTTATCTACTCATATAATACCAAATGTGCCCGGCGCGCATTGCAGTGGAAGAAACAATTTAATATACATATGTGTTATAATAATGAAAAATACTTTAACCTTAAGAGTCGTTTGGATCCATCATTTTAGAGTAATTCATTTCAGATTCCATCCCTAACGTGTTTGGTTGTCATGAAATTGGAATTTCATTTCAATTGGAAATCGAGAGAATGTAAGTCAATTCTTGTGCATAACACTTTCATTTCTCTGTAATTTATTTCATTTCATTTCATTTTTATCAAATAAAATGAAATGAAATAGGAGTTATGACGGAGCAATGTAAGGAAGGGAATGTGGAGGATGGAATGCACAACCCATTGCGAAGTCACTTTGATGGCGGCAATGTCGACCAGATCTCCTACAAGGAGTTGCCATCGACATGCAGCAATCTCAAATATTTTTGGGCCCTAGCAATGTGAATAGTTAATACTATTAGTCAAAGTCACACATGTTTGACTGCATACTTTCTAGACGACATGCATTTACGACCGGAGGTAGTAATAATTTGCTATCTAGGATTGACATGTATTAACGACCGGATGTACCGATGTAGTAAAAATGTGCTAGCTGTTGCTTGTCATGGTTCCATATGCAATGCATGAATGTGTTTACATCACAATGCGCGATGTCAAAGAGTGCAAATAATTCACTAAATATGATCATGAAAAGCAGATGCCTATCTGGTGCTTACAAGTATGGGAATTTAATACAAGAAGCAATGAACTGATAAAACTACTTTTACAACATGCCATCACAATTTTACAAGCTGTATCTAAAACATAGCATGCCACTACTATGTCTAATTTATAATGCTGACACAGTGACAACATCCTATCCAACAATGTCGTCAGATATATCTGGACAATCCTCATGTTACAGCGGCATCGGCATCTTATGCAGCCACGCTGAGCTAGGAGAACTCTTGTCAGTCCTCGTCTAACATATCAAGAGCAGGTATTTGTCTGAAGCATCCACCATGTCTTAAGTCTCATGATATTGGTGATATTGCCTCAATTCTTTTCTGAAACTGCTCACTCCTAAGAACCCCGTACACCACCCTGAATCTATGCATGGCATGTCAACTGGATCGCTTTTGGTTGCAGCCGATACCGGCATCTGATTGAAAGTCAATCTCCCAATCAATCAGGAGGCCGCACCGAAGCCTTCCACTTGTTGTCGCTTGTGGTCGTGGGCGCGTCGCTAGGGTGCTCAGGGCGGCCGGAGCTCCGGGGTCGGGGCGGCAGCGGACGGCTCTAGCCTTCAGGGCAGACAGCAGGTGCTCGGGGCGGCACCAAAACGGCAGGTGTCAAAGATGACCCGGAGCTCGGAGACAGGGTATCGACAGCAGGTGGTTATGTGCCTCCCGCTGGAGGAAGTAGGCAGACCGCTCGCCGGAGATCGAGGGGTGGCGGTGGGTTGCGTCACTAGTAGAAAAACCATCTTTCGGACACAGCCGAATTTACATTCATCCCGGTTGAGTGACAAACCGGGACCAATGCCTGGCATTGGTCCCGGTTCGAGCTGCCAGGCCCCCGTGAGGCATTGGTCCCGGTTCGGTTGGGGTCATTCGCCCGCGCCGGGACACGTGGCGCGCCGCGAGCATTAGTCCCGGTTCGTAGCACGAACCGGGACGAATGCCCCTCCCCTACCTATATATATGCACCCAGCCACACCCCCCTCTTCTCTCCTCTGTTTTTTTTGCTTGGATTGGTGGGAAGTAGGTGCTACTTTTTTTTTTCCTTTGCCACGCACAAGATGTGTTCGATAAAATGTCCGAGTCACACTTAAGTTCACACAAAATGATATCCTCGACCGAGGTTAGTAACTTTATCCTTTTCATCTGTAATTGATACAGAAATATTGCATGTGTCGATGTACGGTGGTCATTTCAGTATTCAATATGTTTTTCTAATTGTACTTGATAAACCTCATTATATGATGTGCAGATGGATGAACGGCAGCGATGGATGTACGGCGACCGACGCAGTCCCGATTTTATTGCAGGCCTGCATAAATTTCTCGTTGTGGCCGAGGCAAACAAAGAGGATGGTTTTATGCCTTGTCCATGTGTGGACTGTCGGAACGTCAAGGAGCATTCTTCCTCAAGAACCCTTCAAGGCCACCTGCTTCGGAGAGGTTTCATGCCCAGCTATAATGTTTGGACCAAGCACGGAGAAAGAGGGGTTATGATGTAAGACAATGGAGAAGAAGAGGCTGATGACAACTATCCTATGTTCCCTGAAGAATACGGTGATACTGCGATGGAAGACAATGAAGAAGAAGGAGGTGAAGAACAACGGGCGTCAGATGAGCCCGATGATGGTCTTGGTCGGATCATTTCTGATGCAAAACGAGAATGCGATACAGAAAAGGAGAACCTAAAGTTGGAGGCCATGCTAGAGGATCACAAAAAGTTGATGTACCCAAATTACGAAGATGGTAGCACAAAGCTCGGTACCATACTGGAATTGCTGAAATGGAAGGCAGAGACTGGTTTATCTGACAAGGGATTTGAGAAGTTATTGAAAATAATGAAGCCGAAGCTTACAAAGGATAACGAATTGCCCAAGACTACGTACGAAGTAAAGAAGGCTATCTGCCCTCTAGGATTAGATGTGCAGAAGATACATGCATGCATCAATGACTGCATCCTTTACCGCGGTGAGGAGTACGAGAATTTGGATGCATGTCCGGTATGCACTGCACTGCGGTACAAGATCAGACAAGATGACCCTGGTGATGTTGAGGGCGATGACGAGCCCCCCAGGAAGAGGATTCCTGCTAAGGTTATGTGGTATGCTCCTATAATACCACGGTTGAAACGTCTGTTCAGAAACAAAAAGCATGCCAGGTTGTTACGATGGCACAAAGAAGAGCGTAAGAAAGACGGGAAGTTGAGACACCCCGCCGATGGGTCGCAGTGGAGAAACTTATGGTTTGGTCTAAATACAGACGGTATGAATCCTTTTGGGGAGCAGAGCTGCAGTCACAGCATCTGGCCCGTGACTCTATGTATCTACAACTTTCCTCCTTGGTTGTGCATGAAGCGGAAGTTCATTATGATGCCCGTTCTCATCCAAGGCCCGAAGCAACCCGGCAACGACATTGATGTGTACCTAAGGCCATTAGTTGATGAACTTTTGCAGTTGTGGGCCATACCAGGTGTACGTGTGTGGGATGAGCACAAACAGATGGAATTTGACCTACGAGCGTTGCTGTTCGTAACCATCAATGATTGGCCTGCTCTTAGTAACATTTCAGGACAGTCAAACAAGGGATACAACGCATGCACGCACTGTTTAGATAAGACTAAAGGTACAAACTTGAAAAAATGTAAGAATGTTGTGTACCTGGGGTGTCGTCAATTTCTTCCAGGCAGTCACCCCATAAGAAAGAAAGGCAAGCATTTCAAAGGTGAGGCAGATCACCGGAAGAAGCCTAACCTCCCTGGTGGTGATGCTATATTTGGTATGGTCAAGGACATAGAAGTAATCTTTGGAAAGGGTCCTGGCGGTCAATCTGTTCTGAAAGACGTCGCTACCGGACACGCGCCCATGTGGAAGAAGAAATCTATATTTTGGGAGCTACCCTATTGGAAAGTCCTAGAGGTCCGGTCTTCAATCGACGTGATGCACGTGACAACGAATCTTTGCATGAACCTGCTAGGCTTCTTCAGCGTGTATGGAAAGACAAAAGATACACCGGAAGCAAGGGAGGACCAGCAGCGTATGAAAGACCCAAACAACAAGCATACGGATAAAGGGCGTCATTACTTAAGCAGCTACGCTCTTACGAAAGCAGAGAAGGAAATATTTTTTGAATGCCTGAGCAGTATCAAGGTCTCGGCTGGCTTCTCGTCAAATATAAAGGGAATAATAAATATGGCAGATAAAAAATTCCAAAACTTGAAGTCTCATGATTGCCACGTGATTATGACGCAGTTGCTTCCGATTGCATTGAGGGGGCTTCTATCGGAAAATGTTCGAGTACCCATTGTGAAGCTATGTGCATTTCTCAATGCAATATCTCAGAAGGTAATCGATCAAGAAAGTCTGACAAGGTTACAGAAGGATGTGGCCCAATGTCTTGTTTGTTTTTAGTTGGTGTTCCCCCCATCATTTTTCAATATTATGACGCATCTCCTGGTTCACCTAGTCGACGAGATTGCAATTCTCGGTCCTGTATTTTTACACAATATGTTCCCCTTCGAGAGGTTCATGGGAGTCTTGAAGAAATATGTTCATAACCGTGCTAGGCCAGAAGGAAGCATCTCCAAAGGCTATGGAACAGAGGAGGTCATTGATTTTTGTGTTGACTTTATTCCCGACATTAAGTCGATTGGTCTTCCTGAATCGCGGCATGAGGGGAGACTTAGTGGAAAAGGCACGCTAGGAAAGAAAGCAATGATATGTAGGGACGGGCATTCTTTCACTCAAGCACACTACACAGTTCTACAAAGTTCCATCTTCGTGGCTCCGTATATCGAGGTACACAAGAATATTGTACGCTCCAAAAACCTAGGGAAGCCTGACTCCTGGATTAAACAAAAACACATGGAGACTTTCGGCAGTTTGTTGCGATTACATCTCATGAATGACACCGATGTTGGAGATCAACTCTACTTATTGGCCGCGTCACCATCTTCGACTGTATTGACTTTCCAAGGGTACGAGATAAATGGGAATACATTTTATACGATCGCCCAAGATAAAAAGAGTACAAACCAAAACAGTGGTGTTCGCTTTGATGCAACAGACGAGAATGGAAAAAAGAACACATACTATGGTTACATAGAGGAGATATGGGAACTTGACTATGGACCTACTTTTAAGGTCCCTTTGTTTCGGTGCAGTTGGGTCAACATGAATGGAGAAGGGGTAAAGATAGACCAGCTGTACGGAGTGACAACCGTGGATCTCAAGAATCTTGCGTACAGAGACGAACCATTCGTCCTAGCCAATGATGTGGCTCAGGTTTTCTATGTGAAGGACATGAGCTCCAGATCGAAAAAAAGAAAAGATATGGAAACAAATACATCACACGATGAGCCAAAGCGTCACATAGTTCTTTAAGGAAAAAGAAACATCGTGGGAGTCGAGGACAAGACAGACATGTCAGCAGACTATAATAAGTTTGATGAAATTCCGCCCTTCACAGTGAAAACTGACCCAAGCATCCCGTTACATAATGAAGAAACTCCATGGTTACGGCCGAAGAAGCAATCATAGAGATCATGTCAAATGCATGAGTGTTCTAAAAAACTTTTTATGTATGAGTGTTGTCAAATGCATTACACAATTAATGTATGTATGATCGAGTGTTCCCAAATGCATTAAACCTTTTATGTAATTTGTATTCGGTCTTTAGTCCCGGTTGGTATTTATAGCTAAAAGATCAGGGGAAATCTTCATCTTTAGTCCCGGTTGGTAGCTGGAACCGGGAAAAAAAGGAGCGTTGATATGTGTGCCTTATCTTCTGCTTGATATCCAACAACTTACAAGGGCTCGAAAGAAACACACTCTGATCCAACGGCTCACAACCGCTCGCAGGAAACACACGATCCGTATGCACACGATCCAACAGCTCACAAGGGCTCGAAATAAACACAACTCTGATCCAACAGCTCACAAGCGCTCGAAGGAAACACACGATCCGTGTGCTTCTTCCATCGCTTCCCGCCTTCGTCTTCACGCAATTTCTCACTATATATATGTAGGCTTGGCCGCCATTGTCATATCACATCTAAACTCACATCTGCAACCTCATCACTCTTCCATTGTAACAAAATTGTGACTTAGGCGTTTTTGACTAAGGTGTTCTCGGGGACGATGTCCATGTTGGACCAGAGGGGCGATATGCGGGACTGGGCTCCACCGGGCTGGCACTGGGAGGTGCTACCTTCCGGGACACGCAACTTGGTGAGGAATCCGGGTGACGTCGTCGACCCGGATCTTCTATGGTGGCCGTCGCATGGGCCACGCTCGATGCAGAGGGAGCCGGCCCCCGAGGAGGAGGTACGTCGCCATATCAGGGAGGAGGATGAGCACGTCCGTCGCTACATGTATCTATTGGATAGGCAGTATGATAGTAGGTGGTCGTTTCTTCAGAGGGTTCCTTCTCACGTGAGCTATGACCCTGTGAGGGTTCCTTCTCTTTGGATGCGTAGTGCCGGCGGCTCAGCACCCCGCGGATCAGGAACCGATCGAAGTTAGTTTCAGAGTCTGTGATCGCCATTGAAGTTCTCTTACCTGATTAAGATTGTCCATGGAAAATAATTAATGTATTAAACCTTTTATAAAATGCACACGGTTTCTCCGTCATACAGCCCAACAGTGGCTCGTGAGTGCCTGCATATCAAATGCACCGTTGGGCTGTATGAGGGGAATCCGAATGATTTGCATATAGGGTCATGTGGCTAATCCAACACTGGTTTTGCCCATCCGGAAGCTTGCGCATCCGTGTCGCGTCGTCGTGAGCAGCAAATCGACCTTCGATCCAAGCAGCCGCAAGACATCTCTGATGATGTAACGACCGTCCCAAAGAGTGTTGGGAATGTTGTAGATCATCAGAGAGCCTTGCAGCTGCTTGGATCCGACCGAGGGGCTTGTCTCACCCTAATTCAGTGGTTGGATTCAACCTACCTGAGGGCTTGTGTTTCCAACAACGTCATTGTGTTGTCCTTATTCACCGACCTACAGGATGAGGTGGGAGTGCAGATCCAACAACTCACAAGCCCTCAAAAGAAACACACCCCTGATCCAACGGCTCACAAGCGCTTGAAAGAAACACACGATCCGTGTGCTTCTTTAGTCCCGGTTAGTAACATGAACCGGTACTAAAGGCCCTGATCCAACAGCTCACAAGCGCTTGAAAGAAACACACAATCCGTGTGCACACGATCCAACAGCTCATAAGCACTCGAAAGAAACACAACTCTGATCCAACGGCTCAAAAGCGCTCGAAGAAAACACACGATCCGTGTGCTTCTTTAGTCCCGGTTGGTAACATGAACCGGTACTAAAGGCCCTGATCCAACAGCTCACAAGCGCTTGAAAGAAACACACGATCTATGTGCACACGATCCCAGCTCACAAGCACTCGAAAGGAACACAACTCTGATCCAACGGCTCACAAGCGCTCGAAGGAAACACACGATCCGTGTGCTTCTTCCACCGCTTCCCGTCTTCGTCTTCCCGCAATTTCTCACTATATATATCACATCTAAACTCATATCTGCAACCTCATCACTCTTCCATGGCTTCCACCGTACTAACCTACCGTCAGGCGGAGGAGCTTTCCGCCTCGAACTACCCCTGCCCGCCCGGCTACCGCGTCCCCGCCGGCTGGATGCTGAGCGCCGAAGGCGTGCCGGTCCCTCCTGTCCCTCAAGGTGTGGCGCGCCGGGCGGCCATCACGAACCACTACTACCTCGAGCTCACACCGGAGCAGCGGATGGATCCGGGCTGGCATCCCGACTACCGCCCGACTTGGGAAGCCTTCTTCATCAATCGGCGTGAGAGGGCGCTCGGCAGGTACGAGGGGGATGGCCCTCCTCCTTCGGACTTCAACGAGGCCGGCCGTCAGCTGTGGTGGGCTGGCCGGACTCTCCAGGGCGTTATGAACTACATCATGGCTAGCGATAACCCCCGCCTGCGCTACCCTAACATGCAGTCCGGGGGTGCTCACCCGTCGAGGTTCGAGCCATGAGCGCCGTATGAGTACGATGACAGCGACGACGACGATGACGGCGACTACGAGTACGAGTATTATAGGCCTAGGCAGGAGTATGACTAAGATTGTTAGGACAACTGATCCACTGTTGTCATTCTGTACCGTATCAAATGCACCGTTGGAGCTCAAATTTAAACACTTTTCATGTTGAAAATTTAGTGAGATTCAATAATATGGCAAAAATAGATATGAATTAATTCAATAGATATAAATTAAATGAATATATATAAATTATATAAATAGATAGATTACATTTTTATCAACAATTTGATATTTTAATGGCATTTTGTAATTATATAAATATTGAATTTATAAGTTTAATTAATGACTTAATAGAGTTCAAATTCCAAATTTTGTAATTAAATGAATTCCCCTATAATCTAAAAAAATGAATTTTCCATAAATAGATAGATTACATTTTTATCAACAATTTGATATTTTAATTGCATTTTTCTGATAAACAGATGAAAAGATATTGAATTTATAAATTTAATTAATGACTTAATTAAGTTCAAATTCCAAAAATTATTTATTCAAATTTAAACACTTTTCATGTTGAAAGTCTTTTCAAATTCAAAACCATATGAAATTCATATTCAAACACCTTAATAAGAAAAAAAGGCGGGAACAACATTAAGAACTTAAAATTTTCAGGGCATTGGTCCCGGTTCATGCCACGAACCGGGACCAAAGGGTATTTTGGCACGCGCCTTTTCGGTGCCGGACCTTTCGTCCCGGTTGGCGGAACCAACCGGGACGAAAGGGTAGGCCTTTCGTCCCGGTTGGTGGCACCAACCGGACCTAAAGACCCTTTGGTCCCGGTTGGTGCCACCAACCGGGACGAAAGGTCTTACCTTTTAAATCTGGCCGCCTCTTCTTCTCCCCCAACTCCTCTCATTTCGCTAAGGACCGGAGCGCGGAAAACCCGATCGAGCGCCGTCAGGCTGCCGAAATTTCCCGCGCCGCCGTCCGCCGTACGCGCCGCCCTCCACCGCCCGCTCCTCCGGCCGCGCCTCCTCCACCACGCGCGAGCCTCCTCCGCCTCGCCGCCGCCTCTCCTCCACGCGCCCGCGCCTCTCCTCCATGCGCCCGCTCTCCTCCGCCTCGCCGCCGGCCTCCACGCGCCCTACTCCTCCGCCTCGCCGCCGCCTCTCCGCCGCCGCGCCCGCTGCCCCGCCGCGTCGCCCGTACTCCTCCGCCTCGCCGCCGCAGGGCCGTGCCTCCGGCCGATCCGCCGTCCGCAAGAGGTAGTTTTTTTTGGATTTAGTTGTTTTTTGCTTTGTTTTTTAGTGTAATTTAGTGTTAGGCATTTTAGTGTTAGCAAATTAGGTGTAATTTTAGTGCAGATTAGGTGTAATTTTAGTGCAAATTTTATAGATTTTGCTTAGGTGTTAGTAGAAATTAGGTGTGTATATTTTGCTTAGTTGAAATTTTGCTTAGTTGATTTTGCTTAGTAGATTTTGCTTAGTTGATTTTGCTTAGTCGACCAAGTGTTAGTAGAAATTTTGCTAAGATGGTAGAGTATAAATTAGGTGTGTAGTTTAGGTACATTTTTGTGTTGTTTTTGTAGTGTAGGAAATTTAGTGGTAGGAAATTTAGTGTTAGAAATTTAGTGTTAGGAAATTTAGTGTTAGAAATTTATTAGAAATGTTATTAGAAAAATTTGCTAAGTCAATTTGGAATGATTTAGTGTTAGCTGATTTTGCTGTTATTTATAAGCCGAAAGAAATAATGTTGTCTTCTTGGCTATTCCCTACGCTTAGGCTTCATATTTATTTATGATTTTAGGCTTCATATTTGTATAAATAAATATTTATCCAAAATCCAATAATTTTAGGCTTCATATTTATTTGTATGATAGAATTGGATTTGGTACAGTTATTTATTTATTTATTTACGATAGAATTGGATTTGATACAGTTTTGTATGAATTGATGGAATTCATAGAATTATTTGTATGAATTGATAGAATTGTATACTCTGATGTTTTAAATCGGTGCACCGTGTAATTGGAGCTGTGTATAATTTTGCTCAAGTGATGTTCATGTGAAGTACAATGATATCGAAATGTGTCATATTATTACTACAATTCAAATTTGTTCCGTTTCAGACAAGATGAAATGCTGAATTATTTGTCATATATATCACCATGACGACGCTTAGAAACAACGGGCGCAGCAACGCGCGCCTTTCCTTCTAGTACCGTTCTATTCCTACAAGTTTTCTGAACTACACGGCAGAGACGGCTCCGAAAATAACTTTCGTATTTTGCAGAAACTATGGAACCACACGGCAGAGACAAAAATGAGGAAAATATCCTCGAGGATATGATCCGCGGCGAGGATGTCGCAAGTCACTTTCTGAATGACTCCGGTGAGGGGGATGAGTCTCTCAACCGAGGAGACGGCGTCTCCAACGTCTGGAAAGATTCCGAACTCGGTGTCTCCGATGAGGGAGAAGCCGACAAGGCAGAAGCCGGCGGCTCCGGTGCAACATTGATTATTACAAACTCCGACGAGGTGCATATATATTTATATTAATTAATTTAGCCTTTGTTGTCTATATACACATACTAACGGTCTTTCTTCTTTTAGCCATCCGGATCGAGCAAATCCTCTGTGAGGACGAAACGAGGCCCAACCAAAAAGTTGGCGAACCCATTGCTCCAATTGATGTTAGAAAAAAATTTGTGAAGCAATGCGGTGTTGTTGTTAGGGACTACATCCCGATCACCATCCGAGAATGGAATAAGCCAAGGGATCCTGAAGTTAGCTGGCTCGGCCCCGAAGGCAAAAAACGCCTTTTTGAAAAGGTCATGGTTAATTTCACCTTGCCGTTGCCAGAGGTGGATCCAGAGGAGGGGGAGCCAGATGAGGAGGAGATGGTTGCCCAAAAAAAAGCTATAGTAGATAAAGTCAAGGCGTGGGCTCTTAAGAAGATGGCCGAGCTATTCAACAAATTTAAGAACATATTGTATACCGACTTCATCTTGAAAGATAAAACTCCGGATTTCGATCATGGGTATGAGAAGATAAGAGACTACTGGGAAGATTTTGTGGCGTACAAGAAATCGGAGGAAGCTCAGTCAAAGTCTGCAAAAATAAGGAAAATGCTGCTAAAAAGAAGTACCACCATACTATGGGGGCTGGTGGCTACGCCTGTTCCATGCCTAAGTGGGACAAACTTGAGGCCGACCTGCTGGCTAAAGAGATCGTTCCAGAGCCTATAAAAGAAGGATGGACCGAACGGTCAAGAAATTGGTTTTACGGGCATGGGGGCACATTGGACGCAGAAGGAAAGTGCATATATACCAGAAGACACAAGGATAATCCCCTACTACCCATCGAAGAAATTAGGAAAGCATACAAGGATGTTGAAGAGGGACGGTTCCGTCCCGATAGAGAGATTGACGAGCTTGCACGCGCCCTTGGGAATCCCGAACACGATGGACGAACACGAGGCACCCCAGGCTCCAAGCCGTGGGCACATGGGTTTCCCGCGGAAAGGAAAATATTTCCCGATAAAAGTCATCTGAGGAGAAAGGAAAGGGAGGCAAGGGAAGCAAGCGCTGCTGCAGACCGGCTGCGTCATATAGAAGAAACAATGAAGCGGCAGCAGGATCAAATTGACCGACTTAGCCAGCAAGACACTGCCGACCTATCTCAGCAGCACGTTGTAGAAGCTGCAGTCAATGCTACTGACCCATCATATCGGAAAAGCAGCGTGGCTTCGAGCATGGTCCCGGCTGGTGATGATGATGCACTGACGACGGGTCCTCTTCGTCGCTACCCAGTGGATGATATCACGGAGAGCACACCTTGTGAGCTACATGTGAAAGTGCTCAACTTAACCATGAAGGTGGCGGTCGGCTATGCCGTACCAATTGGACCTACACCAACTTTCCATTGCTCCCCGGTTCCTCATGGCTACGCTATTGTCGGGGTGGATGAAGTCAGTAAAGGATTTGAGGAGCTGAAGATGGAACACCCTACAGGTGAAGATGGGGAGGTGGTTGAACTTGGAGAAGGCAGGAAATGGACCATTCTTTGGCGAAAGGAATTCATCGTGCTTCCAAACTGGCCGCCAAGGCCATCGACTCCTCACCGGTCTCCAACGCAACAGTCCTCTCCACCGCAGCCGCCTCACCACTCTCCAGCGCAACAGTCCTCTTCGCCGCCGCCGCCTCAGGCGCCGTCTCCGCCGCCTCACAAGTCTCCAGTGCAGCCGTCTCCGCCGCCTCAGTCTCCAGCACAGCCGTCTCCGCCGCCGCGTAAGTCTTCACCGGCGCCGCGTGTGGGTACTCTAGGGTTTGATAAAAACCGATCACCGAAACGTAAGCGGTCACCCCACCCAAAAGTACCTCACAAGAATCTTGCCAAGAGACCTTACGACCGTACACTAGAGGAAAATGCGGTGTACGTACAGTCCGAAGTCGACGCATGGTTTGCTAATTTGAAGAAGCCGAAAGAGCCAGAGTTCCCCTCCACCCCACAAGAACATGCCGATGTCGTGAAAA
Source organism: Puccinellia tenuiflora (assembly GCA_012064385.1). Classification (NCBI taxonomy): domain Eukaryota; kingdom Viridiplantae; phylum Streptophyta; class Magnoliopsida; order Poales; family Poaceae; genus Puccinellia; species Puccinellia tenuiflora. Next base: position 392,762 of record QRDG01000116.1, read on the forward strand.
TGCTAAAAAATATGGCCCAACCCCCGCCAAAGCTGACACCAGACTATGACCGCTCTATTCTCAAGTCGGTTCGGGCAAATAAACAGCGGTCGAAGAGTGGTAGTGCAAGCCGGAAATCAGTTCCCCAGCTCGGAGAACAGAAAAAACAATCGTGCCCCCCGCTCAAAGTGTCTTCCAATACCGAGGTGGGGTCGAGCAAACGTGCGGTCGGCATCGATCCTGAGTTTGTTGCACTGTACGGAGAAGCAGCCTCTGCTCGGGGCATGTCTATTGCTCAGTACTTAGACCAACTACAATTCCATGAAGACATAGTTCCAAAATACATATACCGGCACGGGCATCCTCTCGTCAAAACTGAGTTAGTCAAAGATCTACCAACAAAAATGTAAAGATTGCATAGTTGGTACATGACAAACTCAAAGAAAGGGGCAAATTGGATCTACGTGGGATATAAGAACGAGGATTACGGGCATGGAGCTGGCGTGGTAATGATTGAATTTTCTGAATTATTTCAGTTATACCAACAAGAGGCCCTTGACAAAGCTATCATCAGTGCCTATTGTCTGTAAGTATTATTTCTGTAATTAAGTCTCTAGCTAGCTCACCTCGTTCATTGCATTTATAATCTTACTCATCACTATATTAATTATGCAGAATGAAGATTCTCCAATGCAAAAGAGGACAAATCTATGACATTGGGTTCGTTGACCCAGATTACATTCATGAAGTCAGCCTCCATGATTTTCCCGACGATACAGAGAATAACTTGATAAATGCGTTACGGTTTAACGAAACCAAAAGAGAAATACTATTTCCTTACAACTTCAAGTAAGTGTTACTACACATTCTATTTCGCTTAATTTCTCGATGTTAAGTGTATAATTGATGACTTATGCGTGCGCAGCTTTCACTTTATTCTGCTAATCATTATGCCTGACAAAGGAGTAGTACTTGTCATGGACTCATTATATAAACCCCTTAAGGAATGGGCGGACATGCAGGAATGCCTCCAGAGGTAATTTCAATCATATTATGGCACTATATCGGCAACTTTCCGTTCATTTGCTGATAGCAAGTAATTAATATATAACTCCTTTATTCATTTTCTTTGCCGGGCAGAGCTTGGAAACGATTCATCGCCAGGGCTAGGGGTGATTGGGCGAAGGAGCTTACATTTAAACCAATAAATGTAAGTATTACTACCTAGATCCGCGCATCTATTTGATTCTAGTTCAATACCATTACCATTCTTAGATTATTATTTTGATTGAACTCTGTTCCCGTAAAGTGCTTGAGCCAGGGAAGTGGGAATCATTTATGTGGATACTACGTCTGCGAGTTCATTCTGTCAGACGTGCTGTGAGAAGGGCAGAATCTTAAAACAACTTGAAGTGCGTATGCAATATTCATAATTTTAGTTTATTGCCAATTACTTTCATTCATATATATTGACCCTTTTTTAATTAGATCGAACGGTTGCGAGAAGGCCTTCTACCACAGGATCGCGTACGAGCAATTCAAGAGGAATTTGCTGGATTCTTAGATGCAGAGGTCCTAGATCCGAAAGGAGAATACTACTATAAGCTAGGTTGAAATTAAATAGTGAGTGTAAAAGAGATGTATATATATAAGAATGAAACTCGTGTGTACTACATGTACCGTTTGTAATATGTTCGACCAAGAACGACGAATGAGATGTGTGTAATATATTCGTGACGATATGTGTAATAGTGGTTCACCATATTTCACTAGTAGTGGCATTTTTGTAGTTCTAAAAAATATTTAATTTAAGTTTTTTAAACATGCATGCATTTGACATAATCAAATAGGTCTTATTTTTCTGAACATTTTGGTATTTTATTCATATTTTTATGAATTACAGAATAAGCATTATTGATTTTACAAATTTAAACAATTTTCTGAAATTTCTGAAAAAAGTGAAAAAATCTGACGGGTGTCTTTCGTCCCGGTTCGTAATACGAACCGGGACGAAAGCCCCGGGACCAAAGCCCTCCGCCCCTGCTGCCTGTGGCCGGGCCACGTGCCCCCCCCCCCCCCCCCCCATTCGTCCCGGTTGGTGTCCCAACCGGGACTAGCATTCGTCCCGATTTGCTAGTCCCGGTTGGGGAACCGGGACCAATGGCCCAAACCAACCGGGACAATAGGGGTATTTTCCACTAGTGCGTGACACACAAACGCTCGGCTACGCTTAAAGGATTGATTTTTTTTTGTTGAACCGTTTTTCTAGTTTATGGGTGGCATACTTTCAGGATAAGTCTAATGACATACGCTTTTATTATCAGGTAAAGATTATTATGCGCGTAATGCTCGAGAGATGGTACAGAGGATCTTAGAGATGGATGAACAAAAAGCTATGGTGATCTGCTGCTCTCTGTGGAGATGGTGGACAGCAAGAAACAAATTGAATGCCGAGGGGAAAAGCGTGTCAGTCGAAGAGATTTGGAGACAAGCTAATTATTGGGTTAACGAGTGCAGTTTGTATTGTCAAAAAGCGGGCAAGATGGAAGATACTGCTGCGGCTGCTCCCCCTCCTCGATGGACAAGACCGCCAATGGATACGGTTAAACTCAATATTGACGCGGCAATCAATGCACAAGAAAGGAGTGGTGGATGGAGAGTGAATAGGTAGAACATGGGTACATTTGCATCCGTTTTTTGAAAAAACATTTAAAACACGTTTAAAATATGTTCAAAAAATCTAAAAAAAAAGTACACGCATACATCTCGCATAATGTGTTGATGACACAAAGTTTTGTGAAAAGTTTACATTTTAGTTTTCATCCACAAAAAAGAGAAATTTTTGTGACTTACATATAACACACACTACGGGAGAGCTGCTCATTACCGTGTGTCCGAGACACACGGCAAAGGTCAAAAAACACACGGTAAAGGCGTTGCCGTGTGCCACACACGGCAAAGAACACACGGCAACATCTTGCACGGTAAAGAGCTCTTTGCCGTGTGCTAAATATCGAGAGACACGGCAACGCTCCTAAGTGGGTCCCACCGCCACTTGACGACGGCGACGGACGTTGATGGCGGGCTTCCGACAAGTGGGTCCCACCGGATACATCTTTGCCGTGTGCTGTGTGGAAACACACGGCAAAGTGGGATGGTTTTATCAAAAAAAAATCCTGCCCGGCCGGCGTCCTCGCCGCGAGGTCGACGGCGAGCTGCGTCCTCGCCGCGAGGTCGACGGCGAGCTGCGTCCTCCATGACAGCGGTCGACGAGGAAGGCGGCGGCGTCCTCCGGGTCGCGTCCGCGCCGTCGTCGGAGTCCTCCGGGTCGCGTCCGCACCGTCGCCGGAGAGGATGGAATCCAGGTCGCCGGAGAACGTGACGAGGACGGCGGCGTGGTCGAGCTGGTCGACGAAGATGGCGGCGTTGCTCCTGTCTCGCGGTCGTCGGCACGACGAGGACAGCGGCGTGCTCCTGGCTCACCCCAGAGTCCGATGCGGCGACGACGGTGGCGCGGGACGGGAGGGACGAGGCGACGCGGAGGTTGGGCCCGACGCGGGCGCCAGGCCTCGGCATCAGCTTCTCCGCCGGGGTAGCGCGGGCGCGGATGCGGACGCCGACGCAGCGATGGCGTGGCACTGGATCTTGATGGAGGAACGCCGGCGTGCCTAGGCGGGGGTCTCCTGCGCGGTGGTTGGAACGGGAGCGGGGGACGTCGACTCGCGGCGGCCGCGGGAGGGCTTGTTGTGGCCCCACTGGAGCCACACGGAGCCGTCCGGCGCGGCACTGCTGCCGTCGGTGGGCTTCTGGGCGCTGTAGTCGGACGGCTGGTGGCCGTGGTCGCGCACGGCGGCGGACGTGGCTGTGGTGGCGGCGGATCACGGCGACGGCGGACGAGGACACCGGAGGGAGGGGAAGCGGAGCGCGGGCGCGCGGCTTGTGGAGTTGTGGTGCTCCAGCGAGGCGGTGGCGAGGTAGGACAGGAGCAGGGAGCAGGGAGGATAAGGGATGAGTGGATGAGGCCGTCGCGGGAGGAGAGGATAAGGGATGTGTGGACAAGGGAGAGAGAGAGGATCAGGGATGGGGATGGGACGCGGCGTGAGCCATTAGATCCTCCTAGATCTAACGGTTTATATTCGTGATCCGCGTGAAACTCCTCCTGACCAATCGGAACGCGTCTTTTCTTTGCCGTGTGTCGACACACGACAAAGATTTTTCTGATTTTTTCATTTTTCTTTTCCTTGATTAATTTTCTTTGTTGTGTCGTGTGACAGAAAGTTTGTGAGAACTCAAGTTTAACATTTTTTTCTAACAACTAGTACATAAAATTACTCCATGCCGAATGATTTATTTTTTCAATGCTTTCTCCATTTTCTTTGAGTTTTTCGAAAAAATGGTCTGAATGACCGGCATGGCTATTCAATGAAAGGGGTCGAATTTTAAAAATTACTCCATGCCAAAGGATTTCATTTTTTGAGGTTCTATTCATTTTCTTTGAGTTTTTCGAAAAAACGATCCAAATGGTGAGCATGGATATTTGTTGAAAGGGATCGAATTTTTTAAAACTGTCGACGGTTCTGTGAAGTAACCACTACTTGTGTACCTTAAAATGATTTTTGCAAAAATTTCAGAGCAAACTATCACACATTTGTAGTTCAAATTTGAATTACTTTCGGAAAATCGACATAAAGTCATTTAAATGTGCGAAATTGGGTAGAAAGGGAGATAATTCCTAATATTTCTGTATTATCCATCAAATATGGACTACTTCTATGAAAATTGGATTGGTGCCATTTTGCATCATATTTTTGGTACTTGCTTCACAAAAAAAGTCAATTTTGGCACTTAGAAAATAAAAAATGATATTTATGAAAATAATTTGAAAAAACTCTGTTCTGTAACATTGTTTATCATATGAAGATACACCTATGTGCAAAATATGGGCATATTATAACAAACTATTCCGCGGGAATGGTCGTATCTTGGTCGTTTGACTTGAAACCCATAGATGTTTATAGATGATAGAACTTTTCGTGAAGGATTTTTTTGTAAAATTTGAAAAAAAGAAAGTTTATCATTTTTCCTAGCAACTAGTACACATAAGAGGACTCCATGCCAAAGGATTTCATTTTTTGAGGTTCTATTCATTTTCTTTGAGTTTTTCGAAAAAACGATCCAAATGGTGAGCATGGATATTTGTTGAAAGGGATCGAATTTTTTAAAACTGTCGACGGTTCTGTGAAGTAACCACTACTTGTGTACCTTAAAATGATTTTTGCAAAAATTTCAGAGCAAACTATCACACACTTGTAGTTCAAATTTGAATTACTTTCGGAAAATCGACATAAAGTCATTTAAATGTGCGAAATTGGGTAGAAAGGGAGATAATTCCTAATATTTCTGTATTATCCATCAAATATGGACTACTTTCTATGAAAATTGGATTGGTGCCATTTTGCATCATATTTTTGGTACTTGCTTCACAAAAAAAGTCAATTTTGGCACTTAGAAAATAAAAAATGATATTTATGGAAATAATTTGAAAAAACTCTGTTCGGTAACATTGTTTATCATATGAAGATACACCTATGTGCAAAATATGGGCATATTATAACAAACTATTCCGCGGGAATGGTCGTATCTTGGTCGTTTGACTTGAAACCCATAGATGTTTATAGATGATAGAACTTTTCGTGAAAGAATTTTTTGTAAAATTTGAAAAAAAGAAAGTTTATCATTTTTCCTAGCAACTAGTACACATAAGAGGACTCCATGCCAAAGTATTTCATTTTTTGAAGTTCTATTCATTTTCTTTGAGTTTTTCGAAAAAATGATCCAAATGGTGAGCATGGATATTTGTTGAAAGGGATCGAATTTTTTAAAACTGTCGACGGTTCTGTGAAGTAACCACTACTTGTGTACCTTAAAATGATTTTTGCAAAAATTTCAAAGCAAAATATCACACACTTGTACTTCAAATTTGAATTACTTTCGGAAAATCGACATAAAGTCATTTAAATGTGCGAAATTGGGTAGAAAGGGAGATAATTCCTAATATTTCTGTATTATCCATAAAATATGGACTACTTTCTGTGAAAATTGGATTGGTGCCATTTTGCATCATATTTTTGGTACTTGCTTCACAAAAAAGTCAATTTTGGCACTTAGAAAAAAAATGATATTTATGAAAATAATTTGAAAAAACTCTGTTCGGTAACATTGTTTATCATATGAAGATACACCTATGTGCAAAATATGGGCATATTATAACAAACTATTCTGCGGGAATGGTCGTATCTTGGTCGTTTGACTTGAAACCCATAGATGTTTATAGATGATAGAACTTTTCGTGAAAGAATTTTTTGTAAAATTTGAAAAAAAAAGAAAGTTTATCATTTTTCCTAGCAACTAGTACACATAAGAGGACTCCATGCCAAAGGATTTCATTTTTTGAGGTTCTATTCATTTTCTTTGAGTTTTTCGAAAAAATGATCCAAATGGTGAGCATGGATATTTGTTGAAAGGGATCGAATTTTTTAAAACTGTCGACGGTTCTGTGAAGTAACCACTACTTGTGTACCTAAAATGATTTTTGCAAAAATTTCAGAGCAAAATATCACACACTTGTAGTTCAAATTTGAATTACTTTCGGAAAATCGACATAAAGTCATTTAAATGTGCGAAATTGGGTAGAAAGGGAGATAATTCCTAATATTTCTGTATTATCCATAAAATATGGACTACTTTCTGTGAAAATTGGATTGGTGCCATTTTGCATCATATTTTTGGTACTTGCTTCACAAAAAAAGTCAATTTTGGCACTTAGAAAATAAAAAATGATATTTATGAAAATAATTTGAAAAAACTCTGTTCGGTAACATTGTTTATCATATGAAGATACACCTATGTGCAAAATATGGGCATATTATAACAAACTATGTCATGAGAATGGTTATATCTTTATTACAAATAGAAAAGGTAAAATTAAAAAAAATGAAAATGGTCTTTGCCGTGTGCAAACACACGGCAAAGAATAAATCTTCTTTGCCGTGTGCAAACACACGGTAAAGACTTGCCGTGACGGCGCCGTGGACGTGGCCGTTTGATGGACACGTGTCCCGTTTCTTTGCCGTGTGTCCTTCTTTACCGTGTGTATTTTGTTTTCTTTACCGTGTGCCAAATGTTGCCGTGTGTTTTCTGTGCTAATTCACCGTGTATCATTCTTTGCCGTGTGCCGCACACGGCAAAGATCTCTTTGCCGTGTGCCTGATATTTGGCACACGGCAAAGACCTCCAGCACACGGCAAAGTCTGGCTCTCCCGTAGTGTACATATATGTCAAATTTTTGTCTTTTTCACACAAGTCAAGTAAAAAGTATTTTTGGGACGAAACTTTTGGCGCACACTAGAAACTACAATATGTACGCGTGCATATTTTTTTAGACTTTTTAGACATTGCGAAAATACATTTTGAAAGCGGGTACAAATGTACCCAGGTTCTCCACCTTATTATCCTGGGGGGTTTTATTGCTCGAGATGATCCGGGAGAGGCCCGTGGTGCGGGGGCGGGATGCATCACGCATGCGATCAATGCTATTTAGACGAGGCCACAGCTTGCTTTGAGGCGTTACAGGCGGCTGCCGAATGGGGTATGGGCAGGATCATAATCGAGACAGATTGCACCAATCTAATTACAGCACTCAAGAGTACGGAGTTTGATCTGACGACTGTAGGCGTCATCTATCAAGACATTAGGTCCTTTATTCTACTGAATTTTTCATCTGTTGAGTTTCTTTACGTCCCAAGAAGTTGTAATGAAATAGCACATGCCCTAGCAGCATTAGGTGCTAGGCAGTTCGATTCCATGCTTACATGGCTGTAGGAGGTACCGAATGATGTACAAGTGTTGGTGGCCAGTGAGTTAGCTGAGCCAGTATAATGGAATATATGTTTTATGTAAAAAAAAAGATTACTATGTGCGTCAGATAAATAGTTTAATTTTTCGTAACAGATTATTACTATTTATCTTTTGTTCTATTTTTAGAAAACCAGCAAGCGAACCGAATGAACCGGCGGTCTAACCAGTGAACCGTTAACCGACGCCCTCGCCGATTCAATTGTAGGTTCGGTTTTTTAAACTATGGGTGGGCTTTGTATCTGAAAGTCAGAACTTTTTACTCCTAGTTGTTAAACCCTGAGAAATTAAATCCCTAGGAGCTAGGAGTAATCACCCTAAAAATTAGGAGCCCAAAATAATACCGAATGTTATTATAGATTCACTACTAGGAAAAGGCTTATCTGTGGCACACCATTTTGCAATTTGGTGGCGCATCCTGGAAAAAGTGGGATGCGCCACAAACATCTCGCCACTAAAATATATTTCTGTGGCGCACGCCGATGGTGCGCCACAGAAATACCCAGATTCTGTGGCGCACCCATAACCGTGCGCCACAGAAATATTTATGTGGCGCACCCACCACCATGTGCCACATAACTTTTTTTTGAATTAAAAAAAAGGGCGGCCAGATCTAGATCTAGCCACCGGAATTTCGTCGGAGCTCGTCGGAGGCCGTGTTGCCGTGGGTGGAGGAGAGGGTCGCCGGAGAGGTGGGTGGGTGGAGGATGGGGGTCGCCGGCGATGGTGGAGGAGGAGGAGGTCGCCGTAGGAGGTCGTCGGGGTGGAGGAGGTCGCCGGAGGTGGAGGTCACCGGGTTGGTGGAGGAGGTCGCCGGAGGTGGAGGTCGCCGGGGTGGTGGAGGAGGTCACCGGAGGTGGAGGTCGCCGGGGTGGAGGAGGAGGTCGCCGGAGGTGGAGGTCACCGGAGGTGGAGGAGGAGGAGAGAAGATGCGGAGGAGAGGAGAGAAGAGGAGAAGGAGGAGGGAGGAGAAGGGGAGAGGAAAAGTGGAGGAGAAGGAGAGAGGAGAAGTGGAGGAGAGGAGAAGGGAAGAGGAGAAGTGGAGGGAGAAGTGGAGGGAGAAGTGGAGAGGAGAGAAGGAGAAAAGAGAGGGAGAAGGGGGGTACCGGCGGGATTCAAAATTCGAATCCCGCCCAATAATTCTGTGGCGCATGGGCTGCATATGCGCCACAGAATTGCTGGAAAAATTCATCTGTTTGCCATAACTTTTTTTTCGTTTGGAATTTTGAGAATCTGAAAAAAGTCCAACCGGGTAAACCCAGGTGAGGGCGGTTCCGAGATTTTCTCTAGTTTTTTTTGAGGTATTAAACGCATTTTTTCGACGTCGTATGCAAAAGTTATGGCTGTTTTACTATTTTCTCACCTACTTTGCGAAAAAAGTCAAAATGTGTATTTTTAATTTTTCCTAACAACTAGACCCTAAACCTTCCCTACATCTAAAAGGATTTTATTTTTTGAATTTTTTATCATTTTCTTTCACTTGGTGCAAAACTGAAAAGGCGATCCACGGGGGGGAGGCGGGTGGGATCTGTTTTCAAAAATTCTGTGGCGCATGGGGCCACATGCGCCACAGAAATGTCACTTTCTGTGGCGCATGTAGAAGAATGCGCCACAGAAAGCCACATTTCTGTGGCGCATGTGGCCCCATGCGCCACAGAAATGGCTCCCCCCAATCATTGGTGCCGGGCCCACCATATTTCTGCGGCGCATGGGTCTAGATGCGCCACAGAAATGTGGCTTTCTGTGGTGCATCTAGACCCATGCGCCACAGAAAGCCACATTTCTGTGGCGCATCTGGACCCATGCGCCACAGAATTCCAAATTTTCTGTGGCGCATGGCTATTTGGTGTGGCACAAAATCAGTTTCCACCTATAGCTAGTTTCCTAGTAGTGATTGGTCAGCGTGAACTTAAACTTTCAAAGGTCATATGGATTAGCAATCTCCTAGCTACTGATTTCCTTTTTTCGATAAAGGGATTTTATTACTTAAAGAGTATTAAGTATTACACCTGGTCTCTGCATAACTAGGATGCACACAGCCCCAACCAGTTCCAAAGATCCAAAGCAACAGGAAAAAAAAAGGCGAATTACATATCATCATGAGAAATTGTAAGGACGCCTATGGTGGTGGAGGGTCGATCCGCAGGTTATGCGACCATCCATGCTAGGAGAATAACTCCCTCGCTACCGCCTCCAAACGCGACGACACCTCCAAGAACAGCTCCCGGTGCTCCACACGCTGCAGGACCGACCATAATCGGAGCGTAGCCGTGCATCGGTAGATAACCTGCATAATAGATGAATTTTTTTCATTAAAAACCTTGTCATTTCTACATAGCCAAAGCGACCAAATAACGGCAATCGCTCCCACCTTAATAAGTAGTTTAATCCTAGAATCCACCCCGTTCAGCCAGTTGCCAAAAATATTTGCAACGCTCCGCAGTGGGTATAAGGTAGAACCTATTTGGATGGTTGGCCATATAGACCTAGCAAACTCGCACTGAAAGAAAAGGTGTTTAATGGTCTCATCATGGCTACAGAAAACACACTTTTTACTCCCATGCCAATTGCGTTTGGCAAGGTTGTCTTTCGTAAGAATTACACCACGACGAAGATACCACGCAAACACCTTCGTTTTTAGCGGGATCTTCATCTTCCAAATTTTCTTATTAGAATCGACTGGAATAACAGGCTAGATTAAAGCTCTATACATAGAATCAACCGAGAAAATACCATTCTTAGTTGGGTTCCATCGAAGTTCATCAGGGCCATCCGTGAGATGGACAGAGTCCAACCGGAGAAGCAATGCATTCCAAGATGCTTGTCTAGGCCCTAATAGCATTCTTCTGAACGATACATTCGGTGGGGAAGTACCCATCACCTTAGCCAGCATGTCGCCTTTGTATCGCGCAACATTATACAGAGCCGGATACTGTTCACGGAGAGTGGTTTGGCCAAGCCACCTATCTTCCCAGAACCGAATTTCCGATCCATTCCTAATGGAGAAAGAAACATATGGAAAGAAGAACTTCTTCGTGGCCATGAGGCCTGCCCAGAAGTGTGAATCAGGCTTTTCAGGATTTTAAATTTATATTTAATAGTATTCATGAATGATGTGAAAATAACATGCAAAGTAGGTTCTAGTGTCGGTATATTAGTTGATCAAGAGATAGCTACAAATATCTTAAACATGGATTTTTGCTACTAAACACATAGTACGCACTATATATATTGACCGTCGAGCGAACGGAGGGACAAGACTAAACAAAGGAAAAACCTAAGGAAACAAGATGCCAGATCAACGAGTCAGAAAGTATTTGGAACTTCTTTTGTGTGGATATAGAAAAGATTGGGCTTGCCACATTTTCTAGAAGTTTAGATTAGTACGATAAAACGCCATTTGTTCATTTGAATATACCATATATAGGATGTAATGAACATGAGAATATAACTTGATATAACCAACTAAGAAATAACAACCTAACCAACACACACACAAACAACAAATAATAACCATGCACTGAATATGTGAAACCAAGTCTCATTCCAATACAGATTCTGCCAAAAGCAAAATAGTAACACCAATAGTGAAGAATTTAAACATGGTATGGAAAGATCAATTCGTTGGTTGCTTGTACTCCATGTACCACGGGGTTGAAAAGGAAACGGGTAAGTGGAGCAATTCCATAGATGCACTGTCACCGAAGAATTTTAGCTCGAGTCCTCACAGTTGCCAACAAGTTCCGAAATAACATGTCGCTGTCCATTCTTACTATGTTGTAACAGTAGACTGGTCACTGCAGGGTAAAGTAAATGATATTATCATGGCAGAAATTACAAGATATGTACTACTAAGTAATATATGTATTGAACATTACAATTTGACTAAATCAAGGCAAACCGAACATAAAAGGTACATTAGGGACGGATAATATCTGACTTACAGGGCCACATAATTGGAATTTGAAATATTTATGTCAACTAAGAAAAAATATTGCATACAAAAGCAATAAGGATTTGCCCTGCTTATGTCGTGAATCCAGATTCATGATAACGATGGAACATTTATTGACAAAAAAAAACAACAACCAGATTCATCCTTATGGGCCTCCATCCTTTTAGGACCAACCAGACTTTTCAGGATTTTAAATTAATAATTAATGTTATACATGAATGATGTGAAAATAACGTGCAAAGGATGTTCTAGTGTTGATATATTAATTGATCAAAAGACAGCTACAAATATCTTTATAGCTACAAATATCTTAAGCATGGATTTTTGTTACTGAACACATAGTACCCACTATATATATTGACTGTCGAGCGATCGGAGGGACAAGACCAAACAAAGTAAAAACCTAAGGAAACAAGATGCCAGATTAACGAGTCAGAAAGTATTTGGAACGTCGTTTGTGTGGATATAGAAAAGATTGGGCTTGCCACATATTCTAGAAGTTTAGATTAGTACGATAAAAAGGCATTTGTTCATTTGAATATACCATATATCGGATGTAATGAATATGAGGATATAACTTGATATAAATAGGTCAATCTTTCAGTGAATGTACTATAAATAGACCTCACAAGAATTATGTGAAATACGTGTCACTTAAAGAGGAAAACATGTCATGGAATGAAAGGATGCACAAATTAGCAAAAAGGGAATATATTTCACCCAATTAATTATTTATAAAACGTATAACAAAGCATCCCAAAAATATCTAATGAAGCTTCGTAGTTAATAGATACCATTTGGAGTTTCTTTCTTTAAAGTATAGGCAACTAGAAATAATAAATCTTCCTAACAGAAGCTATATCAATGTTGTAAAATTCTGTAAAAATGTTTGAACGTGAGCTGCATCTTACTACAGTTTACATAACTAAACAGGAACTAAAGCGGCTCTAGTTAAAAATTGTCAAGACGATGTCTTATGTCAAGAATTGAAGGATGTAGGCGACGCCTCTAGTCCCCAATTAAACTTTTAGATAAACCAAATTAAGCCTAACAAATCCAATCTACGAACATAATATGTACCACCGTACACTCATAAGTTCAGATTAACTCAGAAAGTAAGGTACACTCATTAGGGGCGACCTGAAGTCTCATTTGGGCTGTAAGAAAAATAAATAATGGTGCATAGATTACGTGCAGTATCGTGGCATCCTTGGTTTTGAACTTTGAAGAGCAACATTGTATACATGATGTAGCATTAGTGGTCCATTTGAAGTGGCGGTTATAAAATCTCAAAAGTATTTACCATTTACAAAAACTGTTTTTTCCAGATATGTATGACTCTTAGCAGTGTCGATAATTTATTTAGTTTGTTAGCATCTAAGCAGTGTTTGGTCTCTTTAGGGATTTCTATTTTTGATGTAATCCATAAATAGTGAATGAAGCGAAAGAGGCAATCCAGTGCAGCACAGGGAGGAACCCAGTAGATCTAGCTTCGTTGGCACGTCGGTTGCCATTGTCAGATTAGCATGGAAGTGTTATCATCAAGTTGTCTCACTTTATACGGACAACGGAGTTCGAGAGAAGGATTCTTCCGGAGGCAGCTGAGAGCGCTGGCTCAGTGGCTGGTGCTTGTCCTGGACAGGCTTCCACCGAAAGCACAAGCAACAACTGTGTGAAGAGAAGTAAAATATGCATCCTTAATACACTAATCCGACCAATAAATAAAGATCATTTTTTCTGATTTGGACTGACTCAGAAATCGCAGACTTATTTATTATTAAAACTAGAGGAAGACGATTTTTTTTGAAATGGACTGGAGGAAGACGATACCCATACACATACATTTAGCTTGAAACTTTGGGCGATGGTGCATGCGAACGCAGCATTGCACTTCAGCACGAAACCATCCAATGAGGCTTGGTCACCATGTAGTCTTGCCGCACGTCCATACAAGGGAAGTTGCGGTTGGAGCCAAGCTTCATGAGCGGAAATAGCGGGGGGCGACCGTTGGGGCGATTCTGGTGCCTCGCCGCTGATTCCGACGGGGATTCATCGGAGGAGTACGTTGGGGGATCGCCGCCGACGGGTGTGTACGTAGGGAGATCGCCTCCGACGGGTGATTCTTCCAAGTACTGGGAGATTACGCCTGGGGAGGATGGATCGGCTTTGCCGATTGCAGATTCTTCCCGAGGGATGAAGAGGCTGAGGAAAAGGTTGATGAGGAGGGAGGCATCTAGGCTCCTTCATGGTGACTTGGATTCAGGTATGTTGCCAGTTTCTGTGCATGCAGGTTCGTCGGCGGCTGAGTCGAGAGAGTTGAAGACGACGGTGTTGTCGCCGTCGACTTTCTTCCTGGAGGACTTTGATCCAAACGAGTGGATCACGGTTTTCCGAAGAAGGAGGCTTATGGCGCGTGAAGCATCATGCGGACGTCCGGATCGTGCTCGTGGAGTTCGGTCGCCGGCGTCCATGGCTGGCTCCACCTCGGTAAGCGTCCGTTCTTCTCCGGGATCGGTGGATCCTGTTTCTTTTTCAAACGCGGATACTCATCGGCTAGTGGGCCGCATTGAGCCCATCCTGCATGAAAGCCCTGTTGGGAGCCCGAGTCCTCGGTGGAGGCAGGGGTTTTGCAGTTCGTGTCCCGATCTCTTTCCTCTTCGGCTGGGAGAGGGTTTCGTGGGATTTAGGGTTCCTGTGGAAAGGTGCCGCTGCTTGTGCTCCTCTGGCGGCTGAATCGATGTCGCAAGGCGGAGGCGGGAGAGGGGGGCTTGATGCTCGCGGGGGTGGCCACGCTGGCCGCGGTGGCGGTCGTGCTCAGCAAAACTTCGAGGTTGGAGGTCCTAGCGGGACGGCTGGCGGTCGCGCAGGGGCTGCTCCGGCCCAGTTTGGAGGCTTCTCCGGTGGGGGTGACTTCCAAGGGAATTTTGTGGGGGGCAATGGGCTCCGTTTTAACCCTGGCTCCGGCTTCAATGGTGATCGACGGGAGAATTACGGTGGTGATGGGCGCCACAGATTCTACAACCAAGGTCGCGGCTTTGCTGGTCGGGACAATGGGGGATATCATCAAGGTTTCTCTGGCTACCGTGGACGGGGGTATTATAGGCGGCCTCCGGTTGTGAGACCTGTGGTGCCGCCGCTTGCTCCTCCGGTTGTGGCGAGTTCGGCTGGTACGCAGGGTGTTGCGGCTCCGGTTGCTCCTGTTTCTGTGGTTGCTACTGGTACGGTGGGTGCTTTGGCTGCTGGTGGCTCGGCTCAGGTATCTAGGGTGTCAGCGGAGCAGCTGTCTACGGCGGTGGAAGCAGCAGCGTCGAAGAAGAAGAAAGGAGAAAAATGTTTTCGGTGTGGTAGTTTCGAGCATCTGTTGGCTGATTGCATGGTGGTGCTGTGTGATGTTTGTGAAGATCTGGGCACGCTGACGCTGATTGTCCGCTTCTTGATGCACCAAAACCGCAGTTACAGATGTATGGCTTCGCTCATGAGGAGCTAGTGTTCTTTCAGTTGCCGCTCTCTGATTCCTATCGCCCTAAGGTGGAAGATGAGCGTTTGGCGTCGTTGAAAGTGGAAGGTGGTGTGATGTTAGTTGAACAAGTCGTTGCTCAGATGCAGAGGTTGGTTCCAAACAAAAAGTTTCATTGGGAGGTTCATATGGTGGAGCAAAATAGGTTTAAAGTGCAATTCCCGTCCAAGAACGAATTGGAAAGGCTGAAGATTTTTGGTACTTGTAGGGTACCTAATAGTTCTCTTGAACTCACCTTTGACAGCTGGTCGGAGTGGGTGGAACCTCTTGACACTTTACCGGAGATTTGGGTGCGAGTCTCTAGGATCCCTCCTAAGCATAAGGGGGATTTTTTGGCAATGTGGACCGTGGGTTATCTGCTTGGAAAGACTCTTAAGGTGGACATGAAATATACTAGAAAACATGGGGTGTTGAGGATCTTGGTGGGGTGCTTGAATCATACGAAGATCCCGAGGACTTTTCCAATGTATATCAAGGGGGCTTTGTACACTTTGACATTTGATGTGGAGGGGGAGGAGGTTCCCCCGGAGCAAGATGTTCACATGGATGATCCTGAGCGGGATAATGATGATGGTGATGATCTAGGTGACGATTTTCGTGATGCTTTGAAAAAGGAAATGAGTCGTTGAGCGCTTTGGTGTTGCCTCAAGAGGGAAGTGGAGGTGGGAAGTCTCAGCCGGGGCAACTCAATGGAGGAGCCCCACCGATGACAGGGGTGGTCTTATCACCTATGGTGCGTCGGTCTTTCCAGGCTGCTCGAGAAGAATTCTTTTCAATGGTTGCTCAGGGGGCAGAGGAGGTGGATTCGGTTCGTGAGGTTTTGGTACAACCGGGTGATCAGCTCATGGGGACTTCTGTGGTGGCGGAAGGACCAAAGGACACGGTGAAAACGCAGATTTCTGAATTTTAGCAGGCTTTGGACATGGAGGCTAGTGGTTCAGTTTTGGTGTCTATGTCGTCTGTGTTACCGGAGGTGCAGAAGGTGCAGGTTGACCAGATGGAGAGTGGGGTGGAGGCTTGTCTAGGCGATCGGGGGCAGAAGATGGATGTGAGGATGGATGCAGCGGTTATTTCATCATCTTCACCATGCCGGAGTTCTCCTACTCGTGTTGCTACCAACCAGTCGGGTGGGCTGGTTGATGCAGCTCCCACTCGGCGGCGCCTTTTTGGTGGTCGACCCACCGAAGAGGAGGTGATCGCTTTCGGGGGTATTGCGAACCCTGCGAGGACGGGGGTCAGGTCTAGCCCACGGCTTCGTGCTAAACCAGATGCTGATCTCCCACAGGTGGAGAGGGCTATTGGTTTGGCTCAGCGTCGCGCTTCGTTGTTTGAATCAGGTACTAGCTCATATTCCAAACTTTCTTTTGCTAATTTACCGAATGATGTCATTGCTGCTCGTGCGTCTAGGTTAGGAATTTCGTTGGGCACCTCACCTTCGCAGATTAATAACTCAGTTAACTCTTTAAAAAGTTTAGAGGAGTCCCGTCTTTTAACTTTTTTGGAGAATAATTTACCACCTAATGACGAGGAAAACGAGCATAGTTTAGTGTTGAAGAAGGCTTCGAATCTTTGTGAGGATTTAGAAAATGATTTTGAAGAGGGTGTAGAGCAGCACTTGGATCTCTTATCTGGTGGGGTAAAAGTTTCAAGGTCTCGTAAGAAAGTGGTGATTAATAAGCTTAATGTTCGTCGAAGTGCTAGATTACAATCCTTAAAAGTTAATTCAAAATGAGAGGTTTCATATGGAATAGTGATGGTTTTGGGTCCCCTGCGAAACACTTTGCTATTACGGAAGCAGTCCGTGAGCATAAACTAGATTTTGTTGCTGTTTTAGAGACGGGAAGATCAAATTTTGCTGCTCCTTTTTTGAAAGCGTTGGCCGGGGGGTATGATTACGCGTGGTATTGCTTACCCCCTCGAGGAAGGTCAGGTGGTATTCTTGTTGGGTTTAATAGTGCGGTTTTAGCGGTTCAGACAGTGGTTTGCGGAGACTTTTGTGTAAAGGTTCATTTGAAGTCCAAAGAGGATGGCTTTCTTTGGGCTTTAGTGGTGGTTTATGGGGCTGCTCAGGATGAGAAGAAACCTGAATTTCTTTCTGAGCTGGTCCGAATTTGTGATAATGAAACATTACCTATGGTGGTAGGTGGTGATTTCAATATAATTCGTAGACAAGAGGAAAAGAATAATGATAGTTTTAATGCTCGTTGGCCAGTCCTTTTTAACGCTGTTATTGAGAGTCTAGATTTAAAAGAGCTCGAGTTATCTGGGAGACAGTATACCTGGTCC
This sequence comes from Puccinellia tenuiflora, assembly GCA_012064385.1. NCBI lineage: Eukaryota > Viridiplantae > Streptophyta > Magnoliopsida > Poales > Poaceae > Puccinellia > Puccinellia tenuiflora. The sequence continues at coordinate 410,413 of QRDG01000116.1, forward strand.
AGTCGACGTGATGTCCCTACTTATGAAAAGTTAGATCGTATACTTGCGAGCGTAGAATGGGAGCAGAAGTTTCCCTTAGTAACGGTGCGTGCGCTGAATCGTTCGGGGTCAGATCATACTCCGTTGCTTATTGACTCTGGGGTGCCGAGTCATTTGGGAAACCGATCACTTTTTTCATTTGAGTTGTCGTGGTTACGTCATGAAGGTTTTTTTGATATGGTAAAGAAAGAGTGGATGGCTATTTCTGTGGGTGACACTCCAGTGGAGAGATGGCAAAATAAGATTAAACATTTGCGTCAATATTTAAGGGGCTGGGCAAAAAGCTTGAGTGGTGAATATAAGAAACAACGAGACAGGCTTTTACTGCTAATTGATGAATTAGATTTAAAAGCTGAAAATAACCCTTTGAGTGAAGCGGAGAGACTTGCTAAACGAGAGGCGGAATGTTTCTTAGCTAAGCTTAGATGTGATGAGGAATCTAAATGGGCGCAACGTGCAAAGGTGAGACATATACAGGAAGGAGGTAATAATACCAAATATTTCCATCTCATTGCTAATGGTAAGCACCGGAAAAAGAAAATTTTCCAATTAGAACAAGATGAAGGGACTATAGTAGGCCAGGCAAACTTAAAAGTGTTCATTTCGGAATATTATAAAAAGCTGTTTGGGGCGTCGGTTCCTGCATCTTTTTCGATGATTGAAACGATTAATGATGATATGCCTCAGATTTCGCCTTTAGAGAATGGTATTTTAACATCGCCTTTTACGGAAGAGGAGGTGTTTTATGCGATATCTCAGATGGAGCATAATAAAGCCCCGGGGCCGGACGGGTTCCCCGCGGAGTTCTATCAAAAATTCTGGCCTGTTATTAAGACAGACTTGATGAGCATGTTTGCACAGTTGTATAGTGGTGATCTACCACTTTTTAGATTAAATTTTGGGGTTATTACTTTGCTGCCCAAGAGAGAGGATGCGAGTAGGATTGAGCAATATAGACCCATTTGCTTGCTTAATGTGAGCTTCAAAGTGTTCACAAAAGTAGCCACAAACCGAGTGACTTCCATTGCGCATAAAGTCATTCGTCCCTCTCAATCAGCTTTTTTACCTGGGAGGAACATTTTAGAAGGTGTTGTTGTGTTGCATGAGACCATACATGAGATCCATAAGAAGAAATTAGACGGTGTTATTTTTAAAATAGATTTCGAGAAGGCTTATGATAAGGTAAATTGGGCGTTCCTCCAACAGACTCTCCGTATGAAGGGTTTCACACCGCAGTGGTGTGAGTGGATTGCGAGGTTTGTGCAGGGAGGTAGTGTGGGGATTCGTGTAAATGATGATATTGGTCATTTTTTCCAGACGCTTAAGGGTTTAAGGCAAGGCGATCCGTTGTCCCCTTTACTGTTTAATTTAGTGGCTGATATGTTGGCTATTATTATTAACCGTGCAAAGGAGGATGGTCAGGTTGGGGGACTTATACCACACTTGGTGGAGGGTGGTGTCTCTATTCTACAATATGCCGATGACACTATTCTGTTTCTTGAACATGACATAGAGAAGGCTGTGAACATGAAACTGATTTTGTCTATGTTTGAACAGTTATCGGGCTTAAAAATAAATTTTCATAAAAGCGAGATATTTTGTTTTGGGGAAGCAAAAAATTATCAGGAGGAGTATAGGCGCATTTTTGGTTGCGCTAGTGGTACTCTTCCTTTTAAATACCTAGGAATCCCAATTCATTACCGCAAGCTGCTTAATAAAGAGTGGAAACCTGTTGAAGATCGGTTTGATCGCAAACTTAGTTCTTGGATTGGTAAGTTGTTGTCATATGGTGATCGCCTAGTCCTTATTAATTCAGTCCTTACGAGTTTACCGATGTTTTTACTCTCTTTTTTTGAGTTGCCAAAGGGAGTTCGGAAGAGACTAGATTCTTTTAGATCACGGTTTTTTTGGCAGAGTGATCATCAGAAAAAGAAATATCGCCTTACCAAGTGGAATATTATATGCCGACCAAAGGACCAAGGAGGTTTAGGTATTGAAGTGTTAGATATCAAAAATAAGTGTTTACTTAGTAAGTGGCTATTTAAACTCTTAACGGAGGAAGGTGTCTGGCATGAATTGTTGTATAATAAATATATTGGGAGTAAAACTTTGGCTCAGGTGGTGGCCAAACCAAATGACTCTCCCTTTTGGAAAGGAATTATGCGGGTGAAGGATGATTTTTTTAAACATATATCTTTTACACTTGGTAATGGTCAAGGAATCAGATTTTGGGAGGATCCGTGGTTAGGTGACACATCATTAGCGGTCCAATACCCTAGGTTATTTAATATCGTACGCCACAAGGAAGTGTTGGTCTCACAAGTGTTTGCGCATGATCACTTAAATATTCAGTTTCGTCGATCCTTAGTGGGGGACAGATGGACTACATGGCTTCAATTGGTTGAGAGACTAATGGATGTCTCTTTAACTGATGATGTTGATACTTGTACTTGGAAATTAACGCCGTCGGGTGTGTTTTCAGTTAAGTCTTTATATGCTGATAATATGAATGGGCATACTAGATTCTTGAGAACTTATTTATGGAAATTGAAGGTCCCTTTAAAAATTAAGATTTTTATGTGGTTTCTTCATAGAAAGGTGTTGCTTACTAAGGATAATCTTATTAGGCGACGTTGGACGGGAAGTAAGAAGTGTGTTTTTTGTGATGCAGATGAATCCATTGAACATCTTTTTATTTCCTGTCAACTTGCTCGCCAAATTTGGAGGTTGATTCATTTTACTTTTAATATCACTCCTCCCACTAGTATTACTAATTTGTTTGGTAACTGGTTGAATGGGGTAGATAAGAAAACAAAGGCTAATATTCGTGTCGGCGTTTGTGCCTTTCTTTGGGCAATTTGGAATTGCCGAAATGATGTTGTGTTTAACAAGACAGGAGCCGGTCATTTTTTGCAGGTGGTACATCGGGCGACTTACTGGATCCACATGTGGTCATTTCTCCAACCTGTCAACCAGCGTGGACGCTTGGATTCAGGATGCACTCGGTTGATGGCGGTCGTTCGGGCTATCTTCAACCAGGGTGGTTGGCGGCACACTAGTCGACTACAGAATGTGTAGTTTGGCTTTTTATCTATTTTTAGATGGTCTGATGTGGCTATCTTATGTGCTGCTTGAGACGAGTTGAAATGTAATTTTGATACTACAATACTTTCGAACTGGGCAATAAAAGAAAGCCGTGTGCATCAATTTGATGCAGAGGCTGGGGGTGTCCCCATTTCTAAAAAAAAAAGCAGCTATGTGATGTCGGAAGCCATGGAGGACACGAGGTGGACGTTGTGGTTCTCCTGATCTATGGGTTCCTCTCGGCGTCTCCCTCTACCAAGATGAGGTCACACCAGCTGGTAAAGTCCTCCTGTACCGCTTCCAAGAGCTTCTTGGAGGCCTCGCCGACGCGGCCGGCGCGGATGTCGTCAAGTGCGGGCACCACCATGTCGTTCATCTCCCTGTAACACTTGAGACAATGTTCGAGATTGAAGATGAGGTCGCAGATGATTGTTGGGAAACCAACGCACGCAGTGCGGGCCCACCCTTTCTTGGGGTGGGGGTTTTCCCTCTAGGTTTTGGTCCTCTACACCTACCACTCTTGCCTATATATACCAGTGTATTGTATGGAGAGAGACACACCATGATAATAAAGAGCTGCCACACCTATATCATTGTGTCAATTTATTTTCTGCATCTGTGATTGATCTCCGTGTGTACGACTACTTCGACTACGATCTCGCTCCACGACCTTGGACCGGACTCGCCAGCAAAGGTTGCGGAACAATGATGTGTTCCGTGGTCGTGAGGTTGACGACCGTGAGGCTGATCGTGACGGCCGCTAGCCCGCGAGCGTCTGTGACGGCCAAGGCTATCGGGTCAGCCAAGAGCGCGCGCACGTAGTAGTCGTAGTGGGTATACATGGTGGCGTTGTGAGAGGCCGTGGAGCATGTGGCGTTGATGACGGGCGTAGTGCCTACGGCGCCATGGGAGAGGCAACAAAGAGTGAGAGTAGGAGTGCGATCTGCTTTGGGATGCAAGCCTTGTAGAGTGCTGCCATATTTATGAAGAGATCTATCCTGATGGAAGGAGATAAATATTTTGATTTCGTTCTTAATGAGGAGATAGATATTTTTATTTTGATGGAATCCACTCATTTGGGACCTAATTAATTACCCAGATCTAGCTTTTTCTTTGAGAACACTACCAACTTTATTAATTTATCAAAAAGCCATTACTATCAGTCCAGAGGCTACTTTGAATGTGCGGCATGATCTGGGCTCACCAAAGAAGATAGACAAGTTAGCTTCTCAGAGACTTGGGCATTGAGGCAAGATGGAATTTGGTTTGATGAGGATGCCATTGGACATATCTAGACCTATGTGGAAGTGTGAGCCTCTGATACCACATAGCGATTCGCGACCTAGCGATGCCTGCCTCCATGGTGCCGTGGAGGCACTTGACGTGGTGCCTACGGAGCGGGTTTAGGAGGAGGATGGGGGATGGCGCCCCCGAGGCTGGAGATGGTGCCTGCTCCGCCTCCCAGGAAGGAGCTCGGACTCTCTGCCGCGTTCAAGAGGAGAACCTTTGGCCCTCTGTTTCCGGTGCTTGTCGCCGGAGCACTTCGTCGCTGACTACAAAGGGCCTGACCGGTGTCTCGGATGCTGCCACCCTAGCCATTGTGAGCGGGATTGTCAGGCACACCGTTCTGATGGTCAAGCTCCTCAACTCCGCGCATGCTCGCCTTCGGTGCCTCCATGTCGGTCGACGGACATGCCTATTATCTAAGCACCTCGCTCCTGCAACCCAGTGCAACGCTCGTGGGCATCAGTTGTCGCCTATCCGGATGCGCTCAATCTGGAGGATCGTCGCAGGCCGGATGACCCTGCTAATGTTGTTGGGTGGAGCTGTTGCAACCTCTCCTTGCAGCTCAGGCTGAGGCGCTGAGTGCTGAATTCCATGCAAGGTTCACCGCCCGTTTGGAAGAGGTGTTCA
>QRDG01000116.1:416053-451969 GCA_012064385.1 Puccinellia tenuiflora
GATCCAATATCCCGCTCTTCGAAAAACTTTTCCAGGACGGCCGTTTTTTCGAGATCCGGACGACCCGTTTTTTCGGGATCGAGATGCTCTAACAAATTAAGTCATGTCGGGACCAAGCATGTGGGCTCCTATCAACCACTTCTTTCGTGGCTTCTACTGTGCCTGTTTGTAGCCTGCGCCCTGCGGAAGCGCCAAGTACAGCTGGTACGCAAGATTCACCCAAGTAATTTAGCAGTATTGCCAGTTTTCAGACCGGTCATAATACCGCCCGAGATAATTCTATTTTTCGAAATGGGGGGTTAAAACCCTGGTTTCGATATCAAAATGATGCACACCGTCCGGATAGTTCAAACAAATTCTATTAATTAAAAGTCCGTTAAATTACATCAAAATAGGTCAATTTTATGAAAGTTTGGCCGGTAGTATTTTTTCAGGTGGGTAATTTGAAACACCGGTTTTCGTCAAAATATCGGTAATTCCTCCGTAAAATAAAAACCTCGAGTGCAACCACTACTAGAGTCGACATATATGCAGAGTGCCAAGGACAGTTGGCATGGATACAATCAACAACATGCTTGTTGAGTGGGGCACTCGACAAATAGCAATCGGCGATTGTATACTTGACACTCTTAATTTGGCATTCTCGTCAATTCTCCATTGGAAACGGCAAGTGGTGACATGTATCCATATACAATTTGTCAATTATATATTTTTGTGTCGAGTGTTTTTTATAGCCACTTGGCTGAGTAACATTTTTGCCGAGAGTTCTAAGAAGTACAGTCAGCAAATGGCCTATTATGGCGAGAGTTTTTTTATGAGTGTATTCCGCTGGCACTCGGTGTAGGGCAAGGTTTGCCAAGTGGCCGTGAAATTACATTCAATAAATGCTTGCCAATGTTGCGGTTTCCGTAGAGGTTTCCGTAAATGTAGTTGTGATGTCCGCTTCTTTTCTATCACATACTGTATTTAGCGCAACACGCTAGTATATATTTTTTGAACCACTTTATCGTATGGGAAACAAAGGAACCACATGGGTTCCAAGTAGAAGTACAATTTACATCAAGGAGGAATGAAGTGGAAACAAATAAATATTACAGACGACATTACGTAGGAGCTCAAAATCCGCGTGACACATATGCCTATCATTGAGATGAACAAACATAACAATAGAAAATAAAATTCATCATTGAGATCTTGATCTTGTCCACATGTCTGCATTTGGGATTTTGGATGGCCGCATCATCCGTACCCGCATTACACCTACACCGCCTTGTCGGTGCACTGATTGTTTGCCAACTAAGTGGCCCCACATCATTGATGTCGATGTGTAAATAAAATGACGAAGATATATCATGTCAGTCGAGTTCGATAGCGTAAATATGAACGGGTCGTGCAGCGCGCTAATCAGATTTCAATGTTACTAGCATGTGGTATGTCGGCCCCACATGTATAATAAGTGAATTAATTGAGCTCGATGTAGCATTCATATGTTGATAAAAGGTAGCATTAGATCTCTCATGTACTCATGCTAATCGCTCTGATTTTGATTATATTTTCAACACTTTTGAGAAAATGATTGGTACTTAATAATTAATTGAATTTTTTTTACATTTGATTGACAAACTGAAAAACTAACAATAATGATAGATAATAAAACTAAAATTTATGTCAAGATTCCTCGAAGTCGTAATCTCTAACTTTGCTTTTTGTATCTATAATATCCACTATCACTGATGTAAAAAACATATTTGTCCCCGAACTATTTTTGACATAGACCCCGAACACAAAATAAGGCAACATGAGATCCACTAAAAAACATTCAAATTTGATGCAACATAGCCATATACTCCCTCCGCCCTAAAAAGGATGCCATTTATTTGTCTAAATTTGAATGTATCTAGAAACTAGTGTCTAGATACATTCAAATTTTGACAAATAATTGACATCCTTTTCGGGACGGAGGTAGTACATACATTTGGTATGACCCATAGAAAATCTGCTAATATTTTATGATAATCACACCTCGAGCGCTGAACTCTACTAATTGATTTAATGAACTAAATGCCCCTCGCTTATTTAATTATAGCACAAAAATCATATAATATACACTAGAGTCCCATATTTATTATATTTGTTATGTATTAACTATTGTTAGGCCAACGCCAAAACATTATTGTTAGACCAACACCAGAGCATTATTGACAATACGAAATCATTAACACGAGTTATTTGCTCGAGTTCGATAGCCTAAATATGACCAGGTCGTGCATCGCTAATCAGACTTCAATGTTGCTAGCATGTGGTATGTCGGCCCCACGAGTATAACCTAGCCTCGACTATTCTAAGTCATGTTGGTTCATTTATAACACATCATCTAGGAAGTACGACGTGTGTTTTCTGTCTACACAATGAGACGATAAAACACATTTTCTTCGAGTGTAAGTTTGCGCGTTTTATTTGTTCAACTATCCAAATTGCTTCTAATTTGTGTCCTCCAAGATCGGTTGCGAATATTTTCGGTAACTGTCTACATGGAATTGATCACAAATATAAAACTATTATATGGGTGGGAGCGATAGTCCTTATTTGGTCTCTTTGGCTTCGTAGAAATGACAAGGTTTTTAATGATAAAAATATTTCTCCCTTGCAGGTAATATACCGGTGCATAAGTTTGCTCCGTTCGTGGTCCATATTACAATGCGTGCAGTTTTGAGACCTTTTTACAGTCTGCGTGAGTAGAGACTACAGCCAGGGACATTTTTATCCCATATGGGTGGCAGCGTGATCTTCGTATTGGTCCACCACCATAGGCGGAGTGCAAGATCTTATGATTCGTAACTATGACTATGTTTCATTGACTATTTTCAGTTTGGATTTATCGGTTGTATGCATCTTATTATGCAGAGGCCGGTGTAATGATTACATCTTTTTAAGTAATAAAGCCCGTTATAAAAAAATTAATTATAACACATCAGGTAAGGAAGCAAATAAATTGAGCTCGACTTCCGAACCAAGATCTAGTTAAAAAACTAAGATCTAGATTAAAAAAAGCCAGACAGGATCGGTGGTAGGCTCTCACAAGAAGTTCTGCACTGTCGACACGATCTCTCACGCGCCAGAAGTACAGATTCTGCCCATTTGGAGGCCACGTCATGACAACCCGGCCGACACCCTGCAATTATGTATGATATTGTCAGATTTAACATACTAGACTGAGATCGATTGGTCTCCACTAGATTGTTTAATGTATGCAGGTGCAATGCGGCACGCATGGCAACCACTTTATGCCAGCTGCACATTAGGAGTTTTTTTAACATTATTTTTTATAGAAATTTTCAAAATAATACGTATATGTATTCAATAATTTTAGATCTAATGCAACATTGGCACCGTGGGTGCACAGTACTACTTTGGGGGTACTATTTCGTATTTTTTTTTTGCCAAATTTGACCTTTTACCCGAATTAATATCATATCTAGCATCTCCGTGAAACTATTTGTAAATCTGGTTCTTGAGCTTGGCGTCAATAAGGATGGAGCCGAACTTACGCAGCTCGATGCCAAGCCATTTCTGCATTTAGGTCGTCCGACGAGTCGGTGCCAACCGAAATTAATTGACACCAAAGATAGGTCTATAGCCGATCTCAAGGGCCAGATTTACAAATAGTTTTGCGGAGAGAAGGTGCGATACTAGTTTGAGTAAAGGATTAGATTTCGTAAAACATACTACGATTTTATATCTACAAATCTTGGTAACTCTATATACGTTTCAATTACAGTGGCCTGAGTGAGGCAGGAGCTAGCTATAGCACATATGCATGATATATACGTGCACTATTGTCCAGTGGCCGGATGCTTTCTGTACTTGACTCATCTTACTAGAGTGCTTGTGCCGATAAGTAATAAACACGGATGGTTAGTTTCCTGACGCGAGAGCGATTAGCACTTATGATCGATGCCAAAAAGTACTTATAGCCACGAGGAGCGCCAAAAGTACTTTATCGACACGGGCAGTGCTAGTGTATTAGATCTGGTATTATTTGAATCATCATATTATTTTTGAAATTTATATAAAAAATAATAATTAAAAATCCTGCATATTTGATAGTGAGTAAGTAGCAACCAGCAAATAATGTTTCGGGTAATGTTGTTGTTCCTTTTCCAACACATACTAAATTTTATAGGAGCTTGCAAGTATAGATTTTTCGATTGCGTTGCGTGTAGTGATGCTTGTACAGACTACACTAGTGATTCGTCCAACACATACTAAAATTTATAGGAGCTTGCAAGTATAAATCATCAACATGTACCCATGTATACAGAATTACGGACACGTACCACGGTGGAGGAAAACCCTCGGTCGTCACCCACTTGTAAATCAACCCAATTCGAGTACATTCAACTCTAAATTGCACATAGGTCTTGTTAATTGTAGTCTTAACCCTAGCCTTACCAAGATATAGTTTAGACAATGTATTATGTACCGACATGAGAATATGAATCATATCTATTTTTGAATCCCTCTCGAAAAAACACCTGGATCACTAACTATTCATTAACAAGAACATAATAGGGAATGATATGCATAGTATGGGAGGGCACGACAAAGAATGGGCTGAGCTCTAATGGATTCGTTGGCAACAAGATCTACAGGACTGGCATACCAATGGATTCTGACAGCCTGCAAGATCCCGCGGATAGAGGCCACACCCTGCAACTGCAAGTATGCGCACAGCCTTGCCCACACCCAATAGTTGATCCTATAGCCTTATCTTTCACCCTGCAACGAGTAGCGGTACCATGGAGTTTACGTCATGATTGTTATGGGTATCTTGATCGAAAATATTTGGTGGTCGGCACACGATCATGAGGCAAACCGGAAACTTGATTTGGCATACCAAATTAATGCAGTTTTGTACGACTTCCATGTAAGCTTTAATTTTTTTTAACATTTTTTTAGCAAACGATTTGTATTTAATAATTTATTGAGAAAAATACATCGGATCATTTTTTGTGTGCAGAATACATCAGATCGGCAAACTGAAGCGAAAAGAACAATAAAGATTTATAATAAATCAAAAATTGCGTAAAGGTTCCTCGAAGTTCGTATTCTCAAACTGCAATTTTTGTATCTAAAATGTCCACTTGCCTGGGTTATGCTGAAAAACTACAGAAACTAAACCTGCACTATTTGAACTAACCTTGGAGGTCTTATTAGCCGTATGAAACAAACAACCAAATAGGTGCGAACCTATGCTTGGCACGAAATATGCCATTTGGAAGGCAAGTTGTCGACTAATAATGTATTTATATCCGAACTATTGGTGACTTAGACCGTGAACACAAAATAACACAACATGATGGCCAAGCAATGGTCATATACCCCCTCCGTTCCAAATTAGATGACATTCCTTACCCACATATGGATGTATCTAGACATATTTTTTGTCTACATACATCCATATGTGGGTAAAACAATGTCATCTAATTTGGAACGGAGGGAGTACATACTTGTGAGAGCCTGTCGTCGATCCATTATTAATTTTCCTTCTATCCAAATTATGGATTTGGATCTGGTTGAAGTCTGGCTATTTTTGAATTTTGATTTGGAATTTGAGAGCTGGGACGAGACAAACATAAACAATGTTGTTATGTTGGGAAGATTGACCCTCCCCGATGGTATATTTCACTATGTATGGGTTCTAGTTTTGAGTGAATGGAGCGATTGTATTGTTGTTAAGAATGGGCTAGCCTGCTTCAAATAAGACCAGATGTTCCCCAATTGTTACCAGGGACGAGCCCAAAATGTTCAGCCTTAATGAGATGGACTAAGATTTCTTGAGGGAAGATGATGGCAGCCTAGAAGGCATGGCATTGTCAGATTTAACACGTTGAGTCGTTGACACATATATGACTCCTGTAAGACTGGCATTTCAAGAACATAACATTATGGAAGACCATACTAGATTGGATTTTCTAGTTCTCTACTAGATTGTGTAGTGTAAACCGCTGCAATGCCGCATGCATGGCAAATACTTTATTCAGACACTTGCAAGCTGTAAGTGGAAGACTGACACCTTGAGTTAGCAACAACCAAGAAATAATGTTTCTGGTAATGTTGTTGTCTGATCCCGTAGAGAGAACATAATAGATGTAATTGATGTGTGCTCCTTTTCCAACACAAACTATGTTTTAGCGGAGCTTGCTTGTATAGACTTTGATTGCACTGTCCATGGTAATGCTTGTACGGAGTACACTAGTGTTTCTTGCTCAAATCGTCAACATGTACCTATGTATCCACATACGTACCAGGGTGGAGAAGAAACCTTGTTTATCACCCACCCTCAAATCAAGCAAATTTCGAATACATTCAACTCTATATTGCACATAGATCTCCGTTAAATAGAGTCATAACTCTTAATCATAACCCACCGACACATAGTTTATACATTATACTATGTACTCCCATGAGAATATGAATCAAATCTATGTGTGTACCTCTCTCTCGAAAACAATAGGAGCCCTAACTGTTAATTAAGAAAAAAAGAACAGGCAAACCGACCATAAACCCCAGATATATTCATTTGCAATAACTAGTGATTTTACGTTCCCGCAAAAGATAGTTGTTTTTTATTCTCAGGAAAAAACTATTGATATTTTACGTTAGGAAAGAAAAGAAAAAAGGTACACCAGTGAGCTCGTAGTAGTAGGGTAAAATAGTACTTACTTTCATGCATACTTTTATATGAAGAAGCCTACACAAGACAACATGTCGATGTTTCCGTCACCAAATATATCCCAAAAACCAATGGCTTTTTCGTATCATACTAACCATCTTCGTATCATAGTTACCATCTAAATTCTAAACTCACCGCTCTGGCATGCCACATTTCCCCCTACAAAATGGGATGGGTGTGGGTCATGACGAGAAATATTATTGAATTTCTAGTATTTTTTTAGACATCTGCTATCCTTTTCCATAATGAGCCCTATAGTATACCTTATAACCCAAGATCCAATCAAGCAAAGATTCAGATCCTGAAAATTGGGGATCCCTAGGCCATGATATTCCTTTCTCACACACATACAAGTCCACTTAGCCAGTTAGCAGGATTAGGAGCCAGTCCTTCAATACCTTGTGTAAATATAGCATGTAAACGGGGATACACTAGTTATACTAGACCTAATCAGAATTACACTAGTAGAAAACCCCCATTTAGTCCCGGTTCGTTTGAGGCATTAGTCCCGGTTCGTGGCCGAACCGGGACTAGCATTAGTCCCGATTTGCTAGTCCCGGTTCGGGAACCGGGACTAATGGGGTACCACATGGGCGCGTTTGGACGCTGGGCCTGGAAGACCTTTAGTCCCGGTTGGTAACACCAACCGGGACTAAAGGTCCTATTTTTTCGATTTTATTTTTTGATTTGTTTCGATTTTTTCAATATTTCGAATCTTTGAATTATTTGTCAGTTTAATCTCGAATCACCCCTAATCTCACAGCACCGTGCACTGCTCCACCCATTCTCACACTTGTAGGCAAACTTCCCGACCGGTCACCCATCCTCACACTGCTCCACCCTCAGCACGCTTAACTTTTCAGTTCCTTCCCAACTCGTTTACATCTTAATAATACTATGCTATCAATATTATTATCCATTACACTTTGATGGCACATGATATTATTTTTGGAATTCCAAATCTATATTAACATAAACAACAATTATTAAGTAATAATAATCTTTATGTAGAAATCAATTATTAATTCCAAAAAACAAAAAAAATTGAATTTCTGGCAAAAACTTAAATCTTCCTGCACGATGGCACATGATTTTATTTTTTGAATTCCAAACCTATATTAACATAAACAACAATGATTAATTATTTCTAATCTTAATGTAGAAATTAATTATTAATTCCAAAAAATTAAAAAATTTAAAAATAATTTGAATTTCTGGCAAAAACTTAAATCTTCCTGCACGATGGCACATGATATTATTTTTTGAATTCCAAACCTATATTAACATAAACAACAATGATTAATTAATACTAATCTTAATGTAGAAATCAATTATTAATTCCCAAAAATTTAAATTTTTTAAAATACTTTGAATTTCTGGCAAAAATCTTCCGACAAAAATCCTAAAATTTTCAAAAAAAAAACTTTAGTCCCGGTTGGTATCTTCAACCGGGACTAAAGGCACCACCGCTTCGTCGACGTCGACGTAAATTCTGAAATTTTTCCAAAAGTAAAAAAAAAACTTTAGTCCCGGTTTGTATTTCTAACCGGGACTAAAGGTCCATCTTTAGTCCCGGTTTGTAATACGAACCGGGACTAAAGGTTCTCGCGTTGTCCCCACCTTGGCGAAACCCTTTAGTCCCGGTTCGTGATACGAACTAAAGGTTCCCTACGAACTGGGACTAGAGCCTGCCGGCGTCCCGGCAGTTTAAACTAGGACTAATGCTCCCATTAGTCCCGGTTCGTAAGGAGACCGGGACTAAAGCCCTGGACGAAAACCCTGTTTTCTACCAGTGTTAGTTTTCTTCATAAACAATAAACCTTACCTTTGTAGCTAGCTATTCTTGCTAACAACTTATCTATTAGCGGTTATAGATCATTTATGCTTAGTCTTTCAAATACTTTGATGGGAAAATCACCCAAAACATATTGAAAATGTCACAAATATATCACATTCTTCTTCCTCCATGTCAATTAATTGCCACTACAGTAGGAATGAATTTGGACTTAGACCTCTAATTAAACAACTTTCACTCACTTTCTCTAACATTCTACAGAAGACATATACAACATAAGTTGTACAAGGGGGAGACAAGGGATGCCCTTTAGCAGTGCTGAAAAATACTCCTTTACATATATTATGCATTTCCGGCAGGTAGGAATGGACAGCTCCTCTCAAGACATGAGTCTTGGCGCTTATAGCAGTCGAGATAGGCAACATGCATGCATGTCAAGTCAGGACCGAGCATGTGTGCTCCTTTCATCCTCTTCTGTTTACTGTGGCTTCTGCCAAGGACAGTCGGCACTGCAGATTCTGCCACGAGATTTAGATCTGCTAGTCTCCTACCATGCTCACTTACTTTGCTGCTTCCACAAAGAGGGGCCAGTATATAATGGAGAAAGTCGTTTCGACTACTTCGATATTACTTGGGGGTTAATAAAAAATCAAATTAAAACCATTATGGAAGATTTTTTCTATAACAAAGGGAAGGTTGAAAGATTGAATTATGGGGTGCTTACTTTGGTTCCAAAAATCAAAGGAGCGAATAATATTAAACAATTTAGGCCAATTGCTATTTTGAATGTGATTTTCCGAATTGTTACAAAGATTCTTGCAGCTAGATTAACTCCTGTTGCACATAGTATTATTCATCCCAGCCAAACTAGGTTTATTAAAGGCAGAAATATCCTAGAGGGTATAGTGGTGATTCATGAGGTTTTACATGAGTTGCGAGTTAAGAAGACTCCTGCGATTGTTCTAAAATTGGACTTCGAGAAAGCATATGATAGGGTGGATTGGAATTTCTAACAGGAGGTGCTAGTCAGAAAAGGTTTTTCTGCTCAATGGATTGATTGGGTGATGAAAACTGTAAGAAAAGGTCACTTGGCTATTAATATCAATGGGGAGCAAGGTCCATATTTTTGCATCTCAAGGGGAGTAAGGAAAGGGGATCCGTTGTCACCTCTCTTATTCGATTTTGTTGTTGAACCTCTGGCTGGGATCATTGATGTTGCCAAGTTGGCTGGACATATTACGGGAGTGGTGCCACATTTAATTGATAAGGGGGTGAACTTGCTACAATATGCGGATGATACTGTTATACTTATGGATAATACAGACTCAAACATTTTGCACATGAAATTCTTACTGTACTATTTTGAAAAAATGTCCGGAATGAAGATCAATTATCATAAAAGTGAAGTTTTTGTAATGGGAGTAGACAAGGATGAGCAGGAAAGGGTGGCCAATTTGTTTAATTGAAAATTGGGGGTGATGCCCATGCAATACCTGGGTTTGCCAATTGGAGATCACATACTTACTTTGGAGCAGTTCATGTTTCTGATTACCAAACTGACCAACAAGATGGACCCATGGCAGGGAAAGCACATGTCATTTGCAGCACGATTGATGCTATCCAATGCATGCTTGACAAATGTTCCTATGTATGGCATGGGTTTTTATTTCTTGGGAGAGGGAGTGCAAGCTGAGATGGACAGAGTTAGAGGGCGTTTTTTCTGGGAAGTATGTGGACAAGGGTTCAAATATCACATGATGAAATGGGAGCATGTGTGCAGACCGAAAGATTTTGGGGGCTTAGGCATTATCAACACTAGATACATGAACATTTCCTTGCTTTTGAAGTGGATTTGGAAACTTTTTAATGGGGATCCTGAGGCGCCTTGGAAGCAAATCTTGTCTAGGAAATAATTGACAAATGGGGAGTCCATTCTAATGAACAATTCTAGGGGATCACAATTCTGGAATGGCCTTAAAAAAGTTAAAGAATGGTTTCCTTGGGGGGCTGTCCATATGGTGGGGAATGAGAAAGCTACTAGATTCTGGTGGGATGTATGGGTTGGGCAGGTTCTTTTGAAGATTATGTTCCCTATTCTTTTTTGGGCGGCGGTTTCACCTGATGCTTCTGTTTTTGACAATTATGACTTCTCCTCACATTCCTGGGATATCAAATTTAAAAGATCTTTTGGGATGGTGGAGAATCAATCATGGGAGTTATTGATGGAGATGATTCAATCTATTTTCCTGTCAAATGAGGTGGATAGGGTTAAATGGGCCTTTGAAAAGAAAGGGGTTCACACTTCTAAATCGATGTACAGATGGTTAGCTTATCAGGGAGTTTCTGATGTGCAATTGCAGAAAATGTGGGGGCAGAAAATCCCAATGAAAATCAGAATCTTTTTATGGCAGGTTACACAGGATCGGTTGCCGACTAGGGAGCAACTGTTGTTACGCAAAGGACCAACTACTGGACGCTGCCCTTTGTGTGCTTGTACAGAAACTATTGATCATCTCCTGTTCTCTTGTCCTGTGGCAGATATTGTTTGGCTTTTTGGAATTTCCGGTTCAACTACCTCCTAGATAAAAGTGTCTATGTCAAGTTGGTAGGTATAGTTGTTATAAACACGAAATGAAATAAATAGTTATGAAAATATACTACATCCGAATCATAGACCGGACAAGGGACGACGGGGGCGGATATCAAAACCATGACACTATACATATAAAAAAACATAAGAAAATTATACAAGAAATAAATATGCTTTTAAATCATACAAGTCATTTTTCTTAAAATAGAAGATAAAGAAAAAAGGCTCACCGAGGTGGTGCCGGTGACGGGATGACGCGGGCTATCGACGGCGGTGAGGACGGGACGACACTAAAATCCACAAATAATAAATTAATTTGAGCTCAAAATGCATATAAAAAATAAACTCTCTATGCAGGCACTCACGAGCCACCGTTGGGCTGTATGACGGGGAAACCGTGTGCATTTGATAAATGGTTTAATACATTAATTATTACACATCACCAACAACATCCCTATCTAGTGTTCACTTGTTTCTTCGTGTGTGTCCCTTTCTTCTGATTGCACCGTAGCCATGGACAATCTTCATCATTTAACACGATGCTTGGGTCAGTTTTCACTTTGAAGGGCGGAATTTCATTAAACTTATTGTAATCTTCTGACATGTCTATCTTGTCCTCCACTCCCACGATGTTTCTTTTCCCTGAAAGAATTATGTGGCGCTTTGGCTGATCGCATGATGTATCGGCTCACTTATCTTTTCTTTTTTTCGGTCTGAAAGACATGTCCTTCACATAGAAAACCTGAGCCACATCATTGGCTAGGACGAATGGCTCGGTGTGGTACCCAAGATTGTTGAGATCCACTATAGTCATTCCGTACCGCCGGTCCATCTCTACCCCGCCTGCCAGGTTGATCCATTTGCACTGAAACAAGGGGATCTTAAAAGAAGGTCCATAATCAAGTTCCCATATCTGCTGTATGCAACCATAATATGTGTCCTTTGTCCCATCGTCGTTTGTTGCATCAAAGCGGACACCATTGTTTTGGTTAGTGCTCTTTTTGTCTTGGGTTTCCGTGTAAAATGTATTCCCATTTATCTCGTACCCTTGAAAAGTCAATATAGTCGAAGATGGTGACTTGGCCAACAAGTATAGCTCATCTCCAACAGTGGTGTTATTAATGAGATGTGTACGCAACCAACTGCTGAAAGTTTCGACGTGCTTTCCTTTAATCCAGAAGTTAGTCTGCTCCGGGTATTTGGAGCGTAAAATATCCATGTGTTTCACGATATACGGAGCCACCAAACTAGAATTTTGTAGAACTGTGTAGTGTGCTTGAGTGAAAGAATGCTCGTCCATACTTCTTGTTGCTTTCTTTCCTAGCGTGCCTTTTCCACGCAGTCTCCCCTCATGGCGCGATTGAGTAACACCGATAGGCTTAAGATCAGGAATAAAGTCAACACGAAACTCAATGACCTCCTCTGTTCCATAGCCCTTGGACATGCTTCCTTCTGGCCTAGCACGGTTATGAACGTATTTTTTTAAGACTCCCATGAACCTCTCAAAGGGGAACATGTTATGTAGAAATACAGGACCGAGAATGGAAATCTCTTTGACTATGTGAACTATGAGCTGCGTCATAATATTGAAGAAGGACGGTGGAAACACCAACTCGAAGCTGACAAGACATTGGACCACATCCTTCTGTAACTTGGTAGAGTTGCTGGATCGATTACCTTCTGAGAAATTGCATTGAGGAATGCACATAGCTTCACAATGGGTACTCGAACGTTTTCCGGTAGAAGCCCCCTCAATGCAACCGGAAGTAATTGTGTCATAATCACGTGGCAGTCATGAGACTTCAGGTTTTGGAACTTTTTCTCTGCAATGTTTATTATTCCCTTTATATTCGACGAGTAGCCAGAAGGGACCTTGATACTGCTCAGGACTTGAAAAAAGATCACCTTCTCTTCTTTGGTTGTATCTTGATACTTCTCTGGATTCTGATTGTCTCTTTCGTGCGTACGTTGATGGTCATGCCGTGCATCCGTTGTATCTTTCGTCTTCCCATACACGCCTAAGAAGTTTAGCAGGTTCACGCAAAGATTTTTCATCACGTACATCACGTCGATTGCAGAGCGAACCTCTAGGATTTTCCAATAAGGTAAATCCCAAAATATAGATTTCTTTTTGCACAAGGGTACATGCTTGTTTGCGTCTTTCGGAACAGATAGACTGCCAGGACCCTTTCCAAAGATTACTTCTAAATCCTTAACCATGCCATATATAACATCACCATCAGGGCGTGTAGGCTTTGTCCGGTTATCTGCCTCACCTTTGAAATGCTTGCCTTTGTTTCTTACGTGATGTCTGTTTGGAAGAAATTGACGATGCCCCAGATACACAATCTTGTTACATAAATATATACTGTCATTCTTATCTAAACAGTGCGTGCATGCATTGTATCCCTTGTTCGACTGTCCTGAAATGTTACTAAGAGCAGGCCAATCATTGATGGTTACAAACAGCAATGCTCGTAGGCCAAATTCCTCCTGTTTGTACTCATCCCACACACGTACGTCTTCGTCAGACCACAACTGTAAAAGTTCGTCAACTAATGGCCTCAGATACACATCAATGTCGTTGCCGGGTTGCTTCGGGCCTTGGATAAGCATTGGCATCATAATATACTTTTGTTTCATGCACAACAAAGGAGGAAGGTTATAGATACATAGAGTCACGGGCCAGGTGCTATGACTGCTGCTCTGCTCCCCAAACGGATTCAAGCCATCTGTACTTAGACCAAATCTTAAGTTCCTTGCGTCAGCTGCAAAATGCCCAAACGCACTGTCGATGTTTCTCCACTGAGACCCATCAGCGGGGTGTCTCAGCACTTGTCTTCCTTACGGTCATCTTTGTGCCATCGCAACAACTTGGAATACTCTTTGTTTCGGAACAAACGTTTCAACCATGGTATTATAGGAGCATACCACATCACCTTCGCGGGAACCCTCTTCCTAGGGCTATGCTCGCCCTCAACATCACCTGGGTCATCTCGCCCGATCTTATACCGCAATGCACCACATATCGGGCATGCATTCAAGTTATCGTACTTCTCACCGCGGTAGAGGATGCAGTCATTGATGCATGCATGTATCTTCTCCACCTCTAATCCAAGAGGTATTGTGGGGCAATTCATTATTCCTTGGAAGACTCTTCTTAAATATTTGTAGCAACTCTTCAAATGCCTTGTCAGATATTCCATTCTTTGCCTTCCACTGCAGTATTTCCAGGGTGGTACCCAGCTTTTTCTGGCCATCTTCACAATTTGGGTACAACAATTTTTTGTGATCCTCTAACATGCGCTCCAACTTCGACCACTCGTTTTCACTTCCGCACTTCATCTGTTCATCAAGAATGACCTGACGAAGATCATCATCATCGGACTGATCAATAATGACCTCATGCTCAACTTCGTATTCCCCCATTGTAGTATCACCGTGTTCAGAGAATATAGGATAGTGGTCATCATCCTCTTCTTCAGGGTCTTCCATTATAACCCATCTTTCTCCATGCTTGGTCCAACAAAAATAATTGGGCATGAAGCCTTGTCGCAACAGGTGGGAGTGTATGGTTCTTACGCTCGGGTAATTCCTCGTATTCCGACATTCATCACATGGACAAATCATAAAACCATTCTTCAGCTTGTTTAACTTAACCACATCGAGAAAACGATGCATGCCATCAATGAACTCGGGACGGCGTCGATCACCGTACATCCATTCTCGGCTCATCTGCATTACATAAATACATCAAAAACCATTACACCAGCTAAATAATGAATAGAGATACATGACCACATTAATTAATACAAGTTCATCACATTAAAACCAAAGTAGAGTAGTGCCCAAATGTAATACATAGTTCTCACGAAACATACATCAATCAAAACTAACATACAACTATCTAAAGAATTTAAATCCAACAACAAATGCGATCAGAATCGCAACCAAGGTAACTATTGAACCAACAACATAATGATACCAAGCCTCTTGACTAATGACATATTTTCTAATCTGTTTAAGCTTGACGCGCATTGCATCCATCTTCATCTCGTGAGCAGCGACGACGTCGGCAAGCTCGACCCCGTGAGCATCAACAATGTCGGCAATCTTAAATTCCAATACCATCTTCTCTTCCAGGCATTGGAGACGAAGATCTTCACTTATCTTCAATTTTGCTTTCAAATCGTTGTTTTATTTTTTTAAAAACTCGACAATAGGGTCGGCTGGAATTTCCGGTTCAACTACCTCCTAAATAAAAAATATATCTAAGTCAAGTTGGTCGGCATGATTGTTACAACCACGAAACTAAATAAATAGTTATAAAAATATACCACATCCGAATCATAGACCGGACGAGGGCCGATGGGGACGGTTATCAAAACCATGACACTATACATATAAAAAAACATAAGAAAATTATACAAGAAATAATTATGCATTTAAATCATATAACTAACATTTTTTAAAATAAAAGATAAAAAAGAGGCTCACCGAGGTGGTGTCGGTTACGGAGCGGCGCGGGCGATCGATGGCGGTGAGGAGGGGATGGGACGACGCTATATGAAACCACAAATTATACTTTAATTTGAGCTCAAAATGCATATAAAATAAATGAAATC
This sequence comes from Puccinellia tenuiflora, assembly GCA_012064385.1. NCBI lineage: Eukaryota > Viridiplantae > Streptophyta > Magnoliopsida > Poales > Poaceae > Puccinellia > Puccinellia tenuiflora. The sequence continues at coordinate 431,800 of QRDG01000116.1, forward strand.
CCTAACTTAGGCATTTCATCAAACACCTTGCAAGCACTACAAAAATCAAACTAGCTAAACTTGCAACAAAATGAGCTAAACTTGAAATGCCGGAAGAGAAGATGAAGAAGTTGCTAACCCTTGTATAGGGTGCCACAAATCTTCACAAATGTTGAAGGAAAATGGGGTGAATTAGAGCTTGGGAGAGAGGAAAAATGGAGTTGGGCTCGGGTTGCTCAAAAAATGGAGCTGGCCGGCTCGGGGTGGAAGAAGATATATAGGCAGAGCCTCTTTAGTACCGGTTGTTATTGCCAACCGGTACTAAAGAGTAGCCTTTAGTACCGGTTGTTTTAAACAGCCGGTACTAAAGGGCTGGCCGTGGGCCACCAACCGTGGCCGCATGTGCACCAACCCTTTAGTACCGGTTGGTTTTGAGTAGCCTTTAGTACCGGTTGTTAACACCAACCGGTACTAAAGGGTTGGAGGCTTGGCGCAGATATACAACCGGTGCTAATGACCCCCTTTAGTACCGGTTTTTGGACAACCGGTACTAAAGGGGGCGCACCGTTGCCCCCTTTTCTACTAAAGGTTAAGTTCCAAAATCAAATTGCCTCACCCTTGTGGTGAAGGAAAACATTTTAATTAGTGGAAACCTTTCTTTTGTCTTTGTTTATATTTAGATGAATTTCAATTGCTTCATGTAGGTAAAAAGAATTTGCTAACAAGGTGGCCAGTCTTGCTACCAAATTTATTTTACATAGCACAAAACCTTTGGATTTCACACAATTTCTAGAGACTTGGATAGGAGCAGATTCCTGCTTTCTTTCTTTCTTCTTTTCTGTCTTGCTTTGTTTTGCAGGGAAAGGATTCGAAAAGATTGGGAGATAAGAAGAACAAGATAAGCTGAGAAAATCAAGATTTAGTTTAGGAATTTGATTTCCTCTTTTTGTAATATTATTTATATTCTTTTAAGATATTTAGTTAGCTATAAAGGTTGTAATATTAATTATTCTTTCAATTTGGAACATGTAAAGTTTGTAGAAGATCAGGTTTGTATTTGTTGTATTACTTGCAATATGGACATTCTAGTTTGGATTGTAATTGAGATGTACGTGATGAAAGGATTTTTGTATATGATCACTTATCTATGATGGTAATTAGATTGATTGAATTCTTGTATTATCAAAGATATGTGTGGAGTGATGACATGATATTGTATATGATCAATTAGATGTGCTGATACATGGTGTGTGTATCTGATATGATCATGAGTATTGATAAATTAAGATATGGAGTGATAATTAATGTATTTATCTTGATAAGATCCTATATGTGTTGACATTTGATGCTTTATGTGAGTTCTACTTGTAACTTTCTAATTTGGAATTTATTCCTGAAGATATATGAATTGTTGTGATAGGATGAGATGATATATTATAACTTGTTGTTTCGAGCTCATGTATGAATGGATGATATTATGTGATAAAAGGTTTATTATATTAACGGTATTATTTGAGTGTGTTCAAAGTGTCGAGAATTAGGAAAGGTCACGTTCGATTTGCTAGTATCTCGACAATCGACTAATTTGACTAACTAGTCTGTCGAGCAATAACTGACTATTTTCTTATTCTTGAGGTTTCAATTTAATTGGGTATAAAGGTCATCTCGAAGTTTATCGTACTTGACAGGATGATCTAAACCCTAATTCATCGAGTCGAGCGAATCATCGATCACTTTATCTCTTTTATTATATTAAAGCGTGAAATTTACCCGCACTTTTAGATGCATGCTATGCGAATGCACAAATTCTATTTCTATCCTTCCAGGACTTTAAACTACGGGGTATTACAATTTACCCGCATTTTTAGATGCATGCTATGCGAATGCACACATTCTATTTCTATCCTTCCAGGACTTTAAACTACGGGGTATTACAGATTGTTTGGATTAACCCAACATGCCCACGGTGATTCTACATCAACTGTTGACGAACAGATCACATCTTCATCCATATGAATCTGCTAAATGAAATACTGAAAAAAACTCTAACTGGAAACGGCCTAAACTGAATCTAAACACCTAGGCCGACGAAACTGAAGAAGATGATACCTAAAGGCTACTGATTTATTAAACATCATGGACATGGACATTTTTTTGTTATAATCGCGATCCTAGGCCTCCATCATGCATGTTGCTCAACTGACTGATCTTCGTTGATGTGAGCTTTCCTGGATGATCTATTCTATCGTCCTCTCTGATTTTCCCTAAAGAACGCAGCAAAAACTCGAGAAAGGTGAAGACACAGAGGAGAAACACAATCATAGGCAGAGGGATGATTTTGTGACACATAACCATATGCGTCTTTTCTCATTTCTTTCATTTATTCAATCATGGTCCAGCTCAATAACAACTGGGCGATAGCCATGCCACCATCATATTCCTGCGCCATCCGACAGGCTGCGGATCGTGGTTGACTAAACTAACAAACAACAAGAGCTAAAAACTAGCTAGCCACAACGTGAACCAGCACACGTTTCTGACTGCTAACTGAAAGCCCAAGGGGAGACCTAAAAGTCTCAACGGGGCTAACTGACATGCTGAAAAAAACTACCATGAACTGATGAACCACACAACAAGATTAACATAACAGTTGATACTGTAAAAATACATGATCAATGATATCCTTTTACTACTTGATAAACTCGAGAGCCCAAAAGTTTCCGAAGACATAGGTTGACTGGAAGGCACCACTGAATCCTGCATCCCTAGCCAGCTTCAGGAACTCCTGCTCAGTTCTCTCCTTCCCTTCACGGAAGTTATTGAGCATCATAACGTCCAGAATGAACAAATTTTGTGTCGCCCTGGTGTCATCTGGAGTTGCCGGCAAGACAAACTCCACGGCAATCAGTCTTCCCTTCTCTGGGAGAGCTCGGTGGCGATTCTTGAGGATTTTGATGCATTCATTGTCGCCCTGAAGATGGAGCACCGTCTGCACATATTGACATATATGCAGGAAAATCAATTCACTACTAGAAAAAAGGTTACCGCCGGCGGCCGTTTTTGGCCTATCCCCGGCGGTTTGCAAACCGCCGGCGACCACCTCGCCGGTGGTAATGCCTTACCACCGGCGGTTTTGTTCCAGACGCCGGGGGTACAATTAGCGCCGGCGGTTCCGTAACCGCCAGGGGTATGTCGACGTAGCGCCGGCGGTTTCCTCTACCGCCAGGGGTATATCGTGGTACCACTGGCTGTTTATCTCTAACCGCCGGCGGTAACAATTACAGGGGACAAAAAAATTTACAGCAATATACAATATTTCACAGCAGTATATACACAGCAATAACAAAGTCGACCATCACAGTAGCAATATACACAGCAAGATACAGAAAAGTAGCCAAAGTGTTCAACAATAATAAAGTCGACCATCAGTAGCAAATAGTACACAAATAGACTCCAAGTATACGGATTACACAAATAGAGAGTCCAAGTACTAGCAAAACACTACAAGTAGTTATCAATCCGGAGTTGCATGACCTAGCTAAACAACAATGAGATAGAAGACTAGGGAGGCGGTGGCGGCAAGCATCATCACGACGAAGGGGGTCCTCCAAGTCTCCCTCCTCTGTCGCGCTCGAAAGTTGGCATACTGAGCTTCAGCCTCCTCCAAAGTGGCGTACCCCTTGTAGTTGTTGCCGCTGAAACGGTGGACCTGCCTCCAGCAACTCTCCCAGTCGTGGTAGACTCCGGGAACCCTGCCGTGGAACACTACATACGCCATCTGCACTCACAAACAAGAAAGAAATGTAAGTTGTTAGCACATTCATAGATAGAAAACATATAGTTATGCAAACAATTAAAAAGCATCAAATGGCTATACTTAAGTAATTTTATGACTAACATTTGCAGGAGACAAGTTTTTGACTCATGTTTCCCTCGGCGGGAAGGGACGGACGCCGTCCAGCGTGTTGAATGTCCTCTCGTCACAGCTCACATGTAAGCGGTTTTCAATCTCTATTTTACTTGGTAGGACTTTGTGGTGGAACAAGCCACCACTCTTGAGGGCATCCCTAAAGATTATTGTGCTAATCAACCGCTGGATGGCACGGAACTCGGCTCTCACTTCTGCATCGGTGGTGTCCCTAAGCTTGTTGACCTTATTCTGAAGACTGGATGGCAACAAGAGATCTTGCTGATCCTTTACAACTGCCCTCATCTGTAGGATGGCAAACCAGGCTTCCATCCCATTGTCAGATGACGATTGCTTGAGGCAGGGGAAATTGGTCACGTGGTTGGACACATAGCAGCCTTTAACTTTCAAGTCGGCCAACCTTTTCCGAAGAGCCTCATTCTCCTGGTCTAGATGCGCCTGCCGCGACGCCTTAGTGTTGGGCATGTCCAACCCATGGTCGACAAGCGAGTGAGCTCCTCCGGCGCCGGGGACACGTTTCGGCTTCTCCAACAGCGGCCGCTCCTTCACGGTGTTCAGGCCCCTGATAAAAGGCGTATCTCATGGGACTTTGCTCGTCGACGTCTGGGACGAGGAGCCAGATTCGACTGCTTCTTCGGTGAGCTGCCAGAATTAACATGAACAATTTTAGAATGTAATGGACTTGGTGAGCAGTAGCAAATTGATTAGCTGGTAAATTGCTTACCACTGCCTTCTCAAGAGCCTGCACCTTCTTGTCGGTGACCAAGTCAACTCCCACCACCACTTGAGGTTTCGTGACACGTTTGCCACCCATTTCTTTACGGTACCGGGACCGTACAAATTGTCTGAACAGCTTGTTTTTGTACTTGTCGTAAGGGTTCTCGAGGCCAGCATCCCTGTAGGCCTTGTCCTCCTTCTCCCATATCGGCTCCTTGCCTTCGTAGCCACGGCAACCGAGACCGTGGTGACCGATGTTCTTATCCGCCAGGTTCTTCCCCCAGACCGATTGCCGTTTGGTGAAATCTAGCTCCTCGTTTTCAAGGAATTTTTTATAGTCCTCCGGCGTCATCCGCGGGAAGTGGTAATGGATAGTTTCCCAAGTTTCGTTGTCACCAATAAACCCCCTTAGCATGGTTTGATAACTGCTGAGGTTCTTGCTGAACTTGGCGAGTGCTGTTTTGTTCACGATGTTACCCTTGAGATCCTCATTATCGTAGGGCTCAGGGAACTGGTACCGCGAGTGTAGCCGCCCAAGGAGTTGGCGACGCAGATGTTCCTTTTTCTTGGTTCGGAGTTTCGTCTCGTTGACATTGACGACGTCCCGAAGGATTGCTCCCAGTTGGAGGCCGTACCCCCTCGCCAGATCCGGGGGGTGGGTAGGAAGACCGGTCTGCGGGTTCACCGCAAAGAATGTTTCCTTTGTGGCACCGACCTTGTTTGGGCGCCGCTGCTTCCGTTGCTTCTTGGGCTCCGCATCGCCGGCAGCACCACTGTCGGTGGTCTCGGCATCGCCGACCCTCTCATCACCGACATCATCGGTGGCCTCATCATCTCCCATGTCATCATCGGTGGTCTCGTCGCTGTCGCTGCCTCCTGAAATCTCCTCCAGCTGCTGCTCCGAGGCCATGAGCCGATAGTGCTCATCCAAGTCTCGCTGAGAAGAGATGACTGTATCCAAGTCTCGCTGAGAATTCGACATGGCTAGCTGTACCTAGCACTTCACAAGCAAGAAGAAAAGACTTTAGATTCACGGCGAAAATTCGGCATGACCTTTGCTAAATATGGTCATGCCGGAGTGCCAGAAAATCGCCGGAACGGAAGTTAATCAACATTCCGGTGATACATTGGCACTCAATGTACCTGCAGAGACATATTTCACAGCAGCCACCAGATTTGGCATAACCTGATTTGCCACCATATGACACATATATAACCTGATTTTCCATCCATATTTGGCACTTAATATCTGGTCATTACCACCAGCACAAGTTACAGAATAACACCCTCACTATGCTGCAAACAGAGTTAACAGAAATACAAACAGCACTGAAAGTAGAAGAACATCCATGCATTCTTTTTTGAGGGAACATAAGGGACTGTCTTAGATAGCAGCAAATTACTAGAACAATCATGTCACAACAACACTAGTTCATCTAAGACACGCAGGGTTCTAACCAAAAAAAAAACTGACATGGGTAAACCAGGACATGATGGACTAGAATTAGTTTTCAAGTTACAAACAACATAATGTTCACCAAATCTGTTGCGATTTAACATGAGTTGATTCAAGCAAAACTCTGCTGCGAACCCATCAAAACATACACAAAAGTCTACTGCGATTTAACGTAACATTAATACTTATGGTTGTATCTTACTAACAAAACCATCCTCTCTTAACACACCATATTCAAAGGCATCTCTTTTTCAGATCACATTTTTTCGTCAGTACTGTTATATATGACAATTGTAGTGACCCTACTCAAAACACATGTTCTTCATCCCCTTTTCAGATTTTATCGTTCAGTAAATAAAAAAAATGCATGACACTTATGTATATAAACCAACCAACATCCCCAGACCCCAGCCCAGGCATGTGGATAAACCAGCTACTGCATGACACTTGCAGAATAAAAACACAAGATTTTTTGTGTGTGTGAATTCCTGTTTGAACTGAACTGCCAGCTCTTAATTCCCTAGCGAAAATACTGGTGTGATTCGGAAGAGGCCTTGATGAACAAACTTGAAACGGACATGAAATCTAGGGAAATCATCATTGATTCACCGGAGCTGCAGCGGGTTGCTCTGCGTGTTGCTCTGAAAATGAGGTCGAGACCGTACCTGCAGCGGGTCCTCGAGGGGGAGAGGGCGAGGGGGTGAGGGCGAGGGCGAGGTCGACGGCGTCTGCAAGGTGGAGGCGTCCGCGAGGCGGCTCCGTCCACGAGCTCCTCCACGCGGTCGACGGCGTCTGCGAGGTGTGGAGGCCAGTTAGTGTTAGGTCTGCGTCTGCGGGAGCGAGGGCGAGGGCGCGAGGGCGAGGGGGGAGAGAGGGAGGGAGGGGAGAGGTCGAGACCGTACCTGTAGCGGGTCCTCGAGGGGGAGAGGGCGAGGGGGTGAGGGCGAGGGCGAGGTCGACGGTGTCTGCAAGGTGGAGGCGTCCGCGAGGCGGCTCCGTCCACGAGCTCCTCCACGCGGTCGACGACGTCTGCGAGGTGTGGAGGCCAGTTAGTGTTAGGTCTGCGTCTGCGGGAGCGAGGGCGAGTGCGCGAGGGCGAGGGGGGAGAGAGGGAGGGAGGGGAGAGGGGCCCCACCTGCGGCGGAAGGGACGGTGGCAGGCGACGGAAGGCTGTGGCCGGTGTTCCTCCGCCGCGCGCGCTTCGTTAATTTGGGAATGGGGGACTTGTCGATTTGGGGATCGCGACGGGAGAGGCGAAGCAGGTAAAGCCAGGGCGGGACCCAGCTGTAAGTGACACAGAAGTTACCCCCGGCGATTTGGCCCAAACCGCCGGCGGTAACTTGTGTGTCACTTACAGGTGGGCCCGCATAGCAGTAGCCCCGACGATTCAACGCAAACTGCCGGCGGTAAACTGTGATATTATTGTTTTCTTTCTGCATTTTATAGTTTCTAGTCATTAAAACTAGAAAAAATAGCACCATACAAGTAGTCTTTTCACTTGAGTTCTGCACAGAGTAAGCAAGTTCCGAATAGTTAGATCACAAACAGAACCTCGAAGCCTGACGCCTATGTGTCAGTACAAGACGTACATGTAAAATGATGGTTTCCGAGTCGCCATCGATAGGAGTTTATGAAGTAGATACACAGTACTATTCTTGATCACACTCTTCTCTTCTGCTTGCCCTTCCGCTTAGTCTTTGTGACCCCACCGGTATCTTCATCATGACTCCTTCTTGTGTACGGAGGAAGACCTGACCTAGGTAGCGTCGTCCTTGTTCTTCTTAGTTTGTATATTTTATCGTCTTCATCGGTTTCTTCCATCATTGGGTCTCCGACGAGGCCGTCGAAGTCTTTCTCGTTGGCGACTCCATCCATTCCGACGAGGGCCCTTTTTCTCTCCTTACGACAACACGGCTGGGCCTAGACGGGTCGGTTATGAAGAAGCATTGCTCGACGTGCTTAGCCAGTATCCATGGCTCATTTTGCGCGGTGGGGTTCTTGGTCTTGGATTTGTCGGGCATACGCATGGTTGTGAAATACTCGTCTTCTTTTGTGACGTCCGTAGCCCATCTGACACGGAACATTGGTAGCTTCTCCCCGACGTAGTCGAGCTCCCAGATTTCCTTGATCCTTCCGTAGTATCTTTTCTTCTCTTCACCCGTGTATGATTCCATCGTCACACCCGAGTTCTAGTAGTCGCTTCTTTTGTCTCTCTCCTCCGTATAGAATGTGTAACTGTTGATGTCATATTTCTGATAAGTCATGAGGTTGGGCGGGGGCCCATAAGACAAGGCCAATAGCATTTTGTCTCCATTGCTTGTCATTGGCGGGGGATTGGCATCAATCTGGTCTTTGAACCAGCGCGCGAAAGAGGAGTTGTGCGCTCTAAATACCTCTTCTTCCGTCATCGGCCAGTTAGCGGTGTTTTTGATCATGGTTATATGCTCCTCCACCCAAGGCTCGACATCGGTCATGTGCTGTAGCGCTACTAAGTGGGCCCTGTTAAAGTCAGTTCTTCTACCATCTTGATCCACGTCCAGTTCTCTCTTGCCAGTATCGTGGCCTACTCCATCAAACCTGCCAGCGTGCTTGCTGGCGGGCAAACCAAGCGGACGTGGGTCATCCTCGTTTAGATAATTCTTGCAGAAAGAGATGCACTCCTCGGTGAGAAAGCCTTGGACGATGCTTCCGTCCGGATGTGCCCTGTTACGAACGTATCCTTTGATGAACCCGTTCATTCTTTCTAACGCCATCATGTTGTGAAGGAATGCCGGCCCGAGATCCTCGATATCGTCTACTATATGCACCAGCAGATGGACCATGATGTCAAAGAATGCGGGCGGGAAGTACATCTCCATCTCGCATAAGATGGTGATGATCTCTTCCTGCAGCCTCCCAAGTTTCTTGACGGTTATCGACTTCCGAGTGATGACGTCGAAGAAGCTACAGAGGCCAGTCAACGTTGCACGAACGTGCGGTTCCATTAACCCGCGTATTGCAACCGGAAGTATCTGCGTCATCATGACGTGACAGTCATGAGACTTCATCCCGCTGAATATTTTTTTGTCGGGTCCAGCCATCTGCAAATCAGCCCTGCGTAGCCTACAGGATATTTGACTCCTAGGAGGCAGTTGATGAATTGTTCGAGCTCGTCAGGAGTTAGAGTGAAGCAGGAGGGGCGAGGAGTTTCGCTATGCTTAGCCGCCCTTTTGCGCTTGCGATTATCCGTCTCCTCCTCATCCGGATCCAAGTGAAGCTCTTTTCTGATATTCAGGGCCATCAGGTCGCGTCTTGATTTCGACCCGTCTTTGGTGTTGAGCATGTTGAGCATAGTGCCAAGCAAGCTCTCGCAGATGTTCTTCGTGATATGCATGACATCAAGGCAATGAGGCGTACCGAGGATCTTCCAGTACGGCAAGTCCCAAAACACGGACCTCCTTTTCCATACCCCCAAGAGCGGCCCAGGATCTTTTTTCTTCTTCTTATCTCCTTTCTTCCGCTTTTGCTTCTTTATCTTACCCGACGGAGGGCAGTCTTTCCAGTTTTTCAACAGAGTATCGATCTCTTCGCCGCTACGCTTACGTGGAGCTGTTTCGGGCTCATCCTTCCCATTGAACAGATCTCCACGCTGCCTCCACGGGTCATTCTCGGGTAGCCACATTCGATGCCTCATGTAGACGGTTTTCGAAGACCCATCCTTACTCAGCTGTACAAATGGCGTCTTTTCCATGCACCTCACACATGCCTTGTGTCCGTGGCACACCTGGCACGCGATATATCCGTATCCGAGATAGTCCTGCACTATCGTGAGCAGTGCAGCTTTCATACGGAAAGTTTCTTGCCCATAAGCGTCCCAAGTTTCTATCCCTTCCTCCCACAAACCATCTAGCTCCTCCTTCAATAGCCCGAGATACAGGTTGATATCGCTCCCTGGTTGCGTCGGCCCTTGGATTAGGATACTCATGTGTATGTACTTCTTCTTCAGGCATAGCCATGGGGGGAGGTTGTACATCCAGACAAACACGGGCCAAGTGCTGTGCTTGCTGCTCTGGTTGCCAAACGGATTGAGCCCGTCGGTGCTCGCACCCAGCCTGATGTTCCTTGCTTCTTTTCCAAATTCTTCGTAATACTCACCGTCTAATGCCTTCCACTGGCTTGCATCCGAAAGGTGTGTCAGCACTGGGTTTTCAACCCGATCCAGATCCTTCTTCACCGCCTCCTTCCTTTCCGCGTGCCAGCGCATGAGCTTAGCTTCCTTGGGGTCCGCGAAGTACCGCTGGAGACGGGGCCTGAGCGGGAAGTACCACACAACTTTTCGAGGAGCTTTTCTCGTCCCTCTCTTTTATCGAGATTCGCCGCACACTGGGCATGTATCGAGGTTGGCGTGCTCATTTCGATAAATTACACAGTCACCGATGCAGGCGTGGTATTTCTTGTGCGGTAAATCGAGAATCGATTAGAGACCCATCATCGTCTCGGTTTTCACGAAAAAATTCGGCATGACCTTTGCTAAAAATGGTCATGCCGGAGTGCCAGAAAATCGCCGGAACGGAAGTTAATCAACTTTCCGGCAAAACATTGGCAACTCAATGTACCTGAACATCAAAACAAATGCACAACGGTCCACATATGCATGGAAACCGTTTTTCGCCACAAGTGACCGCGACTTTGCCTGCACATTCTTTCCACTCATTAGTTACCTGTCGCGAGGTCCACGCTAGAGCACCGGAGAAGCCACACGTCGACAGAAGAGAGTGAGCTAGATCTAGATCTACAAATAGAGAGAAAGGGATTGGAAATGGGTGGGGAGATGTAGATCTAGATCTAGAAGAGAGTGAGCTAGAGCTATATAGTGCATTTGGAACTTAATTAAGTGCTTAAATAAGCCAAAATAGGTGGGAAGTAGTGGGGAAATGACCTCTGGTCGAGCTCCATGGATAGTGAGTGAGAGAGTGAGTTGGTAGGTGTGGAGAAGTGGCTGGTCGAGCTTATAATACATGCCAGGATTACCGCCGGCGGTTCCAACCCAAACCGCCGGGGGTAAGTCCATTTATCGCCGGCAGTTTTTGGCCTAACCGCCGGGGGTAAATCTGAGCCGGACAGGCCAGCGCTGGGCCCAGTTAGCGCCGGCGGTTTCATATACTTCCCGCCAGTGGTACGAGGGTTACCCCCGGCGGTTTTCTTAGAAACCGCCGGCGGTAATTTGAGGCCCAGCCCGGGGTCCGTGGCCCAAGTTACCGCCGGCGGCCCAATGTCCCTCCCGCCGGCGCTATGTAGCTTATCCCTGGCGGTTTTGGCCCAAACCGCCGGGGGTAAATTTAGGCCGGCCGATCACAACTTACCACCGGCGAAAAAAATTACAAACAACCAGCGGTAACGTGTGCTGCTATAAACAATTCCCTAGTAGTGATTCCTAGAATGATAATTATAGAATGTCTGAGAGGTTTTTGTTTGTAAGCAATTTTCGTCCTATCAAGTACATCAACATATTGAGTTTGGTTGTCCCCTCTCGGCAAACATAGACTAGGAAAAAGATCTTGGACAGCCTAGAGGCCCAGAGTAAATAAATTGTGACTTCTTTACTAGTATGTGTCAAGAACATTATTCTATCAATCAAGGATGCATTTTCATTAAAAACAATATTACAAAAATTTGGACATGCAGTACAATTAATAGAATTCATGTACTATTAAAAACGTGATGTAGAGTTGTATCAGTATACCTTCATGATTAATGCATCTCCACTAGGTATCTCCTCGAACATATTTAAAAAATAGAAGAAATAAGAAAATAAACAGCCAAGATAGAAGAAAATCAACTCTAAGAATGAGTCTCATCATTGCATTCCAATTAGTGGGCACTGGAGGTGGCGGTAGCTTCCCGCGGCGCTAAAAGCGGTGTATAGGAGCTCCCAGCCACGCTATACAAGGAACAAAACAAGCCACACTAAGAAAACGGGTCTAGCCCAAATAGATAACACATGTACGCGGAGCACCGCTACTGCCCACTGAGAGCGGTAGATAAGAGTACACGCGCATGTGCGTTCACCACTTGATCTTAGCTAGGCTGGTTAGTGTGAGAGGGAAGGCATCGGAAGGGACGAGGAGTTTACATTCTACATTTAACGCCTTAAGCGTGCTTTAAGCGTGCTACGTGCTTCTTCCTAACATGAACCATCACAATTTCTTTATTTGCATGTATGGTTCGAGTGTTTCGATCACGAGCGCTTTTCCATTTGAGTGAGAGATAGATTCGTCCCGAAATTTCCTCCGCCTCGGTCTTATTTATATCTTTATTATGCTTACTATATTAATTTTCCCTTTCCAGTTTTTATCTTTTGTTGTCTTTATTTAAATTTTCCTTTTCCTTAATTGTTTTTATACTGACTTTTTTTTTTACTTTTCTTTCTTAACATGTAAGAACAATTCTGCTTCCTCTTCTTTTACTACATGAATGCATATTTTTGATATGCATGAACTTCTTTTTCCTACTATATGAACATTTGGAACAACACTATGGATTCAATTCAACATGAAAAAGAAATATAGAGTTAAATAAAGGTTGGAAATCAACCATGACATACACTCACTCACAAATAAGAGGTTCCGCGAGCGTAGGACCCACTAATTATTAAACAAAAAATCAAGTACTCACTAAGGATTGCCCGCTCCTTACCATATTGCGGACTTCTGGTTGAGTTGATTGGTGCGTAGAATTAAATGTGGTATCAGAGCCAAGATGTCTCGAACTTAAGATCTAGCGAATGCAATAATTAACTAAAGCATTTCCAACCTACATGGATACATCAACCTCACTTCACCCTAACACTGGGAGGACGCTCGGTGTTAAGGGAGAGACAATGAAATATATTGCGCACTCTATTCGATCATTTGAGACTTTAGGTTGAGTGCATACAATTCAATATTCCAACAAATGTTAATTGTACACACTTCAACTCTCCCGGTCGTGATGTAATGTAGCATATGTTTCTGCCAGGAAATACTGGAAATATGAAAATACTCACACAACAAATTCATTGTAGGATAGTGCCTTAAAAGTCATTATTCATTGCATCACGAACATGGATATTTCGTATATAATTTTGATCCTAGGCCTCTGTCATTCATGTCGTTCAACTGATGGGTTTCGTGGATAATTTTTATTGCACATAAATGAACAATGGTAATTATCATATTCATAATGTGTAGGAACTTTTACTACTTGGTGGAAATTCTTTAGGATCTTGATGCAGTCATTGTCGCTTTGAAGATAGAGCGCCATCTGTACATATATGGAAGGAAAATTCAGCGACTAAATATATAGCCATAGAATGACCAGGGTTATTATTTTTGACAAAATCATTGTTTGTTTTTTTTTACTTTTTTCAATATCCGAGGGTTTATTTAGCTATTATTTTTCTAGGCTCAGTTTGACCAACTTCCTATGTATATAACTTGGGAAAATGAACTGATGTACATCAATATATTGTGTTCGGTTGTCCATCTCGGCAATACATAGAGTAGCAAGGATCTTGAGCAGCCTATAAGCCTAAAGTAAAATAATGGGTACTTATTAGTTATTACTAGTATATGAATTAAGAACATTCCTGTTAAATTGTCATTTCTATCAATATTAAGGATGTATTTCATTAAAAAAATATTATAATCATTTTGGTAAGGAGTACACAATAGAATTCATGTACCAATAAAAACGTGATGTTGAGTTCTATAACTTCAATATACCTTCAAGAAATATGCATCTCCAATAGGTACGTCCTTGTACATATTTCCAGCTACTCCTGCATTAAATTATCGTTACTACAGTAGCCAAATGTCCCTCAACCTCTTTAATTAGAACCATCCAATTGAAGAAAACAATGGCCGAGAGGGTCGTTTTCAGGTGATACGTTCCCTTAATAAAGGTAGCATTAGATTTGGCAAGAGCAAAGCAAGCAAGACGTTAGAGCATCATTATGTCAATAGGACCACCAATAGCCCTATTTGGATGCGCCAGGCAAAATTTTGCGTCCGGTCGCAGTGCCAATAGCACGATTTCGTTCAGGGAGGCCCAACATCTCGTCCGGCATACCCAGCCCACGCCCTTTGCGGCGGAAGCCGCTTGGGTGCCTCGGATGAAACCGCGCGAGCCGCCACGTTGGTTCCCGACGGGCGGGCCAGCTCTATCACTGGGACATGAAAATCCTACCGGTGCAGCTTCTCGTTGCCAGTTCCATTTCCAACTCCCGTCGCCGCCATCAACTCGTTGTCCCACCCCGCCTCCCACAACTCTTCTGTAGCAGACGATGGACCCCGGCCAGATACCGCGTCACGCGCGCATCGCCGTCCTAGCCTCGCTGCCGCCTCGCCACATCCAGCTTGCACGGAAGGTGTTCGACGGACCGCCTGGTAGGCGCCTCTTTTCTTCATATTTGCCGGCGCCAGCGATCGGTTGATTGATTGCTTCAATTTTTCATTCCCCCACATCATGGACAGCGACGATGAGTTGATGGCCCATCTCTTGATGGAAGAAGAGGCCGACATGCATCGACGCCGAGGAAGGGGAGGACATGGCGATCCATGGTTGTCCGTTGCAGCTACAAGTCGATGACATCTATCCAAGATGGGCGACATTTGTAAAAAAAATTCCAATCCCCTAGGCAACATACAATCTTGGTTTGCCTCTCAACAAGAGAGTTGTCGTAAGGATGTCGAGCGGGCATTTGGAGTCCTCCAGCAGAAGTTTGCAATCGTCTGGTACCCTGCTCTGACATGGTCGAACGAGCAGATGTGGGAGATCATGAATTCATGCGTGATCATGCCCAACATGATCATCGAGAGTGAACGCATAAATCCGGTCGATGATTCTTTTCCATATGAGTTCCAGGTTTCTCTAGCCGCTATTGATCACAACGTGACTGCGGATTTTGGTGATTACCTCGCCATGCATACGGAGATTCATGATGAAATTGTTCATAATCAACTTCAACATGATATAATGGCGCATTTGTGGATGCTGAAAGGATTGGCCGCCTGAGGATAGTTAAACAACAATTTGTTTTAATTTCATATGTTTAAATTGGTGGTTGTAATAATTCAAATTATTTGATTCGTATGTTTAAATTTGAGAAAAAAGATTCATGACGCGGCGGCTATTGACGCCGCGAGTGGGGAGAGACGGCGCCAATAGACGCCATTTAGTCCGAATATATAGAACTTATTCGGATACTCATCCGGACATTTTATTGACGCCATGAATGAAGATGCTCATCTTCTTTCGTCTCCGTGTATGTGCTTGCCACTGGCGCTTGCGAGATCGTGTCGACAGTGCAGAATTTCCTGTGAGAGCCTACCACCGATCCTGTCTGGGGTTTTAGTTCTTGATTTGGAACGGATAATATAAAGAAGAGCAGCTATCCGTGCAGTCGTGGTTCCTGCTACATAGGCTGCCTACAGAAGTACAGATCCTGCCCATTTGGAGGCCACGTGACGGCACCCCGTCCGACACCCTGCATTTATGCATGGCATTGTCCGATTTACTAATAGGTTGTCACATTATTGACATCGATAGGTCTCCATTAGATTGTTTAGTGTAGTATGCAGGTTCAACGCCGCACGCATGGCAACTACTTTATGCCAGCTACATATTAGGAGTTTTTTCAACATTATTTTTTATAGAAATTTCCAAAATAATATGCCTATTCAATAATTTTGGATCTAATACACTATTGGCACCGTGCGTCGAGGAGTCAGTACTACTTTGGGGGTACGATTTCACATTTTTTGTTTGTCAAAGTTGGCATTTTTATACATATTAATTATGCTATTTAATAGTTAGATTTGTGTTCTTCGTATCTAAGAATTGAGATAGCGGCTATAAAAACTAGTTGAATTTCGGTGCGGCGGCACGCCGCACCCTTGGTGGGAATTTTTGTTCAATTTGATAAAGTCAGAATAATCATTTTTTTGAAAGGAATAATGATAAATTGGTAACTATTTTTTGTGTTCCATATATTGATTGAACTCTTGCAGATTATAGCAAAACCAATTTCAATAAAACTCTATGAGGAATCAATAGCCACACTTGGCATGGAAAAAGAAAGCCTAAGCAGCAATCTTTAAAATGTAATCAATCAGCTTGTTCGATCCGTAGTACTGCATACCATGGATTTTTAAACTGCAAGAAAATGAGATAAAAAATACATCTTATGATGGACTGGTTAAAACTGCTATCTTTTATGTCGTTGTCACCACTATTCTGCTGTTAAACAACAACACTATTGTGCTGCTAAACATATGTGTTCTTATGTATCGTGACATCCAAAAAATAGTATGGTCTATATCTGAACAAAATGAGGCGACTTGTCGATGATAATACAAAGATTTCCTTTTCTTTTAAAAGAAAATATCTTTTTTTTTTCATGCACTGCCTAGGTACCTGCTCGGTGTTTTGGCGTTATATGGGGCAGCGATGGAAGGTTTAGCGGTTGACAGTAGTTTAACATTGGTTGATGGTAGAATTTGTACTTTGTTTTCAACTTTTCCGATCACGTTGCAAAGACAGTATTTTAGAGAATAGAAGAATGAAAAAGTGTTTGAATGGAAAATTAATGTTATCCAAGTGATGTGTTGGACACGAAAAATACATATATTCATGTATTATTTGAGCATTTAATAAATTTGCCTTAATATATTTGGAGGAACTGTATTTGTGTGATGTTGATAAGTTAGTTAAATCGGAGTTTTAAAAACATCTTTGTTTATTTGTCATAAATAGGTAGCATGTTTTTTAGTAGTTTCAAATGTTCGAACATCTTTGTATTTCAGCGGCAATATTATATTGTAGTTAAAAAATGTAATTTAACTATGTCCAAATGTTGTCAAAATTTAAATAATATGTAAAAAATTTAGTGGATATGAATTTGTATTATTTGCAATTATTCATGTAATCAAGCATTTGTGATTTTTTTTTTCTTTAGCAAATGCTGCATACGCTGTATTTTAAAATGACATAATTTGTCGAGATTTATCGTCTATTTTATCGAAAATTTCACTAAATTACTTATTTAATTTTTTTGACTAATTGGGTAATGTTAAAATTCGTTGGAATTTGTCGTCTACTTTTTCTAAAATTTTTCACTAATTTGGAAGTGTTCAATTTTTTTATTTTCTGCCATAAGTAGGTTGCATATTTTATGTACTTTAGAAATTTTGAATTTTGTTGGAAGTTGGTGTAGATTTTTATCCAAATTTCCAACAATTTAGAATATCTTTTTTATTTAAGTACACACAATGGTCTACATTGTTGGAGTGAATGCATTCTTATTTTTCAATTTATTCGCTGAAATAAACTGTTTACATATGTTTGTGACTTGTCATAATGAAGTAGTTTTTTTTTTTGTGATTATTTTTTGAATTGTTACTTATATTGTTCTAACGTGTTTTTTTTTTTGAGTTTATAACATTTCTCTCTTTTTTTTTTTTTGCAATTTGGATAAATTAGGTGTGTTGCATTTTGGATAAATTAGGTGGGGTAAACTCTTGTTTGTTGGCAATCACTGGGATACATTTTTTTTTTGTTCATAAGAATTTTGATGTAATTCTCATTTATATTTTTTCATTTTGTAGTTTTGAAGTTGTTGATATTAGAACATTTATTATTTTTTTCTAGATACTCTTTAGGGATTTTGGATTGGCATTTGGAAATTTTGTACTTCCTTTCTGATCAATTATTTTAATGTGTACAAAGTGATTAGATTTGGAAGGTATTTCAAAATTTTGAAATATGTAAAAAAAGGGCGTACCCAGTGCTGAGAGCTCTCGCACTGTGCAATGTCTGGGGAAAGGTGTTAGTGGCAAGCCTTACCCTCACGAAGTGCAATGTGAGGAGACCGCGACTCGAACCTGGGACCTCTCAGTCACAGGCGGTGAGGCTCTACCACTGCACCAGGCTCGCCCTTCAAATTTTGTAATATGTAAATGCGAATTTTGAGTTGAAATGTTCAAGTAGATTTTAGAAATTGAACGACTTGGATTTTATTCAAATTTATGTGGGATTTGATCATATGACATAAATACCGAACATTTTTCTTGTGGTCATGTTGGTATGGTTGTTATATTTGATTTTTTGCTTAGACTTGAAATGCATTTGAAATTTTAAAATATTGAAATTTAGTCGTTTTTTTTTTGTGTACATGTTGATATATTTTCTATATTTTTTTTCCCAACGGACAGACTTGAAGTTATTGTTATAGTTTACATTTCAGACTTATGTTATCTTTTTTCTTTTGCTCAGATAATACTCCATATATATATATATATATTTTTTTTTTAGATAGATGAGTTCGTTGTTATAAATTACTGTCGTGTCATTTTGAGAAATAGTTGGGTGTTAGTGGCAAGCTTTACCCTCATGAAGTGCATTGTGAGGAGACCGCGACTCGAACCTGGGACGTCTCGGTCACAGGCAGTGAGGCTCTACCGCTGCACCAGGCTTGCCCTTTAAATTTTGAAATATGTAAATGCGAATTTTGAGTTGAAATGTTAAAGTAGATTTTAGAAATTGAACAACTCGGAATTTATTCAAATTAATGTTGGATTTGATCGTATGACATAAATACTGAACATTTTTCTCGTGGTCGTGTTGGTATGGTTGTTATATTTGTTTTTTTTTTGTGTCTATTAAATGCTCAGATTTGAAATGCACTTGAAATTTTAAAATATTGATATTTAGTCATTTTTTTGTGTACTGATTTAGAATTTGTTGTTTTGAGTATGCACGAATATTCAGCAGTTTGAATTGTTTTTTTCCGTAAGCTCCATAATTTATATAAAAGTCTTAAGATTCATAATTGTACGTAGGAAATTATATTTGTTTTAGTTATTTTTTTAAAAAGCCTGCGTCAATATTTTTTTGGGGGGGGGGGGGGGGGATATCTGTTGTTAGAAAATCCAACAAATCTTGTTTGGAATCTATTTTTGAAGGGATTAAACTTTTTTTTCGGGGGGGGGGGGAGGGGGTGGAAGATTTTTTTTTTTTTGTGTATGTATGATTTGCATTGTTTTATTTAGTAAGTTAAAAGGTTTTAAGTTTATCTTAGAACTTAGAAAGAAATTGAATATTTTGGAGAGAATTTTTTTTTGAGGAAATACATTTTCTGTGCGTTTTTTATACGTGGTTTGCATTGTTGTAATTCGTAGAATTGAAGATTTTAATTTTGTGAATTGTTGAATTATGTTTGCAAACTAACTTTTTTTTTTGTGCATTTTGTATGTATGTTTCTGCATTATTGTAATTAATAAGTGTTTTTTAATCTATTAATGAGGCCTTCTGTAATATTTGAAATTTTCAAGATTCCTTTTTTTTGGAAGGGTCCCAAAGTTTCTGGAATGTTGATTCTGATTTATTAAAAAATCGTAGGAATTGTTTTGAACTGATTTGAATTTGTGTTTGGAAATTACAAAAGTTTTCGAAAATAGAAAAAAAAAACAGGAAAAAAATAGGGAATGCCGAACCAGCGCAAAGCAGCAAGCCCAGCCCAGCAGGCAGCCCAGCTGGCCAGCCCAGGCGCACGGTGACGTCATACTGACGTCACCTACGGGCGGGCTCCGCCGCGGCGGCGTCGACCTCGCCGGAGGCGCGCCAGCGTGAGCCAGGACGCGCGGGTGCGCGAGTCAGACGCGGCTCGACGCGGGGTGACCGCACGCGGCGGCCCCGCTGCGTTTTGGTCGCCGGAGCCGCCGGCGGCGACCATTTTCGCGGCGAAGGACGCGGAGCGTGGAGGCGGCGATTCCGGCGCGCAGGCGGCTTCCCGGCGGGCGATCTGCAGCGAGGAGGGAGATGCGAGGACGGCGGAGCTCTCCGTAGCGTTCGATCTGTGCGGGGAGGGCCAGAGCGGCGAGATGGCGTCGGCGGCGGCGGTGACCTTCGGCGCCGCGCGGGAGAGAGAGGGGAAGGGGAGGTCTGC
The DNA here is from genome assembly GCA_012064385.1 of Puccinellia tenuiflora. Lineage (NCBI taxonomy): Eukaryota > Viridiplantae > Streptophyta > Magnoliopsida > Poales > Poaceae > Puccinellia > Puccinellia tenuiflora. The sequence goes on from QRDG01000116.1 coordinate 451,843, forward strand.
GGTCGATTTTACACGAAGGCCCTTGGAGTTTGTGGAATTCACGAATTGGTCCTTTGCGACGCGAATAGGTCCCTCGCTGCGGTAGAAATTGGACCGCGGGTTCTATTTACGGCTTCTGGAGGGGTTT